>CM073762.1:15875465-16247043 GCA_037127475.1 Arma custos | reverse complement strand
ACCAACTTGCACACCCATTATAAAAACACCCATATCATAAAAAAAACATCGAAATTAGATTCAATAATTTTCTTTTCGACTATTAGGACAACAACTTGTACCGCTACAACCCATTAAGGGTACACAATACAATATACAGACTATCTGCCAAAACTCTTCGACACTTCAGTAATATATTTGGATCAAGTATCACCAAATCATTGAAATCGACGATGCCACATCCAAATCCTTCCCTTACTCGTACAGCTTCCTAAGACGACCATCGATTCTTTACCTCGAATAAAGACTATTGCCAAAAGACAAAGGGTAACATTAGTAGACTATGACCGAGCTAGGTAAGACAAACCCAGTGTGACGGCTCCTGTGTCCACTTCCTTCGGATCACTCAGTTCACTTCACCCTCGACTCCACCTTGCAAGTTCATGCCACGCTCCATCAATATAATATGGCCATATCCGATTACACGGGACCAACAGTGCTACTTATATCCCTATCTTCTACGCACGAAACAACAGGATGCGTTGGATGTGCTATATATAGTTATTTGGAAATAGTTAAGCTAGGGGTGAGCTACCAGTCCAGTTGTATAAATTGTAAAATGGGAGTTGGGTACAACCCATGGGTCTTGATTTGAGTACTTGGTAGAGACTGTACTGTTTCAAGGAAGTACTGTGCAGGAAAGTGATTTGTCCAAGATCACGTTGAACTGCCTGCTTTTTCCCCAAATAAGGATACCGGTTTACAGACCCAAATAGTATTAATCTAAATAAATTATCTGCCACAATTGGATTTGAACCCGGGACCTTCGGAACAGCTCCTCTGAGTTTCATTTTAAATCGATACATTCCATTTAAAGTAAATAAATGTGCTATATTTTGTGTAACGGACTCCGAAGTCCTCCCTCACCCACCTTGTTAGCCAGATTGATCTCCAAACGATTTTCATCTGTTTAGAAAATTGTACAACTCCCATAAACCTAATATTTTCAACTTCACAAAAACCTGAATATTTCAATTCTGAGATTGAAAATTTGAGGGAAAAATACGTTGAAAATGAGGATAAATGTGTTGAAAAAAAAAGTTTGGATTTTATAGAGAGACCAAGAGACATTTCATATGAAACGACCCAACAGGTAAGCATCTCTTTATTAGGAGCCGACGTTTCGAACCACTTGTTGGTCCTCACCAGGGCTGAATAAATACAGCTGTTTATTCCAATTATTTTATTTTTGTGTATTTTGTATTCATACCTGATGACTCGCAGCGTAGGTCGATACGATGGTTTTTATTACCATATATAGATGCTTATTAATAAAAAATTGATGTTTCATTTTCACTTAGACTATTTTCTCCGATATATTTGGAAAGATGATTGAAAACCCACGAAATATCGAGGAAAAAAAAACTGCCAAAGCATTAGACTCACTGATTAATCTATCCTGTAGGAAGTGATTAAAGGGCAGTAATAAACATGAGAGTCAGTTGGAACAGTGAATACATTTGCATATACATAGATTTACCGTTCCCAGGCACCATATGGCTCTGCCACCATTGTTATTGTAACATATACCACTATCTATCATTTACAATCTCTTTATTACTGTCTCTGTATTGTTCCAGTTGCACTTATAATGATGGGAATTTTATGTTGTCGTACATCTTACTAATATTATAAATGTGAATGTTTCTATGTTTGTCTCTCTTTCACGCAAAAACTACTGGACGGATTTGGATGAACTTAACAGTAATATCAGAATAACACATAGGCTACAGCAAGCTCGGATTTATGGGAGGGTACAAGGGGGCACGTACCCCCCCCCCGACAGTATTTTAGGTACTGTGGAGAATCCATTATTGTACATAAATAAAGGCAAATCACATGATAATAGTAGTTAAAATAACAGAAAGAACATGAGTGAAACTATTTGTTTTGATACCCTACTAATCTTACTAATATTATAAATGTGAATGTTTGTATGTTTGTCTCTCTTTCACGCAAAAACTACTGTACTGATTTGGATGAAACTTTACAGTAATATAGGTTATACATCAGAATAAAACATAGGCTATAGCAAGCTCGGATTTATGGGAGGATGCAAGGGGGCACGTGCCCTCCCCCCCCGCCAGTATTTTAGGTACTGTGGATAATCCATTATTGTACATAAATAAAGGCAAATCACATGATGATCTATGTGGGGACACGGAGGCATGTGCCCCTCCCCCGTTATAGTACATAATTAAAGGTAAATCAGGAACTTAGCATCTTGAAATTTGTAGTTAGGTTCTGTGTATAGTTTAAGAAAGAAATTCGGATAATTCCACTCCAAGGGTTTCCCATTTAATATAATAGGGGTTCAAAGGTTGTATAGAATCCGTCAGTTTTGAAGTTAGACATCTGAAATTTAAGGATGTTCGAGTAACTTATATTTAAAAAAAATAATTAAATTATTTATTTAAAATGATCTTTCACGAAACTTTACGTGGCAGACCAAATTCCACGCGTGCGAAGCCGCGGGCATAAGCTGGTATTTTATATTTATTTAATTGGCATACGAATTAGGTTTAGAAAAGGTTATCGAATAGGTGAAGGTTGTATTTGTATAGATTAACTTAATTTAACTACGGACTTATGTGGCTACAACTATGAAGTTATGTGAGGCAAGTTGTTATCAGGTACCTTCCTGTTTTTTTTATTTATAACATTATTTAATTAAATAATTTTCCTCAATCTTCTTCCACGATGTCAGAACGTATTGTAAAAAGAAATACACAATTTAATTATTAAATATAGCAGCGCTACCTGATAGTAATTAGTGTAACGAACTCTGGGTGAGGGATTCCCCGCCTCACTCCTCGTTTGAATATTACATATTATTATTAATTAACAGGCGCTATGGTCCATGGAGAACCTTGGCCTCCTCGACAGTTTTCCTCCAATTTGAACGATCTTCCGCGACTGTTCTCCATGTTCTCTCACCACCAGTGGCCTAAAGCCTGCCCCGATCGTAGTCCAACCATCGTAGTACACGCATGCGTCTTCGAAGTTTACTTCTAATTTTTATTATTACACTATTTTAACGATTATTATATTTGTATTCCTGTATTGTATCCATTCTGTCGAGTCACACTTCACTTTCTAGAATTGGCGTAGCAATCATCTCTCTGAAACTTGGACAACAAAATTATGCTAGGTGATTTGGCTGAGATCATTCTCAACCGAGGGATTTTCTCTAATTTTAGAGTACCCACTTTACTGATGTTGAGTGAGTCCTAGCGGGTCTACAGGTTAAATAATTTGTCTGCCTCAGCCGGTCTCAAATTCGGTAATGATAAGTAACCCCAAAGAAAATTGGATGATGATATCAGAGAAAATTTAAATTGTTATTAATCTTAATTAATTAAGTAGTGGAACGTGGAATATTTACGAGAGGATGTCAGATCTAAAAACTATTAACTGCTATGTTCACGTTAAAAAATTTGCTTTAATCTCAACAGTAATAGCAATAAAAGTGAATGTTGTATATCGTTCCTGCCATTTCCAACTATCGAATGCGAAAATCGTTACTATTGAGGATAATTAAAAAAAAAGCAGTTTCAAGGTTCAATAAAAATTAGTGCCTATAGTCAAACCAATGACATTCGTTTTGTTTTGTTACTGATAGATGCCTCTATATGAACTTTATATCAATTATCAATCCTAAAGCAACTGCTATAACTCGAAAACGAAAACTGTGTTTTTTCACATTCGATACTTTGCGATGGCTGGGACGATATGTAATAAGAAATAGATAGAAATTATTTATTTTACTTTCAAGGTTCTGTATAAAAATTTATTCTGTAGAAATTCAGTACAGACATGAGAATTACCCGAAGAGAGAATAAGACTCCTAAGCCAAATTAGTTTCCCCCAGCAAGCAAATAGTTGTTTCCTACAATAAAAATACTCACAGAATTAATACTGACGACGTATTCCCAACGTATTTTTCACTTGGGCCGCTGATCGCCTAGCCGCCGCGTGGTTTATTCGCCCTGAAGATGGCCTACATTGTAGGCCGAAACGTCGGCACACAATAAATAAGTTACACTTATTAAGGTGTTTTTATTGACTGCACCCCCAACTATTTCTTCCTTATAATACTGAAGACAATTGTCCTCTATGCTTAAATGAATCACGTGACGATCTAAACATCCTTATCGACTGTCCATTTTATACAGAACCCAGAAATAAATATGTTAGTTCATACGAGCACAATATTTATACAGTACTCTATCCTAAACACAACAATGATTAATTAATTTCATATTAATTATTTCATAGTAATTAATCTCTGTAACTTCCTATATAAAGTTTTAAGTATTAGAATAGCTCTGACGCATTGATACATACATGATTGTTTACCCACAAAATAATACTATTGAAATTTTAAAGTTTTATATCAAGAATTTTCCATAATTTTGATTTTAACTCCATTACAATGTTTGTATTATAATTATCTACTTTCTTTTTCTGTATGTTTACTATTCTGGTTTTTGTTTCTATTATTTTTCTAAAACTTCTAACCAAACTCTCTCTGTATTTTACTATTGTAAAAATCAGGAATAAATAAAATTTTACTTTCAAGGATAGCCCATGCAGTGAATTTATTATATCATTGTGTGTTTATAAAAAAAGAAAAAAAATTGTACCACTGCAAAACATGATGGGCCTTGGGTATAGTATAGTTGAGACTTAACTGTTTCTAAGACAACGGTTATGCAGGGAGGCGATTGGTCCTCAAAACCCTAATTTCACCAATTAAGGGTCCCCACTTAATAGAGACCACAGAAGGTCTGATACTATTTTAAATAATTTATTAGTCACAGCCAGATTTGAATCTGGCGCCATCAATATAACTCAGCGCTCTGCACACTGAACTATCCCGCTCTCCATTGTGTGTTTATAAAACTTATTATTATTATATCTTTTAATTATTTAGTATAGCAACGAAACAAACAACGCTTGCTACATCACATCCATAGGCACTGCCTCAACTTAGCATCGAGAGACACCACAGCCTCGACTTCCTTCCATCAAACTCTGTAATCGTCCACATCCTCGGCCACGCCCCGGAAGTTCTCGAGATTAATGCGTTGGATATTCCGCAGGCACCCTTACACACCTCACAAAGGTTTGCTTCATGTCGATTCATGGTTCCACCCTGATGAGCCGATTAGGGAGGATATGTTTGGTCGGCTGATCTATGTAAGATCGAAACGTCCAAAACTGTGTTACTCTGTAAGAGATATAATGTCGTAAAACTAGCGTGTTTTTAAATATACAGGAAAATTGGAAGCAATAATGATTAATTAATAATCCTCCAGTTTATCAATAAATATTTTATTTATGCATGTGAAAAGAAGAAAAATGGTTTGCCGCGGAAGGATCTTCGTCATTATAGATACCAAAAAGGGAAGGTTCCTGCAGAGGGCAGTCTGATATATAAAGAGTAAAGAGCAAAGCCTATTGAAATAAGAATCATTTGGCGTTCAGCGTAAAAAAACAAAACAATAAACGGATAACTCGTAAATTAAAAAAATTGACTTTTTCAGATTTTTTGCTGTTTAAGTCAAGATGTTTTGTCTGATATGACACTTTGCCTCCTTATTATCATGAGGCAAATCAGTATATAATTATCCTTACTTATCAATATATAAGTCCGGTCCAGAATATGAAGTTTCGGGAGCTTCACCGCACAGGTGAAATCAGTGAAAAAGTTTTTAAACTACCATCTCGTCAGTGATAATCTTGTAAATTTTTGAGAATACAATACTTAAATATTTTATTTGAAAAAAAATATGACCAGGACCAGGACTGGAACCCGGGTCTCCTGACCGAGAAGCGAACCAGGATGGCTGAGGTGGCTAAGTACCACGACGGATACATGGGAGACCCGGGTTTGAGTCCCGGTTTTGGTCATATCTTTTCTTTTCAAATAAAATATTTTAAAAATTATAACAACTAACAATAAAATAAAAGAATTAAATATTTTTCGTTTGAATATCGTATAATTCAATTTATCATGATCAAGGTGGTTGCAAATTACTACAGTTAACCTCAATCTATTAAAAATGAAATTCTTATCTTGAAGGTTATATTTATGGTTCTTTTTATTTCAAAGAATCCACCTTTCGAACCCGTTCCAAATCGAAGAATTCCTGATAGAACATGACCTTACCGTTCCATCAGGCGTAGTATCAAGCTCGCAAGGCCTCCACATCTGCAGAAGGAAGTCGCGGGGAAATCCGAAAAAGTGGAGAATGGACAGTGACTTGAGAGGATTTGAATGGAGCAGGTGGGGGTCCATAATGACGGAGCTCTATGGAAATGGCGTTCTACCGGATATCCTGTCCCCCCTTCTTCCGGCGTCAGCAGACCAAATCCCTGCCCCCCACTGAAGAGAGTGGTTTATGGCCAGCTCACCTGCAACTGGTCGAAGCGGTGATACCGTTCAACTGGTGGAAGGGTTCAACAAGTCCTTCTACAGGTGTCTAATAGGTCGAGTACCACGGTCTGTACTGAAGTGAGGATAGGTCATGAATGTATCGATATTTTTAGATCCGATTTAATCGATTAATGTTCGGCTTCATTGAATCTCCACCCAGAAGTCTGCAAAGTCATTCGTCCTTAGCCACCATTTGTTTAGAACTTATCACATCCATCTAGAGCCAATACCAAGATTTGGAGATTCTCGAGGACTGCAAGAAGTTTTGTCCCTATGCCATCCGGAGGAAGTTGTCTGTTTGGCATTTCTCCCAAGGAAATTATTTTATCTTGGATAATTATAATTTATCGTATTACTTCTTATGACGTTTCAGGATTTTATTTATAACTTATTCTTTTCTATTTTTATTACAAAATATTTCGCACCCCAAATCCAAGACTTGAAGGTCCTAGTTGTACCTACTACCCAGCCTTCTCTATATACTATATAATGGAGAATTGTTGGAAATAACGGAGAGCTGCAGTTCTTTAAATACCTTTCTAGTGAACGCTTTACTTTATTCACACCAAAAATTGTAATTCATCAAATATATTTAATAATTGGGGGAAGGAAATATTGGTACTCGTATTACTCCACATGACTGAATTTGTCATACTGTTAGCTTTTCATCGTTTTCTCATTCTTATTAGTGGTAGACCCCCTAAGGATATTCCATAATTTTGAAGGATCTATCAAAGAAAATTCCTGTTTGTAACATTTTTAATTTGTGAACCCTTCACTTCCGTTTGTCCACCTTCCTCAGTATCCAAGTTTTCAGTTTTTTCGAAGTTCATCTTCGTTTCGAACTTATTATATTCTTCCAGGACTTTTTTACACGTGTATTCCGTGTCCGGAGGAGTTGCCTTATACTTGCATACTTATGATCATTTATTTACATTACATTGCATTGCTTACTTTACACTGTTTTTGATGCTTGAAATGATAGAAAATTAAAGACATTAATATTTTTTAAAATACAAATAAAGTTTGTATATTCTTTGAAATTTTTAAGGGGAGTCAATACTTGAAAGTAAACAATGTTTTAATAGATACCCCATAGGCAATATACGCTTCATCAAATCCATAAGAAGTTCGTTATGGCAATCACTAATTATTTACAAGGTTGTGGTAATCAACTTAACAACACATACAAAAAAAATATATCGCTTCCTACCACTAAGAAAATATAAAAATAAATAATAAATAACACGCATTAAATGCAAACGGCTCAGAACATGGAGAGCTAAGGATGTTTGGCAGATGACTATCTGATTTCCCATTGGATGAGTTTTCCGTCTCCTTTTCGACAATTATCGCTTCCGACGTGGCCAACTTCCATGTATATCCTCCTAGTTATCTTTTAACGTATGTTTTCTAACGTTCATACGTTATAAATATACGTTCATACGTCATACAACGTTCATCTCTACAAAAATATAACTTCCATGTATTTAACACTTAGAATTTTCTACAAGTTCTTATTCATTTATTTTTCATTTACACATGTGCAATTTCGCATCTAGCAAATTTGATCTAAGTGTTTGCCGGAATCAATTTTTGAATTTGAAGGAAATGATCAATAATTCTTGAGCAGGTCTCTTTTGGCTATTGTCTTTTGATCTTCTAATAAATGGTAATAGGGAGTATGGAATGAACAAGTGGATTTAGTGTTAATGAGTGGAATGTCGTGCATTTCTTGTGAATATATGATTTTAAAAAGGGAATGTTCCTGTGATTGTGAATGGTGTGATTCGAAATAAACCACCTTGGTAACAATTTTTCTTATAATTTTGGACTGTGTTGCTTGTGTATATGGACGTGCTTTGCTGAACCTTCAAGTTCTGCTCCATAGGTCCAAAAAGGTCTTGGTATAGTGTTATAGATCAGTCGTTTTGTTTCGTAAATTAAGTGAATCTCTGATGTACTTGTGCACAGGTGCATAATAGTAGTACTCACACTTTTCCAATTGATACTCAACAATTTCAAGCAACTTTTGTTTCTGCGCCTATTTATTTTAAATCTTATATTCTCCTCATACAAGACTGAAAAGACAAGAAACTGCTCGACGTTTTCGCCTACTTCAACATTTACTGGAAAAACTTTCTAAGCTCCCAATTAATTACAAAAGACTCATTTATATGACAGTTATCAGACCTATTTGGATTTACGGAGTTGAGCTTTAAGGGTTCTACTAAACCATCCAATTCATCTCGTATACAATCCCTACAATCCAAAATCCTTCGTAAATTCCTCAATGCTCCTTATTATGTCATAAACAAACTCATCCATCATGATCTTAATATCCCATATGTTGCTGATTTGGCCCAAACTAGATACCTATCCCTCCATGACAAGCTCCATACACACTCGAATTTGCTAGGCTCTCTCTCAACTTGCTTCCCATACTATTCCTAATAACCCTCCAAGGCTTCTGAAAAGAAGATAGCCCCGAGACCTTCTACTATAGAACTTTAGTGGAGTGCTATCGATGGGTAGTTTCTCCACAAGTGTTTTTTGTTTTCATGTCATTTGTTCATAACAGCAAATTTACTTGATGCAATAATATTACAGTTGTAAATATCAATAAATCAATTAATTAATAAAATCTTATTTTGTCGTTCCGACGTTTTCCAGCAGCTACTTTATGAAGAATCTTATTGTATTTTTCAACAAAAGTGTTGTTTTTTTTTGTTATATGGGTACGTCATTTCAACTGTTCTTTTTCTTCTTGTTATTCGCCCAGTATTCCCTCATTCGTCGGCGATGATGCTCCTTTCGTTCTTCCACCCATTCTTTCTCGTCTTGAACATTGGTTTTTCTTGAAAACCGACGTGAATATCCAGTTTCATTCTGAGGCCGTTGCTTTCCAGAACATCCTAATAGGAAATCTCCATCTCTTGTAAATCTGTTTCTACCTATTCGAACCAGGATGGTTAGGTTCTCTTTTCTTTAAAATACGCAAAAATCTGGTTCGTCTCTCTAATGGGTTTCAATCTTAGCAATTTGCCATAAAATTCTATTATCCTTTTGCTCATAACAAAACTATTTTTGTATTATTATTAGTTTAGTTGTCTTTTTTTTTTATATATTTACCAGTGAGCCTCTATGGGCTCAGTTTGTTTCACTATTCTTTCCATAAACTATAAAGAATTCTTCTCTTCTCTGTTTCATTCGTCCCCTCTCTTTTTGCTTTCTTCCTTCCATCCAAATTGCGCCCGTATAATTTTATAGTTATTATTATTAGGGATCATTACTTTTAGCATTACCGCAAAAGCAGCCAAACCTATAGCGGTTCATTCAGAAAGAAATAGATATGTACAATGGTATACTTTCGAGGCCTAACGAGAACACAAACAAGGTACAGAGTAGCGGGTAGCGGGTACAAGAAGTACTTGGAGTACACTCCTCCTGGGTTAAATTGACAGTGATTGCTCTGTAACAGTGTGTAATTTTCTCTAAGTGTAAGTTAGGAGAAGATCCCTAGACTGGTTATTGTCCCGGCTAACTACCGCCTGCCTTTTAATTGCACTCCCTCGATCTAACTGCCATTGAGTAGCTCGTTACCGAATGTCTTCAAGGATTCTCTCTCTCTGTGCTAGTCTATATCAACTCTCAATGGCATAGCAAATAGCATAGCATCTATCAGCTGATTAAATATCGAAAGATATAGATTTACTTAAATTATAAATTCCTCATACAAGACTGAAAAGACAAGAAACTGCTCGACGTTTTCGCCTACTTCAACATTTACTGAACAAACGTTCTAAGCTCACAATTAATTACAAAAGACTCATTTGCATGACAGTTATCAGACCTATTTGGAGATACGGAGTAGAGCTTTGGGGCTCTACTAAACGATCCAATTCATCTCGTATTCAATCCTTACAATCCAAATCCTTCGTAAAATCCTCAATGCTCCTTATTATGTAATAAACAAACTCATCCATCATGATCTTAATATCCCATATATTGCTGATTTGGCCCAAACTAGATACCTATCTTTCCATAGCAAGCTCCATACACACTTGAATCCGATAGTCTCTCAACTTGCTTCCCATAATATTCCTGATAACCCTCCGAGGCGTCTGAAAAGAAGATGGCCTCGAGGCCTTCTACTATAATCCTTTATTGGAGTGCTACCGATGGGTAGTTTCTCCACAAGTGTTTTTCATGTAATATTATACATATTAGCAGATTTACTTATTGTAATATTATTAAATTTGTAAATATCAGTAAATTAATCTAAAAACAAATTATAAATATTATCATATTTAGCTTCTACGTTGTATTATATATCATATTTATTATTATACTTAAATCATATTATTATTATTATTATTGCATTACATATTGAGTCGTTTCATATGGAATTTCTGTTTTTAGAAAAAATTTTATTTAGTAAAGTAATTTTTGAAATTGAAACATTTCCATTAAAAATATTCACCCTCATTTTCTATACATCTTCCCCCAACGAGCTATCAAATTTTCAATCCCAGAACTGAAAAATTCAGGGTTTTGTGGTTTCATAAAGTCTGCAATCAATTTTTTACTTTTTCATCAATTTTATATTTAAGTTAAGGATGTTATTCAAATTTCTGAAGGAAAAGTGTTTGAGATGAGTCTGATGAATAAGGTGGGTGTGGGAGGACTTCGCAACACAGCTCGTTTATTTTCTCCACTGTCTGTCGTGAAACGCGAGGCCTAACGTTATCTTATTAGAGTATAAGTCCCTTTCGATTTACCAATCCAGGTTTTTTAAATAATTTTTTGTTGCCTTATGTCAATATCCCTGCCGTACAATGTGGTTGTGATGCTTTCAGCTCTGTCATTACTTACCCGAACGCGGTGGTAATTAAATGTAAGAAAGTAACAATACCCACCTTTTATATAAATCTAATATATAAAATTGTCGTGTCACAGTGTTTGTAACAAAACTCCTCCGAAACGACTTGACCGATTCTTATGATATTTTGTGTCTATATTCAGTAGTTCTGAGAATAGGATGTAAACTATTTTTCATACCACTAAGTGATATGTTTCGACCATTATTATTGGTTATGTGTAATTTGAATCCACCAATTATGGAATCTTACACGTTTGGTCATCAAAAATATCACCGAGAATGTTATTGAAGCAGCAATGTGGCTGGAATCTTTTAAGGAAAAGTCGTTCTGTAGCCACGTAGTCCAATGATACCACCAGAACCCATAATACCATTCAAAAGACTTCAATTTGATATAAGCTTGGCTTTTGCTATGACCATCAACAAGTCTCAAGGCCAGACAATGTCCATTTGCGGTTTGGACTTAGAACATCCATGTTTCTCCCATGGACAATTATATGTTGCATGCTCACGTGTTAGTAAACAATCTAAACTATTTGTATTAGCAAAGGACAGATTAAAAAAAATATCGTGCATTGATTAGCGCTCAATTAAATTGAAATAAATAGTTACAATTTAAAAAAAATATTATTAGCCATAATTAAAAATCAACCATGATATACCTCATCCGTTAATCTAATGTTTCTATTTTATCAGTTATGAATTTTGTATATTATTATTTATTATATACTGTACTTAGATATAAGATGAATAAAATGTAAAATCAAAAATCTATTTAATTCATTTTTTCCATTCATTCATTGTTTCTTCAAAATTCATATTTTAACGTAATATATATTTAAAACTATTACAACAACCGCAGCAACGCGTGGCCGGGTCAGCTATATATTATGAAGGTATAAACTCATGAACGGTCGTATTTACAAACATCTTAGAAAGCTATACATACAAAGAGGTAAGTTTGCAGTTTTGGATATGCTTCATTCGCTTCTACTAGCTCTGTGATCTGAATTCGCTTACTACGTGCTCGCTACCTCTCTTCCACCATCCAAAGAAGAGAGAAGATAACCCAGAAGGAGCTGAGGAGCAAACTGAGTAAATTGGTAGAAACTTTGGTGGAGTTGAGGCCCTGATGGTAACTAGACTGTGGCGTAACCTCCTTCGTCAGTTTTCCCTCCAGTCGACTCCCTTTAATTAAACAAACTTTCTTTATCTGTATTATATGTAGTATCTTGTATGTAGAAAGTGGCGTGTCCTCTTCTCAGGGCTCGATCCAAGAATAGAGGACTAACACGAGGGTCTAAATCTCTCTCTGAATAGGATGGTACATAGTAAACCTAAACCAGTCAGATATTGAACGAAAATAAGAGAGTATTCACTCCTTTTAGTATCGATTTCACACAGTTTGTAATCCACTGTTAAATAGGAAGATGAGAGAACTTGTATTTATGGTTCATTGTATATTTATTTGTGGGATCTCGAACATTTCCTTTCAAAATCGGTGGTCTGCACAAAAGGTTGAGAACCGCTGTAATAGATCATTTATTTTAAACTAAGTAATTCATTATAAACTACAATGTACTATCATCAAAGATAAAGTAATTAGTAGCACTCTACATCTGAGTTACTTCACTCACCAATTATAAATATTTCTATATGCATATACATATATATGTATTGAATTTAATACAAACTCAAACAAAACAAAAATGTATTATTAGTTTGTGTACAACTATTGCGCCCAGTCCCGCAGCACATCAAAAAAGCCATCCGTACCGGTTTCAGGACTGATGTTCAAAATATTTCGATGTCTTCCTAAAGTAATTTTTATTCTACAATAATTTCGTTGAAGGCTTCCACTGACATAAGTATTTAATAGGTTTTTATTCATTGTAATAGATATCAGAAATAATAGTAATAATAAATTTCATGAAATCTACAATTATTATAGATTTCATGAAATTTAGGGAGAAACACGGGTAATTACTTGAAGTTTTTTTGTCAATACGAAAAGTTATTTATTTACTTGAGGGACTTACGGCTTTGTTTGTGTTCAGTATCCACAATATCCTCTCTGTGCAAAACCTGACTCTGGTAGAAATCCTAAAAGATGAAGAAAGACAAAATCAGAAACTGAACAAACAATTGGATACTGAATAAACAAATGAATTACTAAAAAAAAAAAAAGAGGTTAGAGAATACAAAAAAATAATCAATGAAAACATGAGGACTTGTGATAAAACACAATAACTGCCCTTGTTGAATTCGCTGTTATTGCAAACAATATGTCATTACTGTCATCGACATTAGGCGGTTCGGCATCACAGTTTCTTTGCTGAAAGTCCCGTTTAATCGTTTAACGGGAAACTACGAACTGGGGAATGTGATGTCGGCCATGTTATATCCTTGCACAACAGTTGGTTTAGAACTCGTGAAGTTTAAACAGCCTAATATTTACTGAATCTAATAATATACATGAGCTGTAAAATATACTGACGGGAGTATATTTTTGTCATCTATTTTAAATACTTGGAGAAAAGAAGCCTTGACAACGATTGTCAAGTTGTGTACTAGAGGTATTTGAAGAAGTTCAAGTTGAACAGCCTCTAGTAGAGAGGTTTGTTCTTCTAGTCCTTCCTCCGAAAGAAGACTCCGTTTCCTGTTTTTTGGACAGAGGAAGATCGTGGGAAACGGCCTGGAGTCACAGTTGACAACTCTAGTGCGGGGTGCTATGGCCCTGGGTGCGATAATAACCTCTTGATGGAAAAAAGCGCGGGACAGCGGTGGGGCGGGAAAGCGCCCAACATGGCCGAGATTTCCCACCATTTCCCGGCGAGTTGGCGGTTTTCTCGGCTCCTTATTGGCCCGCCAGTCACAGCTCATTACAGATCTGGACCAATCCCAATCCGTCCCTGCCTCCACCTCAAAGAATGCAGTGATCTCGGTGATTACAGTGCTCCCGAGGAAATTCCTGCAAAATTTTGTTCCTTTTTCATCTTGTTATTCTTAGGCCCAAGATTCCTATAGATAAAGGCATTTTATTATATTTTTCGATCACCATAATCAGGCGATTTAACTAATCAGAAATTAGTATATTTGCAAACATCCTCAGGACATAATACAAAAATGTTTATTTCAATGAAGATCGGATGCTCCACATCTCGCATTAACAGTCCAAACAGAATAATAAATCAGCAACCATGCTCCAAAATATTTTGAATATTTTATCAAACCTTGAAGGAAGGTATTCATTAAATCAAGATTTTTGAATCCTAAACTCTTTCAAGAAGAGCCAAAAAGATAAACAGGCGCAATTTGGACAAGGAAAATTGGACAATCAATCATTCAAAGATTTTAAATACGCCTGTCTTATTGTTTCAGGTGGTGCTCGAATTGTAAGTTCAATGAACACTGCATTAGAATAGCATCAGAGGCAGCAGCCATGCTCCAAAATATTTTGAATATTTTATCAAACTTATTGGAGTGAGGTTGCTGTTTATGATTCTTGGGTTTGTTTGGACTATTCATGTGAGATGTGCTGAATTTGATCCTCGTTGATTTGGAAAACTTTTAGAGTACATATGTCATAATGATATCTGAATTGGCAAAATGATCGCTGGTTAGTTCACATACTTTGGGCTTAATTTTTTTTGTATTTGTATCAAGACTTTAGAATTTCTTAATTATAAAACACGTATGAAGTAAATTTATATGTAACTTGGTAATTATATGGTTTTTACACAGTAAGTTTTATTAGAAAAGCCTTAAATGTATTGATGTAGACAACCTATATATAGGAAAATGAAGAGAGTATATTTTTCAAAAGAAAATATAATGTAGGACGAATCATATCACAGCAATGGGTGCTCGGATGAATCTGCAATGAGACAAATGAATGTTTTCTGGAATTGGTGCAGGATAGTTAAGAAGCCACACTATTGCAGGATTGGTACACAATTGGAAGTATTGCAGTATCAGACAGCTTGAAGGGATACACGAATCTGTACAAGCTGGGTTATGAACATAAAACTGTGAACTATTTTGTTGACTGTAGAACGATGACAAATGTACAGAAGATTGGACGATTACGGATCTGCCATGTGGGTAACAAACGAAGACGAGGAACAAACCGCACTTTTTTGGCTTCTTATCTTGCTGACGTTATGTGGTGTACACGATTCAAGGGTAAAGACCCTTTCGCCCAAATTTAATTAGATTTTTTGGATTGATGTAAACAATTAATTGTATGTATTCATCACTTATGTAAAGAAATTGGATTAATTTTACAAATAATTAATGTTAACAAAATTAGTTTAATAAAAACGTATTTTTATTATTTATTCCAAATTAAATCAATTACATTAAATTCTAAAGTGGTGATACCATTACATACAAATTACATTTTTTTAAAAGTTTTTTAATTGAATTTTTAATTGATTAAATATACAATACTATAAAGGGGTTGGGGAGTACATATGCAAAGGAACCTGCTAATGAGTCAGTAGTCCAGCTAAAGCTTAAAAATGATATATATTAACTTTACTGCCGAAGCTATCATCTGAGGGAAAAATCAGATACTTTGATCTGAATATATTTTTTTTAGAATAGCATAATTTATTGATATTTACAACTGTAATTTGAATATATTTAAATCCTAAAATGGGATGCCACCCTGTTCCTTTTTCATCTTGTTATTCTTAGGCCGAAGATTCCTATAGATAACGCATTTTATTATATTTTTCGATCACCATAATCAGGCGATTTAACTAATGAGACATTAATAGGTATATTTGCAAACATCCTCAGGACATAATACAAAATTGTTTATTTCAATTACGATCGGATGGTACACATCTCGCATTAACAGTCCAAACAGAATAATAAATCAGCAACCATGCTCCAAAATATTTTGAATATTTTATCAAACCTATTGGAGTGAGGTTGCTGTTTATGATTCTTGAGTTTGTTTGGACTATTCATGTGAGATGTGCTGAATTTGATCCTCGTTGATTTGGAAAACTTTTAGAGTATGTCATAATGATAACTGAATTGGCTATATAATATATAGTAATTTTATATCATTAATAAATAAGAGACATATCCCTCTCTTCTCCAAAGGTTAACGTGGTTGACTGATCAGGAGTTGTTCATTAAATAAGACTAATAATTATTAAAGAACATTATATTTATTGGTGCTGATCTTAGTTACAAAGATTTAATAAAACTTATACACTACTTATAAAGAAAAGGTGGCGCTTTGTGTGACTTGCTGATTTTCGGCCCTCCCTCCATCCAGCTCCTTGCATCTTGAGTTGACCGCGTCTTAACAGTCAACTGACCTATCTTGAAAGTAAAGGTAATAAATCCTAAGGGTCATTTTACTCTACCTGGCCTAGGCCCCCTACCATATTTACTTAGGTATGTCTAGTGCTTCAGATTAAGGAGGATTAAGGACACTGAAAAAGGATTGAAAAGCAATCTTTTCTGATGGCTTGAAGGAAGGTATTCATTAAGTCAAGATTTTTGAATCCTAAACTCTTTCAAGAAGAGCCAAAAAGATAAACAGGCGCAATTTGGACAAGGAAAAGAAAGCAGTAACACAATGAACGAATACAAGAGAACTGGAAGAGAAGGAAAAAACAGTTTAATCAAACGTAGTCCATAGTTGCTCAGTCGTAAAAAAAAAATAAAATAAAAAACAAAACAAAGATAATAGTAAATGGATAAATCAAGAAATACATATATTGTATACATAAGAATCTCTGGTAGAGACCTCAAAGTAATTCCTTGCAATTTTCGAGCATCAATCATTCAAAGATTGATGCCACCCTGTTCCTTTTTCATCTTGTTATTCTTAGGCCGAAGATTCCTATAGATAACGCATTTTATTATATTTTTCGATCACCATAATCAGGCGATTTAACTAATGAGACATTAATAGGTATATTTGCAAACATCCTCAGGACATAATACAAAAATGTTTATTTCAATTACGATCGGATGGTACACATCTCGCATTAACAGTCCAAACAGAATAATAAATCAGCAACCATGCTCCAAAATATTTTGAATATTTTATCAAACCTTGAAGGAAGGTATTCATTAAGTCAAGATTTTTGAATCCTAAACTCTTTCAAGAAGAGCCAAAAAGATAAACAGGCGCAATTTGGACAAGGAAAATTGGACAATCAATCATTCAAAGATTTTAAATACGCCTGTCTTATTGTTTCAGGTGGTGCTCGAATTGTAAGTTCAATGAACACTGCATTAGAATAGAATAGAAAAGTAACTTTATTCTGGGACTATGTCCCTTTAGAATAACAAATATGAAAAGAAAAAGAAACATAATGTTTATCTGGCCAGAAGGCTAAGTATTACAAATCATAAAGCGTGCGAAAATGACAAAAAAACAATTTAAAAAGAAATATTTAAACAAAAATAATAATAAGTAAATGAACAGTACAAGCCTTGACAAGATATTAAGCAATTAAAGAGAATTGATAAATCCATAGCTTTTGTTATATGCATGACCATGCAATAATTCTTTACATGATGTACTGCTTGTTAAAAGACAAAATTAAAAGAAATAAATAGTACAATGAATTTCTATACATTACAGTCAAAGCTAATGCCTAACCTGCTTAGAGAGCATCTTTTTGGGAAGCTAGGAGGTGTTGGAAAAACAAGAATTTAAATGACGACCTTATGATCATGAAAAACGTATGCCTTATATTGTGAGTGCAGGATGATCATAGTTTTAAAAATAGCAATTTTTAAGAATAAAGGAGAAAATAAATTATATACACATTATACACTATACAATATATAATAATGTTTCGGATAAACCTAACAAGTATTGTCATTTTCGTGCCCTGACGGAGAGCAATAAGGAAGGCAGAGGTAGCGTAGAGAGTACACAATTATAGAGAGTTAGATTGCAGAGTAGAGGGCCTATTAGCAGCTAGCTAGATTGCTACCTCTACCGTACTCAATAAACAGTACTCAGTACACAGCACTCGGTACACGGTACGCGGTACTCAGTCCCAGTGCACTGTCCTATTGCACTCCCCACCGCTTCTTCTTCTGCAATTCTTCACGATATTATGTAACCACAACTTCAACAGGAAGTGTTCGCTTGCAACGTCCATGTGTGCAATATGAAGCGGTAATATTTCTCAGATCGTGTAAAATGATTCATATTAACAGTTAAGTTGTAATTTTCGACTCGTCCTTATAGAGCGCTACCAACATAGTCATCGATGAAAATCCCAGATCTATCCACCACTACTTTCTCATCTTCTAACTGACATTATTAAGCTGTAATGAGGATAAATATATTAATTTTTTATTGGCTTTCTGAGCCCCAGGAGGTTGTGCAAATTACTATAAAAGTCAGATTAGCAAAAACCTGTTTGCGTACGCTTGATGTGTGAAGTAAAAAAAAACTATGTTAACTGTCATCAACAGGTTATTCGCTATCTGTTGAAAAATAAAAAATAGCGGGTACCTTCCCCCAAAACATATTGACTAAAATTTTAAATTATAAATGCCTCCAAAAGGAAAGATCAGTGGACAAATCAAAATTTAATGCAGATAATTGACAGACGTTTTAGAAATTATATATGACACCAATTTATTTTATTATAAGATCTCAAATTCAGCTATACCAGATGTATTATTTCATCTGCTAACAGCTCTAGATGGACAGAGCTTTGGTAACTGCGGACTCTCCTGGCTCTTCCATTTATAAAGTGGATACCCTTAATTGGGAGGAAAAAACCGGTTGAGCGTGATCTCGGACAAATCACATTCCTGCACAACTGTTGTCCGTGTCTCAGTGTCTACCATGTACTGAATCAAAGAGCCTTATTGGGTTGTAGTGGTACTTTGTTTATTGGCAATAAATCAGCTTAAGCAGCTGCTCTTATTATGTTTATTTATTTTTTTCATTTTATACATTACTAGCTTTTGCCCAATGCTTCGCTCACGTGGAATTCGGTCTGCAACATAAAATTTCGTGATCATTTTAAATAAATAATTCAATTTTTTTTAACAATAAGTTACTCGTACATCCGAAATTTCAGATGTCTAACTTCAAAACTGACGGATTCCATACAATGTTTGAACCTCTATTATATTAAGGCTGAACCCTATTATACTAAGGAGGTGGAATTGTCCAAATTCCTTTCTTAGAGCTCATTTAAGCTATCTACGAACGAAGAACCTATTTACGAATTTCAAGATGCTAAGTTCAGTGGTTTCTGCTGCTTTGACCGCTGAGTGTGTTACTCAATCAGGTTACAGTTTTATATAAACTTCGCCTGTGTGGTGTGTTGATAAAAAGTAGTCTATGTCCTTCCCCAGGCTTGAGATTATCCATATAAAATTTCATCACAGACGGATCAGCACATCCGTGAAACATACACTGACACTGAGTAGCAAACGGGACGGACAGTCAACAGAAGTTTACTGTTGTTCGTATCAGTAAAGGATTCGTATGTAATGTTATTGAAAAGGATTACTTAGTATAACTGTTTCACTTGTACGGCAGCAGCGAGAAATTGTGATAATAAAAAGTGTTTTTAGTTTTGGCAGTTCTACTTATCTACTGCAATAAATTCCTGTAAACTATTTTACTTGATTTGATTTGTTCAGTGAAAATGTGTAGATTTTATGAGCAAGCATACAAACTTTGCTCCCCTTTTTCACCCCCTTAGGGGTAGAATTTCGAAAAATTCTCTCTTATCGGATGTCTCAGTCATACAAAGAACACACCCTCCAAGTTTGAGGTCTGCGTTCAGTGGTTTAGGCTATGCGTTGATCCGTCAGTAATTCAGGACAAAGTATTTTATATGTATAGATAATGTATAAAATGCAAAAAATAAATAAATAAATGTCCATTTATATATTACCTATCTTCTATTTACACTAACCAAAATATACCTATTTAAGTCATTTAATTCTTTGTGCCTTCCCCATCTCCTAAGCACAGTCATTGTTGTATGTCCGTTATCATAATAACCATAATGGATTAAAAGTGTCCACTCTTTGACGACGTGAAGTAGTTCAAGAGAATCCAATTCCTATAGAAATGAAAGCAAAAGAATAATTTGAGAAAAATACGACCGAATTGTCCGATAAGTCATATTCGTTTGGTCTTGTATTTTATGCCATTCGAGTTGTATTAAATTATTTGTTCGTAGTTGAATACAAAGCCTTATCCAACCTATTCTGAAAGTTGTAACTCATTATTTGAGTTTTATTACTGTTGCAGAAATAAAGTAGCCAATTTTAATTTCTAATTCTTTATCTATTTACATTAATATTGAATAATTAGTACAGTACAATTGTCTAGTATTTTTGTTTGAATAATATAAATGCTGATCAAGAACTGAAATGCTGATTATTCGATTTTTTCAGTCTATTCGAAATACTGTTACTAGAAATAGAAAAAGAACAGAAGATTCCTTACCATAACCGGTTATTTTGAGTAACTAATACCTCCAGGTTAACAGGAAGGTGAAAAAATCCAGAAAGATCGGTAACCTGTTATTTTCTATAACCGCTACCTCTAATTGGCATGCTATGATGTAGCCAGTGCAGATTTATTTTTAAACAAGTTAGGTACGCTTTAAGAAAAAGTCGGATCATTACTGACATAATATAGACTTAATAATATTTGTCGTGTAATGCTGATGACTTTAGGATAAGTGCGTGTGGAAATGAATGTGTGAATGCGTGCGTAACTCAGGTCATTTCTTTTTAATATCTCTCAGCGAGACTCAGGTATTTGCGTTCAGGCGAAGCAGATATTTTTTAATGAACGCGAGCAGCCATATTTTTATTACAGAATCTAGACGAAAGGAAATAGAAATATATAATAATAACTGAAAGGCGCCTAATGAAAGGCGAAACTGAATGGAAATATCCTTCCTCACTGTATAAAAAAACAATAAGAATCCCAACATAATAAGGAAATGAATTGGCATTTCCTCATCCTCCTCTCGAAAAGAATAATGAAAAAGATCGTCAATGTTTATTATAACTAGAGAACTAAATCGAACTGGCTTTTGCGGACTGAGATGGACCTACAAGAATCCAAAGTACAGAAAGATGGATCCGCGAAGAGTTAAACCCAGCGTAAAAGGAAGAGACTTCAGGACAGGGTAAAACCAAACGACAATAGAAAGTTTCTTAGAAAAAAAGGATGACGAGAGATAAGTTCTGATCTATCACCCCTCCCCCCTCAAAGTTACTGATACGAACCAATAATAATAAATGAAATATGGGATTTATTTATTTAATTAACATATATTTATTTAGCTTAAATCCATTAATTTAAATGAATAACCTAGTTAAAATTAATGACTTTATTTATTAATTTTCTCTCCCGCTGCAGCTGACAAACTAGTTGTATCGCTAACACAGCACTAAAGAGGTTTCGCCGTCCAATAATTTCCAACCTTTAATGTCAAGTATGCAAACTCTGTAGGAGAGAAGTACATCTCTTACTGTCAGACCTATTTATTTATTTTTTGTTGCATGATGAACAACGTCTCAAGGTATTCAAATAGCTGTTTAACGTCTTATTGGAATTTTGGTGTCCGGAATGCCTCCGGGGGGGGGGGGCTCATTCAGCCTGTATGAAGTGGGATCTCTTTGGGAAAAACCCCAGTAGTGATCTTTAGTATATGACCTCCTTATGCGCTCCTAGTAATGGAAACATTACAGTCCTTATTAAGTTATAGTTTTTTTTTCTGTTGTAAACTAAAGAACTAAAAAAATTGAAGTGATGTCATTATGACGGTTGAGATGGGTTTTTGAAGTTTTGCTTTGTAAAACTTTAATAAGCGCTGACCCGGCTGGTAAACGTCCCAGGAGATCGAGGCTAAACTGAATGGATTACATTAAGATGATAGATTTCGTTTTTGGTAGCAGTCCAAAGGAAATTTCTTAGCAGAAATTTGACGTATCGGCATCGAGCATTCGGGTTAGCTAAGTTCCCTTGGAACCCTTGGAATAATTTCAATAATGGAACCTTCCTTTTCCTCATATAGGCTATGCCTTTTGTCATTATTACCTTTTCTCTCACTTGATTGAAGATTGGGGAGGTGGGATTTAGTAAAGGAATTCGATTCGACATAAAAAACACAAGACCTAACATCCTCAGAGGAAGTAGTTGAGGGAGGACAAGAGATGGAGAGAGAGGGGGGATTGGAGTGTGAGAGCCACTTCCGGCAGACAATCAGAGCAGCGAGGTTCTTTGATTGTTTTTTTAAATATTTTTTGAAGGGCTCGGTCAAGAAGGCAGTGGCAGGGGCTCTCCCACACAGGGAACCCCCTCATTACCTTCATCTAGTTGCACCATTTCCGCTTTTTTATGCTTAATCGAAGTGGCACTGGTCATGTCCTACCTGCCTTCTTCATTCTCAGACTATTCATTCCTCATCGGTCCGTTCACTGTTCCAACATTCAAATAGAAATAATTGCTATCAATGCTTCTATTCTCTTCGCTTCCGCTGACTTCTGTACAAGCCATTAATCATCACAAGTTAAAAATAGCAATATTTTATCGAAAGTTTTCACCTTTAAATTATTGAAAAAAATTAATACTTCAAGTAATCATAAAAGAAGAAAAAAAACATTATCCAGTGCAAATAAATTCTTCATTTATTAATTCTGCGTTTCAACTACAGTGTAATTTTCAATCACAAATAACTTCTGGTTTTATGCATCAAAAACCATTTCGTACATAAATATACATATACTGTTCAGGTTTGCCTACTGTATAAGTATACCCTGCATTTTAAACAAAGAAAATTTATATTAAATATGACATTTAAAATTGAAAACAAAATTATGAAGAAAATTCATACTTTTAAATTGTTTATTTATGTACGAAATGTTTTTTGATGCACAAAACCAGAAATTATTTGTGATTGAAAATGACACAGTAGTCGAAACGTCTCAAGAATTAATAAATGAAGAATTTGTTTGTACTGGATAATGGTTATTTCCTTCTTTTAAGAAAACTTGAAGTATTTTAGCTTAGTGATATACATCAAATTTTAAAATTTAATACATAAAATAAAAGCATTTTTGTGAAACCAAATGGTAACACTTCTCGGTTCGTGGCAATATTTAAAAAAATATAGTTACCTATTTAATTAGGTTTTTTAATTAGGTAGGTAAGATTTAAATGCTCGGATGTTAGGTTAAATTCCTAGGCGTGAATATACACTAATAAAAAATGTCATGATTAATAGGAAGAGTTATGGATACAATGAATAACATCTACAATATCATGAAGATATCATGATTCGTGAATAGAATTAATTTTACATAAGTTTAACATAATTAATTTCAAGAAAGTATAACTACTTAAAATTTAATAATTTATTATTTTACTGTAGCACAAATTTTATAGAAAAATTCAAACATCATCGATATTTATAATAAAGTATAAAAAACATTTAATAGAATAACAGGAGTGATGAGTAAGATAAGTAAGTAAGAAAATAAAAAAGAAGATAAAATTAGCGAAACAAAAGATGGATACAAATTTATAGATTAAAATTACTAATAAAATAAGAAATTGAAAATAAAGTCATAAACTGATCACACTCTACCCCCTTAAATATTAACAAAGAAAACAAGTTTAACTAAGAACCTACTACAGGTAATCTTCAAACAGTTTTTTCACCTAAATTTTTTAATGGAATCTCTCAGCTAAGCGCCATAGAAACATATTAACATCCATTTTACTGTAATTTGATCGTATTTCCGACTTCCCAGGAGTGGTGAATTGAAAAGAACAAAGTTATAAATGATTTCCTGCTACTCTATGAAACTGGGAGAGGAAAGAACAGTTTTTGGTCCCTGATGGATCATAGAACGGGGTTGAGAGTCGACCCCCGCGCTTTAGCATTGGATATTGTTCCCTAGTTATAGCGTTATATCCAATATCCTGGTTTTTGTCGGAGGGGGCGGCACCTGGGCCCCCCTCAAAGGCCCGAACCAATTAAGGACAGCTCCCGAAGGTCTGGTTTCGTCCCTTTCGGCCTCAGGCTAATCGTCTTCTGTTAGCTTGGGATGGAGTTTAATGATATCTGGGATCGACTGCCTGCTGGCTTCAGCACGTTCTTGTTGATATCTGGCTTCTAGGATATCTGGATGTTCAATTACTTCGAGATACTACGATAATAGCACTTTCAAAAAATAGTGATGCCAAATTACCTAACTTCTGCAGAAGGCCAGCCGGAAAATCTAAGGGTGATATGAAGTAATACGAGAAATAATGGATACTCATAATACCATCCTAGAAAAGGTCACCAACAAGCAGTTAGAGTGGTATGGACGCTTAAAGAAGATGGAAGATCTATCTTCCATCTTCTTTAAGCGTCCACATGTCTACATAACCCATAAAAGACCATGTACTAGTTACCTTTAAGGAATACGAAGAAGAGGCTAACGAAAAGTATCCTGGATTAACCATGTCCAAGAGGACTTGAGGACTGGGTAGCGTCTCAATGAAGAAGTTGCTCCAGAACGGAAAACCTTGAAAGAAATATTGTCGAAGAATTTTATTGTTTTTGCTGAGGGAAAACCTCATGTTCGTAATAATTCTCGATAAATTAATTCTTCCTGTGGTTTAAAAAGAGCTGTTATTAAGCCTTTCTTTTTTTGATAATATTTACTATCGCTACAATTGAACGAACATTATTTAGTATGCCATCAAATATGATCATGGAAACACGCGGTTTTCGTGTATTATTTTATGGTGTCATTATTTTAACTTGGACGCTCTGCAGCACATTCCCACTACTCGGTTAGTTCTGGGTAGGTTATTGTAACGAACGGACAATTCTCCGTTCGTTTGAGAAATATTCAGCTGGTAGCAAAGAATAATTCATTTATTTATCCTTTCTACCCAGAGGTTAAGCCAATCACATCCACACCGTGCTGTAGGATTTTTGGTTTAATGCGGCAACCTGCATTGGTTAATCGGAATGTACCAATGATGTACCAATACTTCACCCCCTCATTTTTCATGACAGGTAGTGAAGATGAGCTGGGTTACCTAATCCACCCATTCACCACCATATTCACCAGACCTATCTCTTACAGATTTCCATCTTGTAAGAAATCGAGTTCCTTAAAGGTAAAATTTTTGAAAATGATTCTCAAGCCAAAAATGCATTTGATTGGCCTCTTGTCGTGTAAGGAGAGTATAGATCCCTTCCGATTAAACCAAAGAAAGTTGTTTTTCAATTAGTTTTTGCTGGATTATGTTAGTATCCCTGCAGTAGGATGTGGACATAGAAAAGAGATATGAATTAATCTGTCACCAGAAGAACGTTTCTCAAACCTAAGGCGAATGGCCCGTTCGTAACAACACCCTTCCCCAAAAGCGGTGGTAATGTTTCTTGCAGCTTGGGAAGCCGATTTTCCGAGTTTAAAAATATTAAAATTATTCGAAAATCGCATGTTTCCAAGATCATATTTGATGCAATACTAAACAATGTAGTAATAGTAAATATTGTCGAAAAATAGATGATTAATGAACATGGAGTTAGTAAACAACAGAAGTTAACGAATACTTTTGAATTTTAGAAATAACAATAACGTTCATTTCAAATGAAATTACCCAATATTATTGTTCGATTTTTCAAAATTATGTATTATCAAGATTGTCTAAAGAATGAAAATAATAAAATAAGCGATGAGGATTGAGAAATGTGAAAGAGTACTTTCTCGATTCGTGAAAGTTGGTCGTAGGAGCGAAGCCGGCCCGTGCGCAGCCGAGTGTGGCTCCATTTAAAAAGCGTAATAGTGGATTTATTGTTAATTAGCATTGTATTAATTAGAGTGCGCTGGTGTCCCGGTGGGCAATTAGCTTGCCCGCCCAGCCGCGCCCGTCCCCAACTTATCCCGACCTCTTTGGACAAACTTGCTATTAACTAACTTCCGCCAACTTGGTCTCTAACTTCGAGGGGCACTGCGCCACCAACTTTATTCCCTTCCCCCTCCAAGTAAGTCCGCATTACAACCGGTCCGAAGTACAGCATTACTCTAATGTTAAGAATCATTAACGATTGTACAATGTTCAGACCATGTGCCTATACTATTAATAATAATGTGGTTATTGTTCTATTTACTTTGTATCCGATTCTGACACAGAAAAGTATTATAATTAAACAATAAAATTCTTAATATTTCAATGAAATTCCATTAAATTTATAAGATCATTACATTGAAAGGCTGATTAGGAGAGGCGACCTGTGGTCTAGTGGTTAGCGTAACAAACTACTAAGCCCAAGATCGCGGGTTCGAAGCCCGGCAGGATTTTTAAAGGGATTAAAAAATTCTTAGATACGCCGTCCTTCGGAAGGGACTTTAAACGGGGGTCTCGAGCCTGTGCGATGTCAGGTATGAAACCTGGATAGGCAAAATTTAGAGCTCCCAATGTAGCATTGTTCGATTAGCCATAGCAGTATAAAGTGACGTTAAATGAACTAATAACAAGGATGATTATGACCATTATATTGGGGATATCAAGGTGGCGAGTCAATGAATGATTATTACCAATCGATTTTGCATTCAAGAATACTTGGAAAATCTCTAGTTAAAGTTACCTAATATTATTTGTGAGACCAAACAAAATTCATTTTGGGTATAAAAATAGCTCAATAACATTTTAATTTTATGACCTTAAGAAATCTTTTTTTTTTTCAAATATAAAAATCTATAGCACTACTATAACCAATAAAGTATTTTTGATTCAGTACATAGTAAAGACTGTACTGTTTATAAGCCAACGGTTTTGAAGAGAGATTATTGGGCCAGATTCTTCCCTCACTTAAAGATGACCCTGTAAATCCCCATGGCTTTTGATTGGTTAAATACTATTTCGCCGCACCCGGATTTGTACCCGACACTCTGCGCTCTATACACTGAGCCATCCCGCTCTCCTAGTTTCAAATATAATTTAGCTTTAATTTGCTTATAGTTGGAAGAAGTATGAAATCAATGAAATATGAATGATCTATATTGACAAGAAGTGTACAAGATGTTAGCCGAAGCGACCTTCGCCGGAGGTGTTCGGGCGCCAAAATGGCCAATAATAACTTTTTACTCTGGAAATTTATTGGATGTATATATGTATACTATGGAAAGTTATTTTACCTGATATAGATAGAATGTACTTTTAAATTTATTATCATGAAAAAATATTTATAATAAGCACTGAGATGCTATATTGAAGTTTCCAGGTTCAAAGCCAGCCGTGACAGATAAATTATAGGAAAGAAGCTGTCACTCCTTGGGCTCGCCCAGCGTTATGTCTTTAATTATCGAAGCAAAGGCATTGAAACATTTCGTATATTCTTGTACAACAGTAAGAAACAATTATTCGCAAGTTACAATCATATGTTATTTCGATCGATTGTCATACGCTACGGGCATAATCGATATATAACACCCATCCTCTGTAAAATTGGTATCATTAATTAAGGAGAACCTACTAGTTGAGTGTGGTCTAGGCCAAATCTACTCCCTGCTGGCTTAAAAAGCAGTACAGTCCCTGCTAATTATTGAACCGAAAAATCTTCATGGGTTGTTGTACAGGTTGATAAGCTTGGAACTTTACTACTCCTATAGTTCTCTAGTCTCTAAGTACTTCTGTTGTTAGATTTCGTTTAGATAAACCAGACAATCGAAGGAGGAGGAAAGAACAGATCAAACCAAACTAGACTGTGACAGGTGAATGTCACAGCTAGGCGAACACAGCAGGTGCTCTTTGACTCGCCGCTAGTAAGGCCGATTTAGCGCTCCATGGGCCACGCGGTTACAGGTAGCGAGACCAGCTTCTTTTCGCTGGATCCTATATCAATTAGGGATCCAGTAGCCGAGAACGTTTAACGATCCCTCACCCTTCCAGTGATAGTTACCAGTACCTGTACCCGCCGGCGGATCAAAGGCCTCGACTCCCATTCACCTGAGGAATGCCTCATTATGGGCGTCTCGAGAGTTTAGTCATTCTCTGGTTGAATGAAAACGATTCGGCCTTGTGGTATTCAGACCTTTTTTCCAACACTTTGCGTCAATTAATCTGTAAGAGTTAGTAAAATAAAATCATAAATATTGTTGCACAAGACTATATTAGATGTTTTATAACCAATAAGGAAGAAAAAGCTGAGGCTGGAGGCCAGGAAAAATTATCTTTAATAAGGGGAACTATTTATTTTAAAGCCAACGTTTCGACCCACATAACAGGTCTTCTTCAGGGCTAAATATACAAGATACATACAAATGAAAATAGTAAATGTATGAGATGAACTCAGTACTAGCCAGCCGTTAAATCTAACGGCATCGCTCTCCTAAATCGCCCTGAAGATGACCTACACTGTAGGTCGAAACGTCGGCACACAATATAAGTTCATTACTTATTCTGTGTTCTTATTGACTGCACCCCCCAACTATCTCCTTTACATACACGAAAATAATAAATGTTAAAGAATAAAGAAACATTTAGGCATCAAGGGATATGGGTGATAAAATAACCTAATCAAAATGAGGATATTTGTATATATTAAAAATTGGTATTTAAATAGTACCTCTTTGTTATTACATAATTCAATCCCTTTTCATGTAACTTTTCTATTATTTATCTTAAATAATACCTTTAAGTAATATTGTACTATATTTATTGTTATTTTTTAATTTAATTTTTTCCACACCAATACCATTAATTAGATTCATTTTTATTACTCTATTATTATTATCATTATTTAATTACTCTAAGTCTTTCTTAGCGAACTCGAAGGTCCGATGCCGATACCCCCAATCGCGTTACCAAACATCCATCCATGGAGTATCACCCTAACCAACACCTGTAACATTACTCCTTACAGAATCCTCCCATTTACGCCTCGGTCAACTACTCTGGCGTGTACTAGTCAGCTCAGCGCTGATTACACAGGCCAACAAAAAAAACCTTTTTGAAAACTTTTTTAATTTTAATAGCTGATCTTGATAGATTTTTATGTGCTGAATCCAAATCTGCTCGTAGTTTTTATGTATCACCCTTAGTTTCCAAGCAAAATGTATTTTATTATATAGTCTAATACCCATTTACAGTATATAGGGAAATCAATGAAACACTGTAGAATCGTAAAAATGGTTTGTATTTACAGTAAAATACTTGGAATAGTAATTTTATGTGATGATACAAGGTTCACTTGTCAACTGGAATTGGTTTATATTTTCTTTCCCTTTTTTCCTTGAAGCTTCTTGTGTAGCTTTTCCTGCGATGAATAGCTTGCTGAACTTCCCGGTGAAGTGACCAACAGTAATCCCCCATCATGTTGGTATTCCAGCGGCCCTGGTAACGTTTTTCCATCACTTTAACGTCCTGGTGAAAACGCTCACCTTGCTCCTCACTAACATCTCCTAAATTTTCCGGGAAGTAATCGAGGTGGCTGCTCAAAAAGTGAACTTTCAGGCTCATCAAACATCCTAACTGTTCAAATTTTTTTAACATGTTAGCAACAATAGCCTTATATTCTGGGTCTTTTTCATTTCCCAAAAACTTGGTGACAACTTGCTTGAATGAAACCCATGCTTCCTTTTCATTTGAGGTCATTGTGGATTCAAAGTTAACGTCAAACATCATTTTTCTTATATCAGGCCCGGTAAAGACGCCTTCTTTCAGTTTAGCTTCTGAAAGGTGTGGAAACTTCTGACAGAGATATTTGAAACAAAGCCCATCTTTAGGCAAAGCCTTTACAAACTGTTTCATGAGACCTAACTTAATATGTAGTGGTGGTAGGAGCACGTTTTTTGGATCTACAAGGTTTTTGCGTAAAATGTTCTTCTCGCCAGGCTTTAAAGACTCCCTAGCAGGCCAGTTCTTTCTGCACCAATGTTGATTCCGAGCTCTACTGTCCCATTCACACAAGAAACATGGAAATTTGGTAAAACCCCCTTGCTGACCAAGGAGCATGCACGTAACTTTCAAATCACCACATATCATCCAACCGTGTGCAGAATAACCTATTTTATTTAACACTATTTCTAGATTTTCGTAACTCTCTTTCATATGTACAGAATGACCGACAGGTACAGAGGCATACATGTTACCGTTGTGTGCTAAAACTGCCTTCAAACTATTTTTGGATGAATCAATAAACAACCTCCAATCTTCTGTTTTGTATTCAATTCCAAACTCATTCATTAAACCATGAATGTCTGAGCAGTACACCAAATCACCCTCTTGTTCAAAATACTTCGAAAATTGTTGTTCTCTCTTCCTATACACATGAATGCTGGTTCCAGCCGCCAGCAAGTTCTTTTCTTTTAGCCTAGAGCCAAGCAGTTCAGCTTTTTCTTTTGTTAAGCCCAGATCCCTAACTAAGTCATTAAGCTCGACCTGAGTGAACAATTTAGGCTCTACATTTTCTGTAACACATTGGAATTCTTCATCGTGTTCATCTAACTCCGACTGTACATCAGAAAATACTTCTGTTTCAATAGAATTTAAGTCCTCTGGTGGTTCCGGGATTGGCAAATCTACACCGTGCCCTACTGGTCGGATGGCGGACGGAAGGTTAGGGTAGCTTATTACCTTCTTGTTCTTAGAGTTATGACCAGTAATATCTACACTGCAAAAGTAACAGTCATCGGAATGATTTTTTGGTTCCCTCCATATCATGGGAACAGCAAATTTAAAGTGTTTTTTCTCTTTTTTTGACCATTTCCTGAGGTCTTCAACACATACATAACATACCTTATGCGGTGCCCAAGGTTTATCCTGGTCTCCAAGTTTGGTTCCAAAGTATGCTAGATAAACCTTTTTCACAAAGTCTGTAATGTTTCTTTGGTGCTTTTTAATAACAAACTCACCACAAATATAACAAAAACTGTCAGCAGAGTTTTTACAGCCGCGATGAGACATTGCACTGAGCACATGTACAGGAAACGTAAAAGTGAGGTTATGTTGAAAATAAACAAAACATCAGCTGTTTAGCATGTGTTTCAGCAGTGCTGCCAACATCATCTTTGTTCATTAGACCTATTTTTTCATGTTATCTTAACTATGAAAAAGCTGTTAAATTCTAAAAATATTTCTTTATTTCATGAATTTAACTATAAAATGTGAATAAATGGTGGGTGATACAACTTTTTAAGCATCATATTTGGATTCAGCAACCTAAACAACATAAGAATGAGGTATTTTCATTAAAAAAGTTTTTTCATCGTTGGCCTGTGTTATCTTATTATTACTTCGATCGTTATTAAGCCCCACAACTTAACAAGCTCAACTTTATATTCGCGATGCTATCAGTTCAATTATATTAAACGGGAGCATGCTATGAAGTTCTGCCTTTTATAACCAACATCTCATTTTCTCTAATCAACTCTCATTTGTTCAATCGAATATTCTATGTAATACGTTTTATTTTTCGAATATTTTAAGATGTTTTTAATTCTTCAAAATTAGGGGCAACGTTTCACAGACATTTTGATCAGTTGGTTATTTTAATAAATTCTTAAAGAACTGCGCTCGTATATCTATCAACTTCTTGGCCTTCGTCCTCTCACCCAGTCCAAGTTAAATTAGGGGTTTTCCCATAGTAGTACAGGTTAAGGTGAAAGTTATATAATAGGTTACGTACAGAATAAAATTATAAAATGTGGCTATGTACGCTAAATCTTCAGAAAACCAATTTCTTTTTTATCCTTATCACATTCCTGGAACCACCTTTTTGCCTTAGGTTTTATAAAATTCCATATTTTCTTTATCAGCCGATCATCGGATATTCTAACGATATGTCCATAGAAAGTTAGTTCTGTATAGATCCCCGTTTTATCTCAGACACATTGGTCCTTCAAAAGAACAATTTTATAATCCAAAAAATCTAATTTTTCAACAGAGCTATTTGAAAGATTCATGTGAAATTTTAAAAAATTAAAGTTTGGGTAATGGTAAAGCAAAGTAATCCTGTTGTAACGATGGTATTGAAATTCCAATAATGAGAAAATTTTTAAAATCTTCAAACTTTTTTTTAATTTGAAATCATGCCATTCTTTCCTTAAAACTTCAAGTTCAAGCATGATACAACTCAAAATATGACTTGATTTTAACAAAAAAAAAAGTGTTGGAAATGAAATATCAGCTATATCGTTCTTGAATTAAAAAGCTTCAATATGATTGCTATTGAAGGCTTAACGCAAAAATGGCAATTTTTTAGTTGTGTATTATTTCTTTTGAAGGAGAAATACGTGCCCTATCTGTTAACCTATTAACCTATCTGTTGCCCAAAATCTTCCTTGATATCCTGCGTTCTCTTTGACTACTTGATAATCTAGTCTCCTTCTATTCAAAGTCTCCAAAGCATATGATGGCTTTACAATTGTACCAACAGATTAATAAATAATAAGTTTTATCACATAATAATAAATAATTATTTAAGAAATTATACAGATACCATTTGGCACATTTTGTATCCTCAATCTTTTTTTCAAAACCCCCACTAAGGGATTCGACGTCGAAGCCTGTATTAAGAAACCTCCCATTGAAGGCACTCCTAGCGCGTTTCATCTCTCTGTAGTAGATCCATGCTCAAGAGAGGTTTCTGTCTCCTTGTCGGCGGATACTGTGGTAATGTGTCTGTAATGTTAGTACCATTAAGTTTTGTGGTCCAGCAAGTTAGTCATGAAGTTTTATCGCATTAATTATTATTATTTTTAATTTTATATTATGATTATTATCTTATTAATAATGACAAAATGAATACGCAGATAATGAAATAAAGGAATAAATAGAAGAAATAAAGAAGGTATAAAGCTGTTACAAAGGAATGAAGAAGATAAGAGGTAGCGCTAGGTAGCCTATAGAAGAAACAAATTAGCCGCCGTAATGTTTTTTGCCCCTCACCACGCCTACAAACATCATACCACACCAGAGGGTATTATACTAAGCAGAACAGGAGCTCCTTGCGGTTTTGCCCCCCTTTTCCCTTCTTGTTATATCCAATCACAGGGTTCGGCGCCGCTCCTTACCGCCCTCGACTTCTGTACACAGTTTATCCTTCCTCTTATTTGATCTGGGAACGATCACTCCTTTACTCAGGCATTTCCTTTGATGGTTTTTCGATAGGGTTACCTGTAACCCTTGTGAGATTAGACTGTCCGTATAAACTATCTTAATGTTGTATGTATAAAAGATCATCACACTAGACTGACCTTAAACGTTACACATATGAAGAAGGTGGAGGTAAAAAAATTCTCTTATATAGGGAGAACAGTTTATTTGGAAGCCGATGTTTCGATCCACAGTGCAGGTCTTCTTCAAGGCGGTATAATTTAGAATTATTATATTTAAATATTTTCATTTTGAACAGAAAAGATTTGTCTTGGCTGCGATTCGAACCCGCATCCCTAGCGCGGTGCTCTAACCCTCAGCTATCAAGGCTCGTAACCAAGCCAGACAATTCCATTTTCTTCACCGATCCTATATCCCCGTGTTCTCACAATTTTTGCGATGTATAGACGGAGAAGAATTTTCATTGAACATTACTTTAATTAGGATCTAGTTGACTTACGTCAGTTTTATATTTATAAATTATTTTTTATTTATTATTCTTTTGATGATGATTATTTTTAAATATTTTTATTTTGAAGAGAAAATATTTATCTTTGAGAATGGATTTGTCTGGCTTGGGTACGAGTCTTGGTAGCTCAGATGGTTAGAGCAACGCGCTAGAGTTTCGGACGATCCGGGTTCGAATCCCGACCAAGACAAATCTTTTCTCTTCAAAATAAAAATATCAAAAGAATAATCAAGATCACCATCAAAAGAATAATAAATCAAAAATAAATTAGAATTATTATATTTTTATTTTGAAAAGAAAAGATTTGTCCAGGACCGTTCCGGATTTTTTAAAGATTTGTTCAACAGAGATTTAACAACAAAAATTTGTTCGAATCCCGGTCCTGGACAGATCCTTTCTCTTCAAAATAAAAATTATAAAAAAAAATGATATAAATAAATTAGAATTATTTATTATTATTTATATAGAATATAAAATTATTCAAGCTGAGAATTTGTTCAGTCTAGTGTCAAGTGTGATCTTGTATCTACTATAATAGCCTTGAAGAAGACTGTGTGAAGAAGAACTACGGGTCGTAGTGGTTACAGGTTTAGCCTTGAAGAAGCGTTGTACTGTGGGTCGAAACATCGGCTTCCAAATAAACTGTTCTCCCTATGTAAGAGAATTTTTTACCTCCACCAAGACCATTTTCTTCCTTATATCCATTAATGGTAAACTTAGGCACTGCTGAATACTAATCCACCAAAAAGCACTGTGCAGAAATTTTGGTCCTGAACAAGAACATGTTGATGCGTGATTTCTAGATCATGAAAGAAAGAAAGAAAAAAATGGGGACCATTATAGGCGACGCCATAACCTAGAACTCGCCCATGAAAAAATTAAAGGTACAATAAAAAAATGAAAAGTTCAATTCTATGACCAAAATAATATGACAAAATATGAGCTGAAGAAGAATAACCAAAAGGATACTCATGCATTTAAAACAGAAACTGGCTAACACTTTGATTAAGGACACTGAAAATGACATTGAAGAGCTCGGTGGCATTGAAGGACGTTCTTCACTTACGATTGTGCTTCAGATTGCTCGGGGCCAAGAAATACTAAAAATAAAAACAGGCGCGATTTGGCCTCAGGAAAGAAATAAAAACATGGGAAATGAATAAAAGAAATCTGGAAGAGAAGAAAATAGTTCAAACAAATCTAGTCCACAGTGGCTCGATCGTAAAAAAATAAAAAAAGGCTTAGAGAAACCGAAAACTTGATGCTGATATCACCAATAGCTGCTTACGGATTCGCATACCCTAACGAAAGCCTATAAGATCACCCTTAACGCAATCCTCCCCCCTCCATCTAATTCCGCCACTCAAACGCTTACTAATTAGTCCAGCACTTTTTAGTGGTTCGTTTGTTAAGAAGCTTAACTTCATAGGCGCATCTTAATCATATTGGACCCATAAGTAATATCCCAATTCTGCAGAATATCCTCAGCCTCAAGTAACTTTCTCGTGAAGCTGCCCTACAGGAACAAGGTTGACCATATACCATGCACCTCTTAAGATTTATTCTGTGTATCGGTCGACTAATAATATATTACATTAATAATAATATATTTTCCTGTATTTAATATAAATCATGTATAAGCCCTTCTATGTGGCCAATAAAATACGTATACCTAATGAATATTATAAACATCTTTTGAAGCCAGCTTTTGCTCACTTTACCTTGAGAACCTCCATAGATCTGATGTAAAGAACTTCGATCCAAACTATGAACATCACTAAAGACTCTTTGAACTTTAAGGACTTTTGATAACCTGCTAACGACAACCCCGACCTCGGCTGATGATGCCCCCAGATAAGAAGACAGAGTTCTCATGAGAGCGCCTTCCACGTACTCCTAACGTAGCTTTGTGTCCAGCCGCTACCAGATTAACGTGCGATGTCGTCTTCTGCCTCCGCTTTATCGCAATGCCTTTGTCGCCTGCTTCACCGCTCCCATCGATATTATTATTAAAAGGGCACAATTTTTTTGTCAATTACATATTAAACTTGTGTACGAATTCCAAACTTATTGAATGGTAGGAAGCCTACCCACCTCCCGGACCATTCCTATTAGTGTTCTTTAAAAAAAATACTGGTAGGGACTGTGCTTTTTCTAAGTCGAAAGTTCTGTAGGGAGAACATGCTCAAACACCAAGTATTTCGTAACGTCGGCACACAATAAATAAGTTACACTTATTAAGGTGTTTTTATTCACTCCACTCCCAACTATTTCTTCCTTATAATAGAAGTTACAGTCAACCAATTCTTCTCTAACATGCATCACATGAACCACATTAAACGGGGCCATACACAGAACTTCTCGTCAATATCATTACGTCGCAGTACCAGAATACAGAACCATAACATTCTTACTACTCCTTCTACTACATCCCGACCTCTGCATCTTTTGTATCTTTCCGTTTACCTCCTCATTTTTCTTTCCCTTAATATTATGTTTACACTTTATCCTTTCTGCACATTTATTTTCTGTATTTTATATTCGTATTCTTTAATTATTATATCTGTCACTATTTTAATTTCTCTTCATCATCTATAATTTTATTATTATCTGTCACTATTTTAGTTTTATTATATTCTGTAACCACTTTTATATTCGTTATCTTTAATCATCATATCTATTCACTATTTCATCATATCTAGTCACTATTTTAATTTCCACATTACTTGTACCATAGCTCCTTTCTTAAGTGCAACACTTTATAAAGGCTGGGTGTGCCCGAAGAGAGTTTTTTGAGCACACATAGCCGATTCTCGGTCGTTAACTGAATAAACAATGTTGCTTGCAAAAACGCCGGAAACGATCGATCAACAGCTCAGTGCTTTACTCACTAATTACTGTGTTCCCTAGACTTCTATAGACTTAGTTCCCAATGTCAACAGTTTCGTGTTATTGTAAAAAAGTAATAAACTTTCAATATTGTAAATTTAATATAATAAAATTAATTAATTTGAGTAATAAATGTGCATAGCCGATATTTTATTCTTTTCTATTCCCTTTTTTTTTTTGCTAAAATAAGTATTTTCCTTAAATTCAAGTTGAAACTTTATTTTATTTTGCGTTTTTTTTTGTTTTATTCACTGTATTCTAAAGCAATGTCATTAATTTTTCTCTTTTTTATTTAAAAAAAGTTATATTGACAACATAATATTTTATGTACTAGACTAATTACTTTTTATTCAGTCTTTTGTAGTGCTAGTTCAATCTTACTAATATTATAAATGTGAAAGTTTGTATGTTTGTCTCTCTTTCACGCAAAAACTACTGAACGGATTTGGATGAAACTTTACAGTAATATAGGTTATACATCAGAATAACACATAGGCTATAGCAAGCGTGGATTTATGGGGAGGGGAGCCCGGGTGCACTTGCCCCCCTCCCAACAGTTTTTTAGGTACTGTGGAGAATCCATTATAGTACATAATTAAAGGCAAATCACATGATCATAGTGGTTAAAATAACAGAAAGAACATGGGTGAAACTATTGTTTTGATATCCTACTAATATTATAAATGCGAATGTTTGTTACTCATGCACGCAAAACCTTATGAACGGATTTGGGTGAAACTTATTGAGTAAAATAGGTTATACGTCATCGGCTATAGCAAGGGCAGATTTATGTGGGGGCAAGGGGGCATGTGCCCTCCCTTTATAGTACATTATTAAAAGCAAATCAGCATCTTGAAATTTTTAGATAGGTTCATTGTATAGTTTAGGAAGAAATTTTGATAATTCCACCCCCAAGGGCTTCCCCCTTAATATCATAGGGGTTCAAAAATTGTAAGGAATCCGTCAGTTTTGAAGTTGGACATCTGAAATTTTGGATGTACGAGTAAATTATTTATTTAAAATGATCCTTCACGAAACTTTATGTGGCAGACCAAATTCCACGCGAGCGAAGCCGCGGGCATAAGCTAGTCAAATTATAAATATTTTAAAACATCACAAAGCCACTGTTCCTGACTTCTTTAAGCCGTTCCACAAAACATAATACTGTTTTTTGAATTAAATGACATTTATCAATTTTTTAAAAAATAGCTACATTTTATTCCCATATTTCGATTTTAGGTTTCGATCTGTATTTTTCAATATAGAGAATGCAGTGAATTATATTTATTCATTTTTCTAATCAACTGTAAACTATTATTTTTATCTTTAAAGCAACCCTAAAAAAAACACTTCATTATTTTCTTTAATGCAGAATGCTCAATATCTCACAACCGTAATCGGTAATCATAATTTAATATTTGAATAATATTAGTTGACCTTTCATAATATCAGGATGAAATCCGAGTAGAGGTCAAGAATTTCTCTTATAAACCCCCACCCATCAAACTAGCCCTGAAGAAGGCCTGCAATGTGGGTCGAAACGTTGGCTTACCAATAAAAAGTTCTTCCTATATAAGAGAATTTCTGGACCTCTACCCAGACCATTTTCTTTCTCATATTTTACTAGATTCACTAGACTCAATCATATTATGTAAAGATTTTTTAAGTGGTCACCGAGTAATAATTTATTCCACAGATAAAAATAATAAATTTATTGTTCATTCATACAATTTGAGTAACGAGTAGAACAATCAAGGAAGAGATGAATAATTTGTAAAATAAGCGTTGAACCGCCGTTAGGCAGCTAAGGCAGACCCTTCTAGTCTTACAAAACTAAATATCTACCATTTCAAATATTGAGACAGTTAATTCAAATAAATAAAAACAAACAACTGACTATTGCAACAAGGACAGGAGATTGCTATAATTGCCTAGTAACCAGTTTGTAACTGCAATAACTTTTTTTTTCCTCAGTTGGCAGCAGTCGCTATTTCCCAGCCCCTTTCTTTATTAACCATTCTGATTTTCCATCAACATTCCCTTCAAGAAATGGTTTAAAAAGAATATTTTTTGTCACTCCCTGGTGGGCGATCCCCGGATTGGTAACCTTTTGAAATGAAGATTTCCCACGAGGGAGTTGGAAATGTATTTCTTGTTACACCGTTAGCTGTTTTTTTTTTTTTATGTTAGGACAATTTTCAACGGTCTCGAAAGGTTTCTGGAATGAGGCCTCAATGTAATTGTAGCCAGAGAACTATATATATATATATATATATATATATATATATATAAAGCTTAAGCCTTCGCAACTCCTTTAAGATCAAAAAAAGGGAGAAAGAACTGACTTTATTGTGGTTTTAATTCTCCTTATATAGTTTGAGAAAGCTTTATTTATAGTCTGATAAGCATTAAGTTCCAATATTTTGTGGGACGTTGCCGTCTATCCAACAAAAGTGTGCTGAAAAACCTATATGCTTAATATTTTATTGCAGTTTATCACCATAAATTCAAATAAAATAAATAAACATCAACACTGAAAAATCCTGCAGTGTAGCCATTGTGCAACAAATAAAAATTACTCGTCGCTGAAATGGACTTCTGGAGAAGGTCAGCTGAAATATCTAGGCATGATTTATTATAATCGGGTATTACAATTTTTTTTACATTGGGGATCAGCCAATGTATTTTCCATCCAATATCTCATGTCCATACAATCTTCTTTTATCAGACCTCTAGCTTCCATTTCTTCTATCCAATGTTTTCCTTCTTCTTCTCTTCTCAGGGCACTATTTAAGTGCTCTATGGGGCCATCGCGTCTCATCTCAGCAATCACAATTGTGAAATGATACTCAATAAAGTAGTTTGAGAAGTACTGGGTATTCACAATACCTTTTCTAGAAGAACCACCATCAAGCGATTAGAAAGGTTTGGATGGAAGATAGAGTAACTAATAAATAGGAAGACAAATAATAATAATCAAGAAATTCATGGATTAATCAAGTTCAGGAAAACAGGGCATAATATGGTCTCAATAATGAAGTAAGTCAATAATGAGCAAGGATGCCAGCCTTGCTTCAGGGATATTCTCTCTCAAAAAAACATTATTTAAGCTATCCTATAATCGGTTAAATAAATTATTATTATTTATTATAATTTATTTTATTTTTATATGATATAATTTTTTAAATATTTTATTTGAAAAGAAAAGATAAGGCTAGGACCGGGACTCGAACCCGGGTCCTTCACATGAAGCGAAGCCAGGATGGCCGAGATGGTTGTGGCGTCACCACGGATAGGTGACGATCCCGGGTTTGAGTCCTCGGTCCTGGCCATATCTTTTCTTTTCAAATAAAATATTTAAAAATATTATTATTTATTTATTGGCGTACAACCCATCTTTAGGTCACAACCTCTCACATCAGCCACCCAGTTTCGGACGTCAAGTAGGGTCCTAGCATCATGGGCAACTCCATCATTAAATAAATAAGCATATATTTATGCTTGGATTTCGAATTTATATAACTATCATCCTTCCAACTCCACGGATGTGAAACCTGGCCGCTATCTCTGAGTTATAAACAACGTCTGAAGGTATTCGAAAATAAGGTGTTGCGTTGAATGTTCGGACCGAGAAAGAATGAGACCTATGGAGAATTTAGGAGATTACACAACGTAGAATGTTGAGTTAATGTTATTGTGATAGCGTTGCAAAGATTCAGATGAGTCTTTAAGGTTTTTGGACTAGGTTATGAATTCCTAAAAAGTTAATAAGCGTTGCACCGACTGCTAAACCTCTGAAGGGTAGACCGAGGCGTAGGCAGGAGGATTGGAGTGATCTGGTGGATTAGGGTTTGGGCAGTGGCCCGTGGACGCAAGTCTGTAAGCAGTGGTATCGGCATCGAGCCTTCGGGTTCGCTAAGGCTTATTATTATTATTAATATTAAAAGTTTCGATATCGTGATCCTCTGCCTGACAAGATCACTTCCCAGCATCACCCGGCCACAACGATGCCAGTAAGTGTACGATAACTGTATAATACAGTTGCTCAGGACAGAGAACACAGTAAATCTGCCATCTGAAAGAACAGAAGTAGTGGAATCCGGTTTTCCTTAATAACCGGTGACTGTTGACAAGAGCGAACGGAACCACGGCCGGCCGGCCAGCACCTGCCGCCTCATTCACTATCTCTCTCTATCTCTTATTCACTCTTTCTCATTCTTCCCTCTCCTATTCCTAGAGTTACTGTATTTACTCTCTCTACTCTGTTCATTCTCATCGTCTCCATCTTCATGGCCATTCTTATCTTGGTCTATTCATTCCTTGTCCATTCTTCTCGCCCTCGGTTTTTACACTTCCATGTTTACCGAATCTACAGTCTACCAGTACTTATCTACTCTTTCATCATTGGCGATCGCAGGCATTGTTTTATTTCATTGATATCTAACTATAGATGTATCAGAGATAGATATTAAATACTGATTATACATAAGTACATATTAAAAAAAAAGCTGTACCATTACAAGCCGTGGAAGGACTTTAGTCCAACATTTACAGTTCAGTAGAGTCTGTACTATTTCTTGGGCAACGTTTATGCAGGGAGGTGATTTGTCCTAGTTCACGCTCAACCACCATATTTCCCTCTACTTCGGGTCTCCACTTTATAGAGGCTGGTATAGCCCAGGGGGAGCGGAGTGGCTCAGTGGTAGAGCACTGAGTTGCCATGCTGGAAATCCTGATTCGATTCCCACTGCAGGCCGTGATTTTTATTTAGTCTGTCTGCAGGGGGAGATGGATCATATGAGATCTAGTACCCTCCTGGGGCCCACCCAGCCTCTATAAAATATTATAAAAATAGGGTACCCAAAATAAGGGGGGGGAATCTGGCGGTTGAGCGTGACCTAGGACAAGTTACCTCCTTGCAGAACCGTTGCCCATGAAACAGTTACAGTCTCTACCATGTACTGAATCCCAGACCCTTCATGGATTGTAGTGGTACAGGTATAGCCCAGGAGAGTACTAAATATTTGAACCTTCGGCACGGCAACTCAGCGCTCTACCACCGATCTACTCTTCCTATCTATGATATAATCATATATTTATACACATTCTTTATAGGTAATATATTAGTTAATTAATAATAATAACTAAAAAAAGAACGCCGAAACTTGTATGCATTCTTTATAGATTTCAAAGAGGCATTTGACTGCACAGATAGGGAGGCCCTATTTTTCAAGCTGGCTAATCTTGGTCTGTCCCAGAAATTGATGAGAATTCTGAGAAGCTTATACACCGAGACTAGAGCAACAGTACACTATAAAGAGGGGCTTAATGAATTCTTTAAAATCTCTGTTGGATTGAGACAAGACTGTCTGATTGGTCTATTACTGTTTGCGCTCTTCGTTAATGATTAATATGAATATATTGGCGAAGGACTGGATATAGCAGGAGTTGGATGTTTACTATACTCCGATGACTTGGTAATGCTGGCTCCCTCCCCATTAAAATTGCAGCGTGTGATAAACAACCTACAGAATTACCGTTGTTTGTAGAATTTTGATATAAACCTAGCAAAATTAATAATAATGGTTTTTTGTAATGGATGCAGATTGTCCAAATTTGAGAGGTGGAACTTAGGAGGCAACCCTGTAAGTATTTGTATTTGTGTGTTATAGTTACCCCAAAATTAGCAGTGGGGTGCCATTTTTCGGAAAGAGTCAGTCACGCGAAATTTGGCTTGAATTCCACTTGGCGAAGTTTTATGGCTAACAAAAATGTCCCTTATACAACAAAGCTAGAAGGGTCAGTTTCTTGGGCGATAGTTGGTTATGCTGGACAGGATTGGGATTTCGAGCCTTATGAAATTTTGGAAAAAAAAAACTTTTTTTTGAAAAAAACTATTATTTCTCCCAAAATATGCACCAAATTATATTTTCACACATAAAACGTGAACACATACACACTTCAAATTCATTTTGACTATGTTTTAAAAGTCCTGGAAATGCCGGATTCTCGCTTGCCCCACATCTTAGCGAAAGAAGTGATAAAAAAGAATGTTTACTGGTACAGAAAGTGGGTAGAATTTGAGGAACTATATGGAATGAATCTCGTTCCGTCAGACCCATCTGACGTACGCTGGAAGTTGACCGCCCTTAGGCGCCGTAGGGGAGAATCGGAGAAGCAAAAGAATTTCGATGTGCCTGCAATCTAAATTTTACATGTATACAGGGCTATATTTGGTGGCTGTCGCCACTACAACTTATCTTAATGGTATTCTGGACCTTAGTTCATGCAATGTCACTTAATGCTGCTATGGCTCATCGGACGATGCTACGATCATAGGATACGGATCTTTAATGAGTGCCTGACATCGACACAGGTTTGGGGCATCTATTTTACGTAACTTCCGAAGACCGGCATAGTTCCCTTTTAAAAACCCCTAAGGCCACCTGCCGAGCTGTGAGTCTTGGACTTGATATGTTGTTATGCTAAACACAAGACCACATGTAACTCCCAAGTCGAAGACTCGACGATAATGGCACAATTTCGCTTCCTTAAATACTATTAATTCACTTGGGACAAAATCTACTAAACCACTTATTTACCTGGGCTGCAGAAATATAAACAAAAATATATCAATATTGTAATGCATCGGGAAATAACATAAAATACAAACAATGTATCGATATATTTTAAAAATATGTAACGAATACCGCGTCGCTAATATACGAACGCTTTTCTTAATTTTGGCATTCCTGCTTTGCCCCCATTCCTGGGGAAGAAGCTTAGCTCGGGGACACCAGGTAAATTGTAAATAACCCTATTTACAATTTGCCTGGGGTATATTTTTTTTTTACTTTATTTTATTATCATTTTTGCATTAATTTCTTACTATTACCGCATGTACTTATATATTATTCTGCATGTATATATTTATTTATTTTATTTTGTTTATATCATTGTTTTGTTATGGAATGATTATAAGCAACATACCACCATTACTTATTGCCCATAAGTGGCAGATTGTAATGTTTCAATAAAGTGTTAAAAAAAAAAAAATTGTATTTGCCCTGATAGCGACACAGGCTACTTAATATAATAGCTGTTTTAAAAAAAAAGATATGAGAGGCTACAGTTTTAATGGACGGTTATAAATTGTTTAAATATTATCATGTGTTGAGAAAATTACAACTAATCTCCCAAAATGTATAAAGAAACACGAAGTAAAGCCTTTAAATGCTGTTTCATTTGTTTTTTCAGGTGAGTGAATGTTTTGTTGGAAATTATTGTAATTGTTCAAAACTTGTAAATATGTACTGTAAATTAATCTTTTTTTTTGTTTACATTATATATATACATATATATATTGTTATATCTATACCTTCCCAAAATCTCCAAGGCCGTGACTTATGTTGCTATGAAAGGATCCCATAGACTACGTCCTTCATTCACGAGCCCGCAATTATAACAATTTCGCCCGATGTGAGATAAGAACAATAGACCTAACAATAATAAGGATCTGGGAGGAAGAAGACGGCAGGTGCAGGTGAGTTACCTGGAGCCGCTCCGCTAGGCAGGACTACTTGTGCTCACCGGCATGTGAAGCCACGCTCCTCGCACGTTCCTCATTACCTTATTACCTCAACACACCTGTCTCTGTCTTATATATTTCTTGTACTATATCTTGTATCATACTATATATAATAGTATTCTTATAAAATATTGTTGTTGGTCTAGAATTAGATCCAACAAGGGGTCAGTTAAAAAAAAAATGTCACTTTTACTGTCCATCACTTATCACTCATCAGTCACCTTAATTTCTCAGTTAATAGTGCTTATTACCAAACAACTAAACTTCCTGAATAAACTACATATCTCAGGCATGGATACCATCTTCTCAAATTACTCTCGAGATATCACTGTTAAGAAAAGCTTATGTCATAATTATGTCACGTTAGTTACCGTCGCACAGCTACTTCCTATGTTTCAAATAGTGGTTTTGTCCTGAATAACTTTTTTTTAATTTTAACCCGTCATAATTTATCTTTCTAAAATACAGATGTACATAGTATTTGAAAGGGACAATCTTACTTCAAGGTTAATGATGTAATTCCTGAGAAAAACATTTGTCTAGTTACTTAGATAACATTAATTATTGATCCAGTGGCAACACTGTTTCTGTGAAACGGCGAGAAAATTTCTAGGCTCCACCTAGTTAGTGTATGATTAAAGCATTATATTTTTTTAAAAGCATGTTTTTTTTTTTATTCTCCGTCATAATGTTAACATTATAAGTGTCATTATTCTTGAGACTAATCAAGTTGTAGTTGTCATGATGAGGTTAGCTGTTGTGTTTGTGAAAAAACAAAATTAGTGAAAAGTTGAAGGTTTCAAAATATGGATGACATTTTTTGATTTGGACATTAATTCTACGTGTCATTGTCATGGTAACTTCCAAACAATGGAAGCATGCTGACTTCCGTTTTTCGATGCAAGTAGGTTTAACCTTTTATACAGGCGTTTGAATTATGTTGCAAGCTTTTTAAGAAATTTGAAAACATGAATGCCCAATTTATTTTCAATTTTAATTGCAGATGTTATTCTCATCTCGATTATCCTAAGATCTTGCCTAAATACGAGTAATTGCGAGTTCTTCTCTAGGCACATCAGTACTGATGCTAAAAGTAATTATCCCACTTGCTCCGCGGAGGGTGCAGAGAGCCAGAGCTCCTTCCGTCCCTGAACTAGAAAGATATCGAAGCATGATGAGCCATACCAAACATTACAGAACATAAACAATCATTATCATGAGCAAAGATGTCCGGAGGCACGTGCCGTGATCGGGCCTTCGCAGCCATCACAGTTAAATAATCATCTCATTAAATTCTACACTCCCTCAAAGAATACTCGAAGGATAATTTTTGACCAATTTAAGAAGTTTTACGATTTTTTATTTTATTTCTCCAACACAACTTTTTCACCGACACAATCCAGGAAAAAATCTTACTTCAGATCTTAATATACATTTAGTTAAATAGGAATAAAGTATTAACTGACAAAAAATAAGGAATTTTGGAATTAGAAAAGAATCACTGAGGATTTTTTTCACTTTTCATTCAGATTCTCCTTTTCTTTTTAAAACTGTTATAAATCTATCAACTGTCTACAATTCTAAAATAATAGACTTTTGAGAAGCCCAACTCCCGCGATACTTCTAATGTTAGTATTGATGCATTGTGTGCATAGTTTGATTTTTGAGGGCGCTACTGGAGTATAAGTATATATGCTTCATGTGCACTGTATTGGCTGTGAATCGATTCACATTGGATAGGAAAGAAAAGAAAAAAAATATTGATTTTTGTTTATTTAAAAACTGTTTTTGATTATATTGATTTAAATATTAAATTTAATGAAAGGATTGTTTACATTGACATGATTAAATTTTTTCCCAATATGATAACAAATTGTGGGATTACAAGTAAAATACACTGATTCAAAGACATGATTTCGAGAATGAGAACACGCTAATTACTCAAGCCGTTTATCAGGATTTTCTCAAAATCATGTTTTTGAATCAGAGTATCGATTTCACTTGTAATCCCACAATTAGCCATAGCAGCATAAAGTGACGTTAAATGAACAAACAAACAAACTTTAATTATTTTTGTTTTAATTTTAAGTTAAATATTTAATTATTGTTAGTAAAAATGGAAAGCCATTAACTTAAAGAAAGCGATGGAGATAGCCGTGTATAACCTCCTCACGTACACGTAGTAAGTTAGGCTTTACAATTTGTTTTATCATTCCGCTTTTATTTTTTTTAAATCTCATTTCCCGTAAAGTGGAGACGAGAGGCCTAGCAGATTGTTTTTGTTTCTTCATCAGCTTGAAGCAATTTTAACTTTCTTTCAACTCCACTCCAATTAACTATTTCTTTCTTTCTTAGGACTTATTTATTTTACCGTTTTCTTATATCACAATATTACTCGATGATTAAATTGGTAATTATTCCGTAGGTTGTCGCTTAGAGATGAGTAACAACAAGTTTTCACTTTTTATTCGTTTCCCTTTTAACATTTACAAATTAAAAATCCAAGTCCCAAAAATGCAAGTTTAGTATGGAATAGAGGATGTAATTATGGGTAATAAGTAGATTTTGGTAATCATTTCATCAAGAAATAAACGTTTCAACTAACATTTCGAAGTATTAATGATATATGTTTCTTATAACGTTCATTTCTAGATTAAATGATTACCGAACTATACCGCATAATTACATTCTCTATTCCATACAGAAGCCCACGTTAACTTGAATTTTTAGAAAATATTAAAAATGAAACGAATAAGCAGCCAAAACTTGTTGTAACTCAACTCGAAGCGAATACTTGCGGAATAGATGCTATTAAATTTATTTATAACTAGCTTTTGCCCACGGCTTTTCTCGCGTTGAATTTGGTCTGCCACATAAAGTTTCCTGACAGATCATTTTAAATAAATAATCACGTACAAGATCACGTACAAAGTCTCAGCCTGAACTGAGAAATAAATAAAATAAACAAACAAAAGGAAAAGGACACGGTGTGCCCCATCACCGGAAAAATCTAAAGTTAAGAAATAAAGAAAGAAATTAGAGCCTTCCATTTTCTCATCCTCCTCTTAAAATGTGCGCTGTACAGAAAAGAGATTCCTCTCCAACCTAATCATAATCCAGATTAGAAATCTTCAAACTTAAAGGGGCTAAGGAAAAAAATAAATAAATAAATAAATAATGCTATTTCTTGATCCCGCTAAACAGTCCCTCTCTGTTTTGTACTGTATAAAGTCAGCGGCTTTGAGCCGGTTCGAATAAAAACCGCCTTCAGCGGACTCAGCCCATTGTAACGCCTTAAAATACCGAAAGGTAACAGAAGGCTTTTGGTTTATATAGAAGAAATTTTCAGGAATTTCTATAAATTTGTATTATATTGTAAATAAATCTTGGAGGATGCGGGAAAAGAAAATAATGATTACAGCTAAAATTAAACAATGAAATGAATAAAACATGTTTACACAAATTTTTAAAATTGGAAGCACTCAGAAACAAATACAAATTTATATCGATAGCTGAAGAACAAATGTTAAATCACAACATCACTTCATAAAAACATCGAAAATTATTATATGATGATTTATTATTTCAATATAACTCACAAATATTTTTAATTTTTTATAATTATTGGTCATTTTTAAATATTTTTTATTTTTAAAGAGAAAATACAGGGCCTCGGCCTGAATTCGAACCCGGATCCTCTGTCTTTCCGTGACAGCTCTCTACCATTTGAGCCGCCAAGGCCGCCTGCCGGCAGAGGACAAATCTTATCTCTTATCCGATCCCATGTCCTCGTGCTCTCGCAATTTTGCGATAAATACACTAGAACGAATGTTCTTTGAACATTAATTTAATTTTAGGATCTTATTGACTTACGTCATTAGTCATTTCTTTTCTCTTTAAAAAAAAAAACAAATATTTTTATTTGTATTACTTACATACTTTTTTTTTGTTTTGTTTTTTATGTACGGTCAGATTTTCTTTCAATATTTATTGATCATACATACTTTGGAAAGTTAGGGGTAGCTCAATATTTAGAGCGCTAGCAGCTATGATGAAGTTTCCAGGTTCAAATCCAGCTGTGGGAGACAAATTATCTAATCCGTTAACTATTATTTAATCTGGATGTGAACCCTCTGGGATATACAGACCTTCCTTTGGCTCACGGAACCAGTAAATAGTGGGTACTTTAAATTGGAGGAAAACCCCTGGCAGTTGAGCGTGATATCGGACAAATCACCGCACTGCACGACCATTTCCTAGATACAGTACATCTAGTCTCTATCATGTACTGCACGTTATACGTATATTACATTATGTATATTACATTATTATACGAGATATTTCATTATTATGAAGGTTTTTTATTTAGCAAAGTTATTTAGAAAGAAAAAAAAATCATGTTTTTTCCTAAGTTTATTCTGTAACCCAGAATATTTCTTAATCGGACACGCTCCGAGGGGCGAACGTGCCGGATTAGAGGAAGCTTACCGTATTGTTATCGTTCTGGTTGAGGTGGGCATAAGCAAGCATTAATTTTAATTTACAGTTCCACCTGCCTTTGATAATATCGCATAACAGTTAAAATCATAAACATATTAATTTCATGAAATCAGATACTCATTCGCGAACCTGAAGTTCATAATTTTGGGGGGATGTATCAATTTGTGTTTGAAAATAAAAAGAAAGTTTCCATGTACAAAACTGTATTTCGAAGTTAAATTAAAAAGCTAAAGCTAGCGCAATACAAGCTTTGTACTTTGAACAATCCAAGCTTGGCCTAACCTCCGCTCGCTTCCAACGTATATGTAGATGATTATAATTATTTTGAAATATATTATAGCAGGTTATAAATATATATTATATATTTATGAACTAACTTTAATAGTGAGGTGGAGAATAAAACAGCCGGTTGCTACGTTGTTCCTCCACCTCTATCCACTTAGACCAAGACAGAATCGTTCTAAGGAACAATTTATAGCTCCCGAAGCAATTCGCTTGACTTGAATCTAATACTTCTCAACATTAAAACATGGAAAGAAATTCAATAATTATGGGTACAGTACTAAACCTTCGTGCCCAAAAGAAATAATCACGTTAAAACGTACCTGGCATCGTACATGCTCGGGACCCCCTTTTAACGTCCCTTCCGAAGGACGGCATAACCAAGGATTTTTTACTCCCTTTAAAAAATCCTAGGACCACCTGCCTGGCTACGAACCCGCGATCTTGGGCTTAGTAGTTTGTTATGCTAACCACTAGACCACAGCTCGCCCCAAATGTTTAGGTAATACGAAGCACATAAACATTTTTTATTAAGCACAAAATAATATTAGTTAAAATAAAGTAATAAGTATGCAATGGCTCTAGCTTTTAATCAGCAACTTCTTTTTCCTACTAGTTGGGCCTCCAGACCCCACAGGATCCATAAGCCTGTTAAAAGATTTAATAAATCATCTGCCCCATCCTGATTTGAAACCGGGACATTCCGGAATGCAACCTAGCGTTTCTTAAATGTTTACTGTATTATAATAATTCTCCAAAACTTAATCGAAAGTCAAAATTGGTTCTCGGCCGAGATCGGATTTGTTTTTTCTTTCCCCTCAATCCTTTTTGTAATTACTACTTAAATTACTTGAGGTAGTTCAACCCTCTGGCGTAATTTAGAAGGCCATTACAAAACTAAAGTTAAGAAACTTGCAACAGGCCCCTTAGGGAAACATACCTCGGTTTCCACTAAGTTATTTTAATTAATGGTACTCATTAATCTGTTTATTTCTGTGTTCATTTCTTTGTTTATTTTTACTTCTAAGGAGCGGAGCGGTTCAGTGGTAGAGCGCTGAGCTGCCGTGCCCACGGTCCTGAGGTTATATCACGTACCATGACAGACTTTTATTAATCTGTTAGAGACCGGAGATGGATCCTATGGGATCCTCCTGGGGCTCAACCAGCCTCTATAAAACGGGTACTCGAAATTAGGGGTAAAACTCTGGCGTTTGATCGTGATCTAGGACAAATCACATCCCTGCACAACCGTAGTCCAAGAAACAGCACAGTCTCTACACAGTACTGAACCCAACACCGTCCATGGGTTGAAACGGTACAGTTTTTTATTTTTTTATTTTTACTTCTTAATTCTTCATTACAATCTTATTTACAAACGCTCCTTTTTTCAACCAATCCTTCTTAGTGTCCACTCACAACATCTTTTACTTTGTTGGTAAGTGTTCCTTCAGTACACACACCTTCACCCCTCTCGAATGACTATGCCATGATGGATGTGCATATTCCAATCTTAGTTCTTGGAGGCTATACCAAATACCCCAGTGTGTCGATGAACCCTAGTCGTTACTGCTTCATAAAGGGCTATACAATTAGGTCACTAATAAAAGATAATATGCCTAGGGATGGGGCCGGTAAATTGCTCTGTAGAAAAGTGTAATCTGCATGTTGTTGAACCCTGGAATCTGTTCTCTTCTTGGGGGGAGGGGTGTTGGTAACCAGAGCGTGCCTCCATGCTTGGGGGGTAGACCATATCCTGACGTCACATCCTCCAGGGCTCCGCTCCTCCAAGGATCCGATCTGCCACTCTTCCGGGTATGGCGAAGGTAGTGTCCTCCAGGATCCTATATGACAGCATCACCTCTCCTAAATCCCTATCTACGCTTGAAACGCCACGTCATCTAATCCTAATCCAAAGTTTGATCCTATAGTAAGCTATCCCAAGTCTAAAGGTACTACGCATAAATGCTCAGAAGAATGGTTTTGCTATTGCAATATCAAGGTTTCTTGAACTAGATAATTTATCTTGGAGTTCCCGGATTCAAAAGTATTATCAAGTGACCACATGAAACATAGGTTATATAAACATGAGATTCGCAGCTTTCTTTTTTAAATTATCATTGAAAATCTGTACTTAAACTACTTAAGAAGGGTATTGGTTTTAGAACCAGAATATGGTGGGGTACGCTTGGATCATACTAAGGCTTTCGGAATACATACACTATCATTATTACACTGTACAACGATTATTCATTCCGTCATGAAGCAAACACATAATGTGTAGTGTTTTTTTCTGTAAAAAGTTAATTTTGGTTAAAAGGGAAAGTTCTTAAAACAATTAATACATTTCGAGATATTAACCTTTAAAATGAAAGCATATGTCTGAAATCAATCTAGAACCGAGAATTATGGCTGTTTAAGGTCAGCAAGACCAGGAGGATCTCTTTCCCGAAAACTGTCAAATGACAAAACCTGGAGTTGGCTATTGACCTGCAATACCATTTCTACTTATGAGTCCTCGGCCTTGGTGAATTTCTTCCAGTAGTCTGCCGGGCCTCAAATACCTGTAGAAAATCAGGAAATAGGAATCATAACACATTTGAGGTTGGGTAAATTTCCTGTTGCAAACCCCCTTAGTCCTCATATCTACATTTTTTTATAAATCACATTCCTAGAGGTCGCTCCTGATGGCGGACAAATTACGTAGTGTACTTAGATTAAAAAATAGCTTAATTTATTCGTTACTCCCTCATAAGGAATTATTTCTTCCTGAATAAAGATAAATAAAGATCTGGTCTGTATAATAAATCTGTAAGAATCTGTAAGAAATAAATAAGTATAGAGTAAAGAGCCTACTATGGCAATCCCAGCCACTGTAAAAAGACTAAGAAGATCCATTGGGTTGCGAACTGTAAACTCTCGTTATGGTTATATCTAGTTCCATAAAAATAATCGATTATTCTTAATTAATTAGAGATATCAAAACAGTATAATTTAATCGCTAACAATCATGATACCACCGACAGTAACCTATATTATATATGAATTGTAATCATGCCAAAACGCGGCCATTTTTTTCCTTTCCAGCGTGTGGTTGATGGGGTGTTTTATGAATGCTATTTCGTTTTTATCTATGAATCTATTATTTTAGCGGGCGTAGTTTCACCCGGACCGTTAGGCAAAAAGCACGCGACGTTAAACCACAAAGCAGAACAAAATAAAAAGAAAGATACAACTCTGGAAATAGACTTGCGACTTTCATCATAATAAACTTCTCCGGCCCCCGCGGCGGGAGTCAGGCGGCGTTTACAGGCATTTTGTATTCAATTTGATTTGATAAGCTCGTTCATTTCGTTAGTATTGGTATTTTAAACAAGATAATTAATATAATATAGAATTCATCTTTGTAAGATTCTTTTTATTTTAAACAGATTTAGTTCAACTAAGAAGGTCACGTGGCCATCTTCTTTTCAGACGCCTCGGAGGATTATCGGGAATCGAAGAGGAAGCTAGGTTTGCAACTAGAGGGTTTGAATGGGAATGAAGTTTGTTATGAAAGGAAAGATACCGGGTTCGGGCCAAATCAGCAACAAATGGGACGTTAAGGTCGTTATGGATGACTTTATTCTTAACAAAATAAGGGGTATTGAGGATTTTAAGAAGCATTTTGGATTGTTTGGATTGAATACGAGAGGAATTCGATGGCTTAGTGGAGCCCCAAAGCTCTACTCCGTAAGTCCAAATAGATCGTATGATGGTCATGTACAGTCTTTTGTAGTTAATTGGGAGCTTAGAGCGTTTGTCTAGTAAGTGTTGAAGTAGCCTGAAAAGTCAAGCGGTTTCTTGTCTTTTCAGTCTTGTATGAGGATTCCAGGTTAATCGTTTGTCGAGGTGCAACCCAAAGTATCGGATTTGTTCTACAGGCACCAGTGGATAACCAAACCAAAGGATACTGAAGGGCAGGAAGTCATTGGTTTACAACGTAAGGTAAAAGTTATTTGATGCGATTTTTGAGAATTTATTTTAATTCTCCAGTTTTGAAAACATTCTTCAAGATCAGTGATATGCGATTGGATGCTTTGGGATGCAATAACTGGATTGGTGTTTACTGATAATACACATGTATCATCAGCATACGTGGTAAGGATAGTATAAGGATGAGTTGGGATGTCAGCTGTATAAACTGTATAACGGCCAAGGATACTACCTTGAGGATTTTAAATTTATTTAAAAAGGAATAATAAAATATTTAGCGAAAAGGGATACATGTTGATACAACTGTTTAATAACTTTCCTCCACGGATTACTGCCCAAACCCAAATCCAGAAGAGCATTTACACAATCCTCCAACTTACACCTCGATCTACCCTCCCGAGAACATGTCGCCACAGCAGTTAGTTAAATAGCAATTGAAAGTGTTGAGAAGTTTAAGTTCTTAGTGTCTATGGTAACTATAATAACTAAATTAAAAAAGACCCGACTATTAAAAATAATAACGTTTTTTAAAACTATTATCCTTCCAGCTGTTGTATTCTGATATGAAAGGAGGCCGTTAAGATTGAAGGATGAACAACGTCTTAAGGCATTAGAAAATAAGGTATAGAATATTCGTTGCGAACAAAGATGAGTCCTATAGAAAATTTAGAAGATTGCACAACGCGGAATTGCTGAGCATAAGGAGTAAAGTTGTAAAGTTGGGCTTCGTAACTGGCATATTCCTAAAAAATTAATAAGAGCTGAGCTGACTTCGTTTGAGCGGTCGTAGGAAGCGTAGATGGTTGGTACCATCGTGGACGTGGCAATACGTAGAAGGGAGTTTATCATATAAACAGCGATTGGTGATGTCGGCATCGAGCTTTCGGATTCTATTACATTGTGTCAGTTTTAGATTGAATCTTTTTTTCATAAAATTCGACAACTTATTTTTTAAGACTGCTTAGGTTTATTCTTCTGATCTGTCCATAAAATCTTAATCTGTGTTTCCTAATTTTACTGGTAATATTAGAAAAATGTAAGATTTCTTGTTTTCTTCTGCGCAGGAAATGTTCGTGTCTACCAATTTTTTTTCTAAAATTTTTCATTTCGAATTTCATTTCTTTTTTTTGGATGTTTTTTACTTCAATATTAGTTTAATTTCCTCAATGATAGTTTCCATTTTGGTTTTATGAAAATGAAGACTCCATTGTAATGTCTTAGTTTTTTTTACTTGAAAATGCATTTTTTGGATGTGTCGATATGCAGTACTTCTGGCATCCAATTGCGTTGGCTTTTGTTTCTATTCCATTCAACTTGATTATTTCATTGAGATATTTAACATGCGGTTATATTGAGATTTAATTATTATATTGCCATTCATAAGTACATTGTCCTATGGTCTGTATTCCTATTGTCTATAATTCCTATTGTAGAATTAAGTAATTGTGTTATCTTATCCTGTGTGATAACATTATAGGATTGATTAATAACCTAATAACAAATGTTACATTTTGAACAATTAAAAAAATATGTCATTTTTTATACCCCTATTAGGTTTTTATGAATGCCTTGTTTTATAATTGAGATGGATTTATCATAGTTTTTATCGATTTATTTATTTATATTTACCTTCTACCAAATGAATGATTATATTTCATAGTTACGCAAGAGTACTGTTACTTGGTTCAATTTTGGTTATACGTATTTTCTAATGAGCGAATATTTTGGGAGAGGAAATGCACCCTTTTCAACCATGTTGATCTTTCGCTTTTGAGAAATATCGTCCTGTTGCTGGGACAACAATATTATTACACTGTAATGTAATATTATATAACTATTATTATTTTATTATTACACTAGCTGAGTGGATAATTGTGTCCTTAAGTTAAACTATATAAGCCAGAGGAAGTGGAAGTGGGTGGAAGGAAAGGCACTTCTTGGTCGAATGGTTTCTTCGACATATCCCGCACCTGCCGCCTCCACAACAGTTGTCTTCGGAGGGAACACCCCCGTTGTCTCGAACGGCGAAATAGTTTGTCAATGTTAGGATTCAACTGCAGTTATATTTCTCGTAGACGCTACGTCAGTTGTTCGATTCACTGCGTCGATGTATCGTAACGTACGGAAAAGATATGGAAGGTTTAGAAAAGAGAAAGAAAATATAGAGTATTCATTGAGACTAAAGGCAGCTACTTACTTTTGTGAGAACAAAGTATTAAATCTTCGATGCAAATTCAAAGTATAAGAAGTGAAAAATACAGCATTTCAAGAGACTAGTTCAAAATATCGCCAAACGTATTTTACCAATGTATAATACATGGCTTTATGTCTTATAAATGACTTTATAAGAGTTTTCTCGAATAATATTTTTTAATTATAGTACAATACAAACTACTGAATATCTCATAATCGATAGTGTGCTTTAAAACACCTCATTGGTTTTACAAAAAAAAAATGCAAAAATAAAAACACGAATGTGGCATATTCAGCATACTGCCATAAAGGAATTTGAATCAGTTACTATTCAAACCAGATCAAGCACATATATATGGTACATGGTATACAATCTAATATATATATGGTAAATCGAGACTTTGGAACTCCCGGTTCAAACATTGTTTACAAGAACGAAGTTTCTATTCGTTAGTTTACGTTTGAAAATAATCAAGGTAGTTGTATATTCGACCTTTTGACTGGGTTATTCTTCCCTTTTACAAAGTGAATTCAGACTCAAGAATCCGCTATAATGTTCATCGATCCTAATAAGCTATGATGAAGTTTCTAGGTTTGAAACCAGTTGTGTCAGTTAAACATTGAATCTGTTAACAGCCGAGAACGGACCCTACAGGATCTACAGACTTGGGGCTTCTCAGCTTCAAAACTTAAAGGAAAACCCGGCGGTTCCGGGCAAATCATTTAATAGATTAATCATTAATTTTTTTTAATGGCATTAAACACAAGTATAATTTTTATTGCACATAACTAGATAATACTTGATAACTGGCATTTTAATTATATGGAGGAGAAAATGGTCAGAGTTGATGTCGAAAAAAATTCTTACTAATTATTTATTAGATTTATTCTTTATCCATTTTCTAGATGCGTCGTGAACTCGTAACTATTAAACCCTCATGAATATCTGCTTGTGAAAAAATTCTTCATTTACATTCAATTTTTCCTCCATAAATTTATACGGACGACTAATAATTATTCAGGATTTTTATTATAGGTGATGTTATCCTCCCAATTCCTCAAAATTGTGCTTATAGCATGGTATTATTGTACTACTAACTATACTATAAACAAACCTTTCTCTCCCACCTTTGGGATAGTAACCAAAAGCGGAGGTTATGAAACAATAGAGCTCTCCTAGCCAAGGACAGAGAGGCTGAGGACCCAGGGTTGGATTGCAAATGGCTTTTAAATTATCTTACCCTTGAGCGATACCGGCTACAGTCGCCATTCTTCTTCCATCATCTTATTTCGATGGCACCATTCTGTTTTCATGTGACTGGCACTTCTAAAATATTTTAAATTGTATACATCTGAGGAGTACAAAACTATTATTATTATTATTGCAATTTTTCCCTATTTAACAGGTGTACAAAAATATTTTAAGGAAAGTATATAGTTATTTTTAGTAACAGCATTTTGGATGCAGTATAGCTCGAGATAGGCTGTGGTGGAGATTCATTTTTGGTCCTGTTGAAGCTGAAGACTCCTCGATCACTGTTATTCATGAACCCTTCATTGAGGAGGAAAGCCAGGTAGATCTGACCGGGGTAACACAGTGAGTAGAACGCTAAATAAGAGAATATAAATAAGCATAAATAGGCAAAGAAAATATTTATTTCGATAACAGACAAATCATAGTCACATTTGAGAGATCCTCCTAGGGCTCCCCAGCCTCTTGTGTGTGATCTCGGACAAATCTCCTCTCTTCACAGCCGTTGTTCTAGAAACCGTACAGTCCCAACCATGTACTGAATTCAAGACCCTTCATAGGTTGTACTGGTACAGCTTGATCTCCTACAAAACCATGAGATTAGAAATAGTACAATCCTTACCATTATGGGTTTTGAAGTGGTACTGATCATCATAAATCCTTAAGATAGCACTAAGAAGTTATACGAAGGAAAATACCTTCAATCTGCACTCCAGTTAAGTTAAGCTTGCGTTACATTATACCTTGTAGTAGTTACATTTAAAACGAAATGCAATAATATATGCAGATAGAATATGTTTGAAATATCTTACATGCGCATCGTTATTTTTTATTAAGTTTTTTTTTTACACATTCAACATTGATGAATTCAAGTTTAATTTGGACTTTTAAAGAACGTAGTTCTTAGTGGAAAATGACGATCTAAAATTATGAGATGATGCTGACCCCTCGTTCCTTTATCTTCATGAATCGAAGCTTCATTATAATCATTACATATCACTTTATCCCGATCATTTTATATTTTTGTAGTATGTATATTTTTTTTAAATCATTATGTATCAATATGGAAAATTCATTATATTACTGATCTCCATGGTTACACTCATCTATCGCCGCCGTTGAGGCTCAAAAACTTATTTACAGAATTGACTTTTTTGAGATACGTGTGATATGTAACACTGTTTGGGTCTGTTTCCGAAAACGCATGCAGTTTTATTTTTTAAATATCTATTGTTTATACTATTAAATAAAATAATCATAATAAAACATGTAATCATGCATCATGCTAATCATAATAATGATCAATGTTTTCCAAAATCTTAGTAAACAAAGATTCTTCCTCGTACCTTCTCCTCCATATGAATCCAACACATTTCTACTCTTTCCACATTCTTTTTTGTTTCTTCGATTGACTAAAGCCCAGAGCGATTCCACCCTCTAGTTATGAGCACCTCTGTTTAAGTCAACGAATTTTTTTGAATGATTAACAACCTAATGTATATACCTCATATTGTTGTCCCAGGTCGTCTTGCAGATTTAATGCAAGAAGTCAGCATTTCAGCTGTTCTACGTGGTACAGAATGTAGGAAACACTCGCTAGTTTCCCTGCATACGGCTCCGAACATCCATTGCCGCGGGTATATCCTCCCCGCATTATATTTCCTTTTGGAGAAGCAGGATTCATCAATTTCAAGACGTTCTCCTCGAATCATTATAGGCTTTGTTAATATATCATTTGCACATGCTTCTCTGAGTTTGCTATATATTAACTTATGTTAATTAGGATTTATAATTAGGTTACATGTTAAATTTCTGAAACATTATTTCATATAAGTAATCATAATTACCGAATGCATGCGTTTTCCGAGAAAGACCCCACTTTTTTTTATGTTCTATTTTATTATCACAAGATCTTGTCTGCGTTGCCTGGATATAAATTTATTGTTTTCACTATTGTTGGTTTACACTCGAAATTACTACTTCATTCATTTCTGAAAAATGGCAATACGTTAGATACGTTTTTGTATTAGAATTAAGGTTTATGACTTGTAAGAAAGATACATAACGTGATATTGAACAGATATAACATGGATGAACAAAGTAGACTGATTATCTATACAGTAACATTATAACTAATTGGCTATACTAGATCTGAGTTAAGGACTACTCTCTTCGCATAGTCTAAGCATACCATTTCCCCTCTACTTTATAAAGTCTCTCTCTTCACTATCCTAATCTTAGAAATGTTAAATATACATGTAAAAGAAGAGGGGAGGTCAGGGAAGTTACATTAATGACAACACGGAAGATATTTCACAACTTAGGACTTAGGAGCCAACAAGTACACACAATAACCTTAGGTCATCAGCCAATCTTATAATTTTATAAATTACAAGTAACAATCCGTCGACTTTACGAAGGCGACAGATAATATAACCAAGATTTTTAACTTATCGTTGTTATTAAACCCATACCACAACAAACTATGAAGAATCTTGGACTTCCCTATATATTGTAGAGTATTATCCAGTATGTAATTAATAATCTTAGTAAACCAACAGGGATGTGGTTTGGCCGAGATCGCGTTCAATTTCAAATCCAAGATTTTTGCATGATTAAGGGTATCGTGTGTATATGATTGATGAACCTCAGAAGGATCTCCAAATCTCACAGGTATAGAGACTTAGCCATCTACAACCTTGCGAATCTCAATATTGAGATGTAGAGATCACTATACTCCTGGCTTGTATAGTGCAGCATACCCTACCGCTTCTGCAGCCTCGGTTGGACCACGCTGTACTAATACTAACAATGCTCCATACATTAACAGCAATTTACATAGGTCAGGGTCCTGCTACCGCTTTCTAATCTACGTTGTTGCCATAGCAGCAGTTCTCCAGCCCAAAACTGATCTTACTCTTAACTGCTAACCTGTGAGGAGAAAACTCCATAATATATTCATAACAATCATTGTTATACCTTGTTTTTATATTATTAAGGAACATTCTTAAAATATATTATGATACATAATTAATAATTAATTTAATTATAAACAGATCCGCCATTTTGTTCGATAGCAATTGTTTTTTGGTAGGCGAGGAGAAACAATAGCCGGCCATGTTGAAACGTAGCAAGCGCTGATTGGAGGATAGGGATCAAGGAAGCTCGTGCTACTTATTAGTTTGTTAGAGCCTTTATCTTTATCTTTACCTTTACCGTACTCGTTGTTAATTATTCTATTTGAAGCTGCATTAGCTCGATAAGAGCAACAACAATACGATAGTAATTAACATCAACTGATGTTGCGGTGTGTACATCTTAAGACACCGCTTCGTTTAATATCTCTATGGCGAATGTTTTATACGTTAACCTCATTCTGAGTTCGTAAAGATCCGTAATACGAAACCGGAAATAACCACATGCTACACACATCCATAATTCAAAAGACGGGACGGTATGAACAAATGATTCATCTCCTTGACTACAGATCTTCACTCGGCTTAGGAAACAAGCGACTAATGTACAATACTACACTAAGACCTACTTGAACATTCTGATTAGAATTTTGGTGTTTTAAAAAACTTATTCACACATCCCAAGAATCCAAATTCTTCGACAAATTGTAAATGATCCGAGTTTGCTATATACTCCTACACTACGATATGGATATTTCAACAATTTTATTAATTAATTAGTAAAATTTTATTTACATAACAAATACAACAAATAGAATTTGGCGCTGGTTTCAAGAATATATAAGTTTGTAGGTAACTTAAAGGTTCCAATGCTTTTTAGCTATGAAAACTATCGGTTATGAAAACAACGAATTGGGCACTATCAACAGACTTAAATCCTTCGGAAGGGGCGTCAAATGGGTGACCCGAGTCTGTGTGGTGTCAATACTGGTTAAAGATCCCTATGCTAATTAAGGATGGATAGGCAAAATCTAAGTTTCCCACTGTAGTATCGTCCGATTAGCCTTAGCAACAATGATGTTAAATGAATAAACACACATTATAAACAGACTTTATGCAGGCGGAATGGTTGTCTATAAAAACTTTTAATACATTTTTAAAAATTTAAAATATGTGTTTTAATAAACCTTTTTGATAATAATATATTCTTTGAAAGAATAAATGCGTTTAATAAATAAAAACTTCACTTTCTAAGAGCATATGCTTCTTCATTGCAATAGCAGTTTTTAAGATTTTTGGAGTAATACTGCCACAAAATAATAATAATAATAATTGCAAACTCGAAGGCTCGGTACCTGCAGCATCAGTAGCTATTAATTGTACGCCCAAATCTGTAAGAACGTTCTTAAAACAATCCATCTACCTACGCTTCGGTCGTACGTTTACTGAATGTGGAATTTTTAGGAATTCGTTTGTTACTAAATCTAACAATTGTAAAATTGTTACCTTCATGATACGTAGTAGTGCTGTGGGGCTCAACAAAACCATCGAATTCCTCACTTATTCAATTCTTACAAACCCGTAATGCATCGTAAAATCATCAATGCTCTTCACTCTGTTGCGAATAAAATCATCCATTATGACCCATCTGTTGCTGATTTACCCCGAATCCGATGCAGATTCTTTCGTAATAAACTTAATTTCCACTCAAGCCCACAAATTTCAAACCTAACTTCTTCTTCAGTTTCTTCATCATACTAAGCCCAAGATCGCAGGTTCGTAGCCCGGCAGGTGGCCCTAGGATTATTTAAAAGGGAGTAAAACCTCCTTAGTTGCTCCGTCCTTCGGAAGGGACGTTAAACGAGGGTCCCTAGCCTGTACGATGTCAGGTACTCGTTAAAAATCCCTATCTTAATTAAAACCTGGATAGGCAAAATCTAGAGCTCCCAATGTAGCATCGTCCGATTAGCCATAGCAGCAAAAAGTGACGTTAAATGAACAAACTAAACTAACTAAGTTTCTTCCTCAGAGGCGCCTGAAAAGAAGATAATCACGTGACCTACCTTAAATGTGTTATTTGAGTGCTATTGATGAATAGCTTATGTACTTGCCATTATATACCATTCATAATATACATTTGTCGTATTATTTAATACGATTGCAAATTTTTGTAGATAATGTAAAAAAAACAACCTTCAGTATGCTATTACTTTAAATTACACTCACCGGGAACATGCTCTGCAATACCGCGCTATGTAATCACTATATATAAGCAAATATAATTATTTTAGATATTTTATTTGAAAAGAAAAGATATGACCAGGACCGGGATCATATAACAATAAAATAATTATTTTAGGTTACTTGAATGATAGAATGATCGTCCGGGTTGAGCAATGAATGAATAAAATGAACTACCGGTATTAGTCTGAGATTTGGAATACGTTCTTTAATTTGAGTCAGGAATCCAAAAAAAATATTCAAAACATCGCAATATATCTTCGTTTTTGCATTTTGAAAAACCTTTCGTTTCTTGTAAGATTTCCCTTTGAGATCCATTTATTATACTAATGATACTTCGAATGAAAGAATTATACAGAGAATTGTAATGCTGGATGAAGGAGGCCAGACGATAATGCTCTCGTGTCACAACTTTCCAAGCTCAGTACGATTCTCGCGTGAAGATGCTGCTACCAAAGAGGCATCTTGAAGGGCCCTGGAAGGTCCTGCAGCCAAGACACTCCGGCAGGACACGGATATATAAAGGAAACATATAGACGGCCGTTGTGAAGTTATAAGGAATACGCTCGCTAATAGTAGGGTCAGCTGGAAGGAAGGCGGGCGTTCTGCAAGGGCGGCCAAGGGTGGAGGCTATACATTTACATTTTACGTTTCAACCCTCTTCTTTTCCTCTCTTTCCAAACCCCTCCCCCTCCACGTAATGTCTTCTTACGCGCCAAAACATTCACTACATCGTATACCGTTCTCATAATGTATACTCGTATACTAAACACTCTGAAAACATTGGAACAGAGAACACGGTAACCGTTCCATCAGTAGGAACGATTACTAGTATCGGTTTATATTAAAGCGTCAGAAATATTTTATTTATGAGATTAGTATATTAGTAAATTCTTTGTGATAATAATGAAGACAAATAAATCAGTTATTTTTTATCTAATTATACCGCTATATTGAAAAAAAAACAGTACCAATAAACCCATGAAGTGTCTAGTGTTCAGTACAGGGTCTAACCAGTGTGTTGGTCTCAGACTCACTGAGCTATATCAATCTTATATAATTATAGAAATATCAATCTTTTATATTTTTTTTAATTATCTATCCAACAGAATCCTGGAGGCTGAAATTTCCGTCCATTTCATGTAATTTTAGGAAATTTTCTTGCCTATCCCCCACCGTATAACATGAATATATGCTTAAAAACAGGAGCTATATGAAAGCTAACTGTAAGCATAATCAGTAGCACGGATCAGTGCTGTCCGTGCCCAGTCAACAAGTGAGTAATAAGTGTCCTATGTTGTTGTGTTGTTTGGTCTGCCGTCTGGGTCATTTATAGTAAGGAGTCTCTAAAGGATATCATTTTTAATAATAATAAAGTATTATTACTTCATACAGATATAAAAATAAATAAATAAAATAATACAGAAAAAAAAAAGGAAAAGTATCCTACTCAGTGTTATTTTTCTTATGTTTTACTAGCGACACACTCCAGCTTTGCTCGGGTAACAAGCCATATTATGCCTACATTTGTCTGTGTAATGCATTTTTTTTGTCAGGTACCGGCTACTAAGGACCACGCGAATATCATAGTTAGGCTTCTTTGGGAGTCTTGATTTTTTTTCTTCCAATCTCAGCTAATGTACTTTATTATATAGAAATTATAAAAATAAAAATAAAACAATGTTTTCTTTATTTACGAATTTATTATCTTGCACGTTAGATCATTGCACGGGATTAGGCAAGCAGCGTCTTCGGTGAGACCCATCGATATTCCAACACATTTACACGAAACCTCGACAAATTATATACCTGAACCTTCCTGGTGAATCACTTTATCTATTGGTGAAAACGGCATGAAAATCCGTGTAGTAGTTATTGAGTTTACCGCAAACAAACGCGGCCGAGGACTTTGTTTTATAATCTTACTAATATTATAAATGTGAAAGTTTGTATGTTTCTCTCTCTTTCACGAAAAAACTACTGAACGGATTTGGATGAAACTTTACAGTAATATAGGGTATACATCAGAATGACACATAGGCTATGGCAAGCGCGGATTTAGGGGGCGCACGGGGGACGTGCCCCTCCTGACATTTTTATAGGTACTGTGGAGAATCCATTATGGTACCATAATTAAAGGCAAATCAGGAACTTAGCATCTTGAAATTTGCAGATAGGTTCTTTGTATAATTTATGAAAGAAATTTGTATGATTCCACACCAAAGGGTTTCCCCCTTAATTTAATAGGGGTTCAAAGATTGTATGGAATCCGTCAGTTTTGGACATCTGAAATTTTGGATGTACGAATAACTTATAGTTAAACAAAAAATTTAATTATTTATTTAAAATGATCTGTCACGAAACTTTATGTGGCAGACCAAACTCTATGCGAGCGAAGCCACGAACAAAAGCTAGTATGTATATAATAAATAATATTTATAATATTTCTGATATTTATGTCAGAGCTAATGAGCTTCTCGTTTATTACGATTACGAGTGAACTAATAATTTAAGAAACGGGGTAGCTCGGAGTGTTTTAGAAGGCTGTAGATTATGCATGTACATGTTATATTGTTATATGTTGTAATTGCAATTACATAAAATCCAATAAAATAAAGGAGGTTCAGAAAAAAGAAAGAAAAAAAACTCGGAGTGTAGACCACTGAGTTGCAAGATCCCGGGTTCAAATCCGGCTGAGATAGATAAATCAAATCTTCCTGGAGAAACAACCTGAAGGTTTAGTGTGATCTAGGATAAATCTCCTCCATGCACAACCGTTGTCTGAAAAACAGTATTTTTTTACCTTGTACTAAACCCAAGATCCTTTATGGGTTTTAGTAGTGCATGTTTTTATTTAGTTATTACTTCCTTGTCAGGACCCTCAAGTATGGACTAATTAAAACCATAGTGGTAGAATATTTTTTTATACGAATAACTTTACTTATAAAATTATTTATATTTGCTGTATAGATTAGAAACTGCACATCCATGAGCACGTAAATCGATCACTGTAGTCGAAATTATTCCAAAAGGATGAACATAACTGTAGGTCATAACCTTTTCAAAGATTACCTTCATCCCTGTTTGCATCTCTTTGTAAAGCTTTATTCCCAAACTGCAGGAGCTGAGAAGCTCCAACCTCCTTGGAGCTTCTTGCAGCCCTCAACTTGGACAGGAAGAGACGGTCAGGTGCAAGCAGAGGGTGTCCATCGACCATGTCCTCTAGGTCCGTCACGGTAGCCACCTCCACCTGCCCCTGCCCTTCCTCCAGCCGACACCCTTCTGAGGGGAAGAAGTCGAGTACCAAAGGAACAAGAAATAAAAGAAGACAAAGACGATGTAAGTATGAACTGGAGCATGGAAGAGGATTGGAAGAAAAGATATGTAAGAACTTGCTGCATAGCAAAATGGTCGGAGCTGAAAACTTGGAATCAGATCAGGACTAGGGGCGTTCCCATAGTCCATTAACCAGCAATATGGAACATGGCGTGAAACAAAGCTCCCAAACCGTGAAATGCAGTTTGACACTGGTTAAGCATTCATAACCTTCCTCGACAGGTTTCAAGTAAATTATGATTATTATTTAAAATTCATTGAATACTTAGAAATTTTTAATTCACAACAAACATACCATATTTGACTCCTCCGGTAGTTCCATTTTCCGTAGGGAGCGGGGTCTTCAGTTATCAGATTTCTGAGTTGCTATGCTCAAGATACCAGGTTCAAAGTCAGCTGTGGCAGATGATTTATTTAATCTTCTATAAGCCAGGGAGGACCCTGTGGAACCTGCAGCTCTCTTGGGGCTTACCCAGCTTCTATGAAGTAGGTACCTTAATTCCAATTAAGGTGGTTGAGCGTGATCTCAGGGCAATCACCTCCCTGTAAAACCGTCAGCAACAATTTAGTCTCTACCACGAAATAAGGTTATATGTTACTCCTCTCAACTGTAGAATAATAATAAAGATGTAGGACAATAATAAAAAATATTAGCCTAGAGACCTGCTCGTTGGCCAATAATATTTTAAGTTCTTCAGTTATTCCTGAAGATCTAGGACGAAAACTAATCAGCAATAACTAAATTTGCTTAATTATGCAACTCAAAGTTAATATAAAATGATAGCGAAATAATAAAATTATTTAAAAACAAAACAAAAATATTTAATAATAAAATTATTATTAGTATATTTAATGTTGGCAGCCCTGAAGCAGAGTTTATATTACTATAGAGGTTATAAGAATAACGTTATTTTGTTTATTCTTGTTCTCATTTGTACTTTATAGGTCAAATGTAAAAGTGGTATGTCTGAAAACATTATTTACAGTATCTCAGATCTCTTCTTATTACTAGCCCTATCTTATCTTAGGCGGTAACCTGTTCTATACGGCATAACTTGAACCAAATTATTCCGGATAAAGCGGGCTCCACCGCAAGAATTATTCTTATACCTCATTTGAAGTCGTTTAAAATGAAGTTAATAGTCATCGCTATCTCTCAGTGCCTGTAATACGTATTAATAGGAAGGAAAGAGCGAGAGAGAGAGAAACATTGATGAGGAGGTGACGGTCGAGTGCACGCTAATGGTTGCAATAAAGCTAGGGGGAGGAAATTAGGGTTAGGGTGCCCCCCCAACTAACCCCTGGGGCCCGCGACAATTTAATATCTCTTCCCTATCTTATTTAGGCCCCACCCTTTTTACTACTATCTCTACACAAAATACAACACGGCCACACCCTATACAACAAGACCACCCCATACAATGGACAAGTCGATTACGAGCAGCCTAATAAAATCACTCTCAATTCGATGGTAATAAAATAGCATTATTAGAAGGGTTCAAAACAAACCCCTCAGTTCCTCAAATTGAGGTAAAAAAATAACCATCTTTATATTCACAGTTAGTTTTTAGAAAGGTGGGTTATGATGCGTTCTTATTAAACACACAGTATTGAAACGTTTAGAATAAAAAATGGTACTTAGGTACAAAAAGGAGGTGTGCCACTGTTAACATTGATATCCCTAACAAACCTTTCCTCACATATTGAACGATTTTATTACCAAATATGCAAAATGCTCCCCTTCAATACCATTGTTCAACTGCGGTGTTCCTGAACGCCTCATTCAAAGGAGTATAAATGTATTTTTCCTATAATATTTAAGATTATCTTCAAGAAAGAAAAAAGGTATACATCTTAAAATAAAGCGTTCAGGAACAAAAGTGAAGAACTCCAAATGCACTATGCGCCAATAATTTCAGGTTCAAAGCATTTTTTTTTATTACTCGACCACATTATTATTAAGACCACAAATGTAATTTACTAATCTTAATTAGTAACTAATCATAAACGATACACAAATTCTACTAGCTATTCACTTAACAGTCGAGCATGACATATCACATTTTTTTTCGTTTTGCAGGTACACACTCAGGGGATCAATCGTATGTGAAATTATTTCACAGCTAACTTACAACGAACCATAAAAGTGAATGAACCAAACCAGAACGACCAAATGTGGGTGCGAGTCTCGCTTTAGCGATACTAAAATCCTGTTTCTTTTTATGTTTATTAATTATATTTTTTATATATTATAAAATCTCATTTTTGTTACAGTTTTAAATCATACAAAACGTGAGGGAATAATCCTATTTTTGTTTTTCGCTGAACAACATACTATTTATTAATATTGAATAGTTATTTGGAATGATAATTGTTGACATTGATAATGTATATGGAAGAAAGTGGTTCAATAATTTTATTGCCTATGTATTTTTATTACCTTATTTATTACTTAATTTTTTTGTTACATACTGTATTTTTATATATTTTTTTCTGGATTTTTTATAATTTTACAATTTTTCATTTCTTACTATAATTATTATCATTTTCTATTTTTAATTTTTATTTCACTACTAATACCTGATACCCAGGTATTTTAACTTTTACATTTACCCATTTTTAATATTCAATTTTCATGTTTTATCTTTATTACCTTATTTTTTATTTTTCAACACTTTCTGTTTTATTATTATTTTATTCTTTATTATATATTTTACTATCTTCCTGGCACTTTTTTGTTAATACTATACACTGAGACCTTTTATTTACCTTGCTGTGAAATTTTTTATCATTTTTATTTTCAATTCCCTGTATTCACCATACTTTTGTTTATTTATATTTACTAAGTTTAAATATTTTTGTACCACTTTTTAATTCTCAATTTTCTGTATTTTGCATATAGCCCTGAAGAATACCTACAAAGTAGGCCAAATAAACGTTGGCTATTTAATGAACAGTTATCCAATTCTAAGAGAAATTCATGTATGTAAACTAAATTAGCATTTTTGTAACTAGCTGAAATAAAAAAGTAGAAAATAAATATTAATTTAAAAAACACGCTTTAATATAAAACAAAACTAGAAAGTAGATAGGAATTTTCAAAAAGTTTAAAATAAGAAAAGAGTGATGAACTCAAAATTCATTTTATCGAAAAAATAATGTGAGGTGCTTTTTAAGAAATTTCCATAAATAATCTAGTTTTAAAAATATCAGTCAATTAAATATTTAAAACATTTCGCTCATTCAAGAACAACGTCATTACTCAAAAAAACCTAACTTCTCAATAGAGGTTTATGAAAGTTCTATGTGAGTTTTAAAAAAATCGGTATGGGTAAAGCAAAGCATTCCTATTTTAGTAGTGGTATTGAAATCCTTTTGTTAACCATTAGAAAAAAATGTCATACAACTTGAAAGCTCAAACATGATACATGAGCATGACAAAAACATGTTGGGAACGGAATATCAGATATAAGGGGTGCAAGGGAAAAACCAATATAGTCAGAAAAGTGTGTTTCCAAGGAAATTAAAAATACAGATTTGAAACATTATATTGTAAAAAATACTGGGTACTAGTACATTTAAGGGCCTGCTGGCATCAGCGCGCTCTGGTGACGCGTCTCCTAACCATCTCCTACTGTTATAGTAACCTTTCGTTGTTTTGTTATTGTTTATGTCAAGTTCAACGTGAATCTGTTTTTCATTATTTCCTTTAAATATGAGTTGGAATTTGAAGAAGATTTTTCGGAAGGTGTACGATGAAGAAACAGCTGTTAGGTTTCTTCAGGAGCGTAATGTCATTCCCCAGAAAATGCATTGTGTTAATGGACATTACATGAAACTGCAAGTGGGGAATAAAATTAGATGGAGATGCCAGAAAAAAGGATGCAACAAGACCTTTCGACCCAATTTTTGAGAGAGAAGAAGAGACCCTTTCGATGCAATTTTTGAAGATATTGCTGTTTTAATGAGCATTGTTTATAATCAATCTTTAATTGTTTATCAGAACATAATATTTTAGATATTTATATTGTATTCATTAAATAACAATTTTTAATGAATACTCCTTGTAATATATGTTTTATTATTTATAGTTTAATTTTGTCTACATGTTCCTCATTTATTTCATTTCCTATAATCTGTTGTATAATTATGAAAGGCAATGCCTATTTCAAATTGATACATAACCTGACAAGGTCCAAATAGTAGTTGAGGTATGTGACACCTGAGCGCGCTGATGCCAGCAGGCCCTTAAATGTACTAGTGCCAAATACTGAACCGATGTTTTTATCTGTTTCCATTTAAGAATGTCCACGAACAGGGATAGTAACTTTAACATTTTCAAACTTTTCAACTCAATTGGGTTTTCCCCAGATCCCAACTGACTCAGTTGTATTTTCTCCTGTACGACGAACTAAAATTCCTAAATAACCCGCGACTGCGTTGCTTGTTCCCGTGCGTACCTCGGCAAGTTGAAAGAGCGACTTAGACGATTCAGATGGCATAGTTATCTCAATATTTATTTTTTTGACTTAGCTGTTTTTTTCCCTACGGCCTTCATATGTCATTGCGGAATTAAAAAGCCTCGACCAATACAATTGCTATTGATGGCTTAACTGATACATGCCAATTTTCTAGTAATGTCTGTGTTCTTTTGAAGGAGAGATTTGAAATCAAGCACCCCACGTTTTTTTTTATTTTTATAAAATACATTTTTTCGTTCAAACTTATTGAAAATTATATTCTAAACTTTAGTTTTGATTTCGATTAAAGCATGTTTTTAGTTGTTGTTTTTAAAAATATTATTGAATAAAGTTATATTTTAAAACTTAAATAAATAATTATTATTTGATGACTAGAGTTTCTAGAAAAACTAGACCGTCCTAGTATACTATCAAAATCCAATAAATGCATATCCTTATGTTTTAATGATATATAAAAAATAATGACTAAGTACTTATTAAAGAGAGAGAGATAGCTAGGCGTAGCTAACTGAATAAGAATAGCCGAAGACAGGGAAGGCGGTTGAAGTAATTGAGGTAGCCACCCTCAACGGTTTTACCACATGTCTCTAGCAGCGCTTCCTCTCCTTAAAGCGACTTCCCTTTAACGGACAACTCAATGTCTAATGTTCTCCACTTCGAGGTCTCTGTACTCCTCTTCGTATCTGATCGGCTGTAACAGTCGTCCGTCAAGGTCGCGGGGTTCTCCCAAAGCGGGAAGAGTCGCGGATTTCGGAATGTTCAGGAAGTCGATGGAATATGTTTTAAAAGCAGTTTGATTGGCTTCGCCCATATCTATGTAATGGGATGTATAAAAAAAAAAATGACCATTTTATCAAATTCCAGAGATGATAATATAAAATATGGTACTTTTCCAATCTAACGACGACCTACCCCAGCACGCTCCTCTGGCACTTACCTCAACTATTTGCAGCCTGCCAGGTTATGATGCCTGAAATATATTTGAAATAGTAAACAGACAAGAGGATTCTTAGGAAATGAAATAGGAGATGATATACAGCTAAAAAATGATTTTTTTTTTGTATTTCTTTTATTTTTAGCTATTTTTCTTTTAAAGAGAAATAGCTAAAAATAAAAGAAATACAAAAAAAAATCATATTTTAGCAGTATATCACAATTTCTCTTTAAATTTAAAATATATAAACTACTGAATAAATAAGAAGATAAAATATAACATTTATTATAAACAAAATTCATTAAAAATAACAATATCACATCAAAACCGTGTCGTATATACAGAACAATCAAAACAATTAACCAAAAAACATCACATTGTAGTTAAATATAATTATTTATGTTTCAAATTGAAATATTTAAAATAGAAAATAAATAATAAGTTATAATAAAACATTTACTATAAACAATATTGATTAAACACAACGATATCTAGCAACAATTATAAACAATATTAATTAAAAAGAACAATATGTTACAAAAATTATAAACAATATTCATTAAAAAGAACAATATTCAGTTACAGTTTCATATTATGTCCCTTTCTACAACAAATTTTCCGGAGAATGACGTTCCGCTCCTGTAGAAATACCATAGCTGACTTTTCATCAATCACCTCGCGAAAAATCTTCATCAAATTCCAACTCATATTGTATAATTAACATGAAAACAAATAAACGTCCACTAGACACAAACAATAACAAAGGACTAACGAAGGTTTCGCTAACAGTAGCAGGTAGTTAACGAAAGTGACACTTGGGGCGCTGGGGTAGGTCGTCGTTAGATTGGAAAAGTACCTAAAATATTAATAAATATTTTAATGCTATTATATTATTTACCAACACTTAATAATCCCTTTAGAGCATTCTCTAAGCTTGTTTACTAAAACTGGACTTCTTCAAAAAAAGCCTCAGTTTAGTTATTTATTTCAAAGAAGAAACATGACAGTGTCCTACGAAATTATCACAATTTCAAGGCATTACTGGAAAAAAAATTTCACAGCCGCTAAAGCAACTCTTGAAATTATTAAATACGAAGGGGAAGTTGTCCCTGACCAGCACACTGCGCGGCGTTGTTTTGAAAAATTTAGCAGAGGAGATACGACGTTGGAAAGGAAGAAGGGCTCCGAGCGACCATTAATGGATATTGATGACGTTCTGAAGGAAGTTGTTGAGTCAAATCCGTCCAAAAGTACTCGCGAACTTGCCAGGGAGTGTGGTGTGTCGAAAGATACTGTTTCTTTATAGCAAAGAAATAATAATTCAAATATTTAATCAATTAAAATAAAACTGTAATTTTTTTTTATACACTCCATTACTATGTGTATAACAGAATCTTTGAAATCGATTTTTCACTACTTTAAAAAATATCAAATTAAATCGAAACTTTGCACACTTCTCAAGGACCAACGCCAATACAAACATTCAATTAAAAATCTGTACCACAACAATCCATGGAGGGGCCTTGAATACATTACATGGTAAAGACTGTACATTTTCTATGATAACGGTTGTGCAAGTAGGTGATTAGTCCTACATCACTTTCAACCCTTATTTTAGGTACTTTATAGAGTGTGGGTGAGCCCCAGGTAGCTTCTAGACACATAGGATCCATCTCCGGGATTAAATAAAGTCTGCTAGCGAGCGGGATTAGAACTCAGGACCTTAGGGATGGTAACTTTGCGCTCTACAACTCCGCTCCAAAATAATAATTTAATTATTTTGTCTCATTATTCCAACCAGGACCTTCAGATTAGCGATTTTTCAAATCCGAAGACAAGTTGGCGTCTTGTACCAAGTACTAAGATCTGTTCTAAGGCATTCATGTCATAATCTTTGAGACCAGCATAGACTGCTGGCAGGGTGTTTAGGATATGTTACAACAAAAATAAATAATAATTTTTAAAAAGAGGCTTTAATAGAAAATTAAACTTAATAATTTTCAACAAGTTTAAAATAATTATTTAGTTACGAACAAAAAAATTCATTTTATCGTAAAAAAGCGTGGGTAATGTTTACAAATAGCAAATAATATTTACAATTAGCACAAAGGAAGCCACTATTAAAAATTTAACTTCAAAGTCATATTTATGAGATACGCCTACGACATATATAAAGTAGGATGCAATTGGAAACTCCATAAAAGTAAATCCTAAAATCTCTAAAATACAGGGAAAAAACCAATCAGTCAACTTTCTTCCAAACACAGGCATCATCAGGGAATACACCAAAAGAAATGTTTCATATCAATCAAGATCATTTAACTCATGAGTTTTTTGCGTTAACTGTCTCTGAGAATAATTGGACTTTTGGCGTGGGGTCATGAGATTAGAATCGATGGAGTCCTTGCAATTTTAGTCCACGTTATTCCCAAATATTTAATTCATAGTTGTTCCACTTTCCATTTGGCGTGATAAAGTTGGATTGGAGTGATGATTAGTGAGCCCTCCAAATACTCCATTGATTTGAGTTGTATCCCCAACTACTGTATTTTTAATATTTGAATATAACTTCAAACATGCAAAATAGAATTACTTTTAATCTAGCCTGTAATTGTTTCATCAAGGCCTTTATATCTTCAATATATTTTCCTAATTTATAAAAGAATATTACAATGTAATGGAATGCGATAGAGCCAAGAACAACACCTGTCTTATTTGCATACCTACATGGCATTATTTGCATATTACTTCTATCTACAGCTTTACAACTTTTCAATACTAATCCATATATTTTAAAAGATTTAACGTGGAATGCTCAGTCTCTTAAAGATGAGCAAGTATATTACATGAATTGTGTTTAAAAGACAGTGTATTATATTTTATATAAAAGTCCAAGAGCCCTTGCAAAAAATGTTAATATTTGAATTAAAATAGTATAGTAGTTTATTTAATTCGTACACAACACAACATTGGCGTTAATAAGTAATAGCTTGTCAACCGAATTGGGCTACTTGAAAAATTGGGCGCCAAAAAAACTTGGACTGAGGCAGACATATCATTCAATCTGTTAACTACTGGATCTGACTACCCTCCAAGCGCTCAACCAGCCAACCCTGGAGGTTGAACGTGACCTAAGACAAATCACTTCCCTGCATAACCGTTGCCCTAGAAACAGTACAGTCTCTACCATGTTCTTAGCCCAAATTTTAGTGGTACATGTCCAGTTTATTATTAGCTATAATTTATTTTATTGATTGTTAATGATATTCAAAGTAAGGAAGCCAATTATGCCTGACCTTGGGTGTTACCTGATCGAGGCTAATAACCTAGAGGTTGAGGTAAATATAGTCTACTGTTAATTGGTTAAAACTGTTAGTGATCAATGAATGTTTATCAAATTTAATAAATAAAATGGTTAAGATGTAGATATTGCGCAGGTCATTAAACTAGCCAGGTTATGATGGGCCCGCCAAGCAAGTAAAGATGAATACTGAAGAAATTCAAAGGAAGGTGATTTGAACTAGGAGAATTGGTCCTCCAAAGAAGACAGATGGGAGAATTCCATATCAAGAATTATACTTGTACCCGACATCGGAAGGCGGCAGCAATTGAAAGGTAAATAATAATAAGAAAAGATAATTTATTATTTTAGTATAATATTAATGGAATTAAAAGTTAACTCGATTCAAATATATCATCACTAAATGTTTCATTTTTTAGAATTACATTTCATATATTTATTTCTGTTTTATAATACAGTAAAAAAAAAATTAAACCATGATAATATTTGAATTCCATCTTCTTGGAAATTTAAATAAAAATGCTGTATCGAAATATCTCGAGTTCGATCTATCGATTGTGTGAGAAACAGCAGAGGTACAGGCCGAATATGGTAATGACGGTGTCAGCTGTTACTATCTGCTGGGAACTCTTTAGTTTTTTTATTTTAGTTTAACAATCATTATGTTTTAATTAGAATAACGTCTTTTTTAAATTAATTTCTTTATATATCTTAAGGAATTCGATGTCTTGGTAGAGAACCAATGCTTATAATAGTCATGTATATAAGTTTTTTGTAAATAATTGGGAGCGTTTGTTTAGTAAATGTTGAAGTAGCCTGAAACGGCGAGCAGTTTATTGTCTTATCAGTCTAGTATGAGGATTCCAAGTTAAGCGTTTGTCAAGGTGTAGTTCGAAGTATCAGATTTGATTCACAGGAGATATTATTAAAATATAGTGGAGAACAGAAAAAATAAAAAACTATACCACTACAACCCGTGAAGGGGGTTCAGTCTCATGGTAAAGACTGTGCTGTCTTTGACAACGGTTGTGATTTGTCCTAGATCACGCTCGGCCGTCATATTGTCCCTACCATTTCCAACTATCGAATGTGAAAATCGATATTATATAAACGAATGACATTCGTTTTACATTGTTTTTGTGACTGATAGGGAATTTTTTATCAATAATTCTGATGAATTTTATATCAATTATCAATCCTACAGCAACTGCTATAAGTCGAAAACGAAATCTTTTTTTCACATTCGATAGTTCTAAATGGTAGAGACGATATTTCCACCTTATTTTGGATACCCACTTAATACAGACTGGGATAGTACTCCCCAGGATGGTTATAGATCCCATTGGATTGTTCACCGGCAGCTAACAGATTAAACAGAAGTCTACCAGAATGCGAGATTTGAACCAAGGAAAGATCGATATTTTAGACGATGTTGGTTTTAAAAAACGTGCTTATTACTTGAGAGAGATAATCGAATAAGGAAGTATCGGTGCATCGAATGAAAGCTTAAATAGCGTAAGCAGAATGTCAAAGAAGATTAGCTAGTATTGGCTTGGCACGTCTGTCCTCAAGTCCAAATCTTTTTTCTTTTAGAAAGCGCCACATAAGCCTTAGTATTTCTTCTGAATCAAATATTGTAAATACTGGTATAAAAAAAAAATACCAAAATCCCAAAGGAAAGGATCCTGGGGGTTCAGTACATGGTAGAGATTGTAATGTTTCTAGGACAACGATTGTCCATTAATGGTTTTTCGGCTAGGTATTTTGCCAATTTAGGGTACCCACTTAATAGAGGATAAAATGAGGATCAACGTGGCTGCTATCTAGATAAATAGGTTAAATAATTTATCTGAACAGCTGGATTATTAGCTTGGGACCTTTAGCATGGCAACCAAGCGCTCTACCACTGAGGCACTCCGCTCTAGTGTCGGCTGTCTCCCTAGAAGACAGGTCAGTGGGTTACGACGAAGGGTAAAAGAAATACTGGTGTTGAAATTTGCATGCAATGAGAGCAAAAAGAGCAAAAAGCATAAGTAAGGTATGTGATTAGTGAGAATTGTCTTTTAAATGCACGTACAAGAGCAAGTTTGAGTTAGCAGAAAATTTCACTATAATGTTTTCTAAATTTGTGTTGACCGAGAGATTCATATTAAGTTGGTATTTCATGCAAAATTTAACAGTTAAATCTCCTTTTTTTTTTTGGAATTAAGATGCTCGCTTGCAGACTTTTATTTAGTCTGTTAGCAGACGGAGATAGATCCTATTGGATCTATCCTGGGGCTCACCCTGCATCTATACGTGGGAACCCAAAATAAAGGGGTTAAACATAACCGTTGTCCAAGAAACAGTAAAGTCTCTACCATGTACTCAACCCCAGACTCTTAACGGGTAGTAGTGGTACAGGTTTTTTTTTTGGTTTTTTTTTATCCGCTTCTCCTTAACTGATCTCTTGCGTGAAAACGAGGTATTACTGTACACCTCACCTATTACCAAATTTATAAAGTCTTTCGGAACCAAAACATCTCGAACTTATAGTAGAGAAACCCCTTGCAATTATGAGATAATATCGAAGGAGATCGAAGAGAATGTGGCGGAGGAAGAGGACGATGAAGGACAGGAACGGAGAGAGGATCACGATCTAGGCTGGAGAATGGAAACGATGTTGGCGGTCGGAGTTGTGCTCGTAAATCTTTCTCTGATAACTTAATACTCTTCGCTCCTCCCGGCTATATCTTAGTCTGAGTCTGTCAATATCTCCTCTATATTTTTTATTTATTTATTTATATTTAATATTGAACATTACTTTTTTGTTTACATATATATGATTTTAATGGAGGTAAAATGGTAACATAAATTAATAATGTTTGTTTATTTAAAGTCACTTTATGCTGCTATGGCTAATCGGACGATGCTACAGTGGCAGCTCTAAATTTAGCCTATCCAGGTTTATTAGGATAGGGATATTTAACGAATACCTGACCGCACAGGCTCGGGACCTCCATTTAACGTTCCTTCCTAAGGACGGAATAATTAAGGAATTTTTTTCTCCCTTTTTAAAAATCCTAGGGTCACCTACCGTACTACGAACCCACGATCATGGGCTTAGTATATAATAATCATTTAAAAAATATCCAGATACTTTACCTTTAAATTTATTTTAAATATCTAAATTTGGGACTCCACTAAGCCATCGAATTCCTCTCGTATTCAGTCCTTGCAATCCAAAATTCTTCGTAAAATCCTCAATGCTCCTTACTTTGTTACGAACAAAGTAATCAATAATGACCATTATGTCCCGTTTGTTGCTGATTTGGCCCTAATCCAATATCAATCTTTTCATTTCCACTCAAACCAATTAGTTTCAAACCTCGCAACCTCCTCAATTCCTGATAATCCTCCAAGGCGTCTGAAAAGAAGATGTCCTCGTGACCTTTTAAGTTGAACTTTTTTATTTGAGTACTACCACCGGGTAGTTTCTCTACTTGCATTTGTTCTGGACATGATTTATCTTTCACTATATTTACTTGATGTATTCTGTATACAGTCTTAAATTTCAATAAATGCATTTAAAAAAAATATATATATATATATATATATAAACATATATATATCAAAATATTCCAGTTAATTTGAACCCGCTAATATTTTGACTTATTGTATATTTTTCTTTGCAAACATATCTTTTAAGATTTTTAGTTAGTAAAAAAATAAATTAGACTAACATAAGAACACTCGACGTTTTTTTATAAAAATAAGAATCGATTAAATATCGATATTTCCACCATCCTTCCAGTACCGTGCTATATATAGAGTACCGTATAGCGGAGAGGATAGTAGAGGGCGTGCGTGCTATTAGTTCTAGGGTGGCCTTCTTGATTTATCGCCCTCACGACCGGCAAATTGCCACTGCCCTCTATATCTTCTCCTCTCCATCATCATCATCGTCTTCTGCACAGCTTTAAAGTTCCCGTCTACATCTTACTCCGGGGAGTCAGTTCCGTAAGGAGTTCAGATATTCGGTGACCAGGATGTGAGCAAGTGTTCGCGAGGATGTAACTCATCGACCCAGTGGGTGAGAGTCCCAGGAGTATCTGTAGATCCCACAGAGTCCAAATATGGATGCTAACAGATCAAATAATTTATCTACCACAACTGGATTTGAACCCTCCAGCATATCAACTCAACACTCAACTCACTGAGCTACTTCGCTTTACATACCCTGAGTTATCCTGCAAACATAAATAATAATAATAATGTCTTTATTTATTCTGGGACAAGTCCCTATAGAATAACAATACAGGCATTGTAAGCTATTATGCCTTAGAGTGTAAAATAATTACATTTAATTAATTATTACAATTAATTTAATAAGTGAGAAAGAATAAAAAAAATTAACAAAAAAAATCTGAATTACCTAACAGTATTTTAAATAAGTTAACAATAATTATATAAGAGAAACAAATCTATGGTCTCATATATATCAAATTTATGCCAAGAAAAAAAAACTAAAAATGAAGAAAAGTTAAACAATATTATCCGAGATTTACTTTTCATCCCTTTTTGTCTTTTTTAATATCTATCTATATATATATATATATATATATATATATATATATATATATATATCATTAATAATAAATATGTACGTGGTTTAAAATCCACATACTCATGTATATATATATATATACACATATGAATACATAATAGCACACACAAATGTACATAAAAAAATCATTCATTCATCGAATAAAGAGAACAAAACTGATCCCCTACTATTTTCGATTTTTTGGGAATTGTAGGAATAATAGGTACTGGAATATACGGGATTTGAAGATTGGAAGATTATTGGAACGACGAATGGAAGAAGAGTATAGAGTTCCAAAGGGAGGAGGATCGGATAAGGAAAGGTCTGTCAAAAGCTGCTGTTCGGTGGGATGCTGTATAGAGGTCTGAGAGCCGAGAACGGGTGTTCGGGAGAGGACTGTGGTTTTGAATTGAAGGAGATCGAAAATGTATGATGGTCGGCGGGATTGGATAACTTCGTAAAGGAAAGATGCTAGGACGTACTTACGGTGGTAGGAGGGGTAGAGCCATATCAATTCTTCGTAATATCGGGTCACCGGAGCATCTCTCGGGATCCCAAAGATTAATACAACGAAGCAATACAATTAAGCAATACCGCAATTATTAATAAGTAATAATATGTATATATTATTATAAATATATTTTATTAGTCGGATCTATTTCGATATCTTTATATAATAATGTATGTAAGATTTATATTTTTTATTCATTCAACGTTACTTTATGCTACTCTGGCTAATTCAACGATGCTACAGTTGGAGTCCTAAATTTTTCTTTATCTAAGTATAACTAGGATAAGATCGGTTCAAGCTCGAGACCCCTATTTCCTTCCGAAGGACGGCATTGCCAAGGACTCCCTTTTAAAAAATACTAATACCACCTACCTGGCTACGAATCTGCGATCTGGGCTTAGGTATGATTTATATAGATAAATACTAAATGCAGGGCCGGCTTGACCTTATGTGCAAGGTGTGCGGAGCACGCGGGCGCCGGGTATCAAGGGGGCCACGTGCACTCCTAAGAATTAATAATCGATTAACAATAAAACCCCTGCATTTTTAATATTTTTGTACCTTTCAAAAATACGAAAATCGTGTTTAAATTAATAAAATGTATGTATCAAACAATCCTTTAAATTTTTTTTTGTTTCAATCCCTTGGCTTCCACAATTATTTTCAGCAAATACACTCGTTGTACCTTTCCCAGCGAGTTATATATAGATTTATATAAATAACATTTATATATAATCGCCTGCATTTGATAGGCAATTATCCACTCGATTTCGCCCAACTAGTCCGACCCGACCCCCAACCGAAGCTACCGGACCGTTAAAACATGTGGATACCCGGCAACAGATGTAGGACTAGGAGGGACGATTAGCAGAGAGCTAGCTGGGACTTCCTGTACAATAGTATTTAGAGTGTACTGGAGCAGGTGTTTTAGCAAGGTTACTTGCTCTTTCATTAAATATTCTTTAAAAGGTCGCCTCTCATCGGGTCTTCAATGTCACTGACCTTAAATCCCTCGTTATCGAGTCTATTCAACCCGACCTTTCGTTATCTACATTATATTAGAAATATCGATGGTTTAGTCGATCAAAAGGTTCGAAGGGGCGTTTAAAAAACTTTTTCATTATTTGACGAGTCTATCAACTCATCTTAACGGTATCGATTTTATTCGAAAGATCGATATTTCAGTCGAAGGAGATTTTTTTAAAACTTGCTTATTTTATGAGAGAAATAATTGATCAAGCCAGTATCGATGCATCGAATGAAATTTTAAGTAGCGTTACCATTTTTGCCAAGATAGGCTAGTCAAAAATGATTTGCTTGTATTCGCCTGACAAGTCAAGCCAATTCATTTTTCGCAGCAAGCTCCACATAAGCTGTTTCTGTTAGTGTAAATACTGGTTTAATATTTATGAATAATTATATTATACCAAATTTTATATATTCATTCATATTATATTGATTTTAATAAAATTAATTTCAATAGTGCTTGATTTATTATATATTATTATATCTCCAGCCCTAGTCGAATTTTCTCAGAAATTAAATTGCATTGAAGAAAGCGGAATCGTGTATTCTCATAGCTTTTGGTTTTAAATGTAGTTGTAATATAAGCAATAACTCCTTTTCAAGCCAATGCCTGACTTAGTCACATATTCACAACTAAAATAACAAGATTTCGCTTCTTTAAGTACAAGAAATTCATTTTGGAGAAAATTCGACTTAACCACATATTCATCGTAGCTGTTGATACAATATTTTATACTAATTAATTTATATTTGTAGTTTAATTTTTTGTGTGTACTTAAGTGAATCTGATCTAAAAAGAATCTTGATTTTATTGTACTCAATGTGCGGTGTAGCTGAGTGTGTAGAGTGATGAATGGTTATGCCAAACGTTCCGGATCCAAATCCAGTTGTGTCAGATAAATAATTTAATTTGTCTTTAATTGTTGGAAAAGTCGCGGATGATCCCTGTGTGATCTACCGATCCTACTACACCTTACCAGCCTCAATAAAGTGGGTACACATGATAGGGGGGAAAACTTTGATTTTCAGCAAGATCTGGAGCAAATCACCTCCCTTCATAACCGTTGTACTAGTAAGAGTGCCGTTTCAACCATGCACAAGAACCTGCATAGTTGTATTTTTAATAATATTATTATTACAACAGACTGTTGATTTCTTCTGGTTTAGACCGTGTTGATAAATTTTTCGCCAACGTTTCGCCAGCCATGCTGCTGACTTCTTCAGGGCTGAGATGAGAATGACAATATTACATGACAATATTATTATTTTATACTCCTTAAGACGATAGGTGTTGATTATAATCCGTTAATTTTGTATATTATAAATAACAGAGATGCTGCTAGACTTATCTTTTATTTATAATATATAGTCCTGCCCAAGGTCCCAGGTTCGCAGCTCGGCGATGTCCCTAGTCATTTTCAAATGAAGTAAAAGATCTTTGGTTATGCTGCCCTTCGGAAGGGACATAAAATGGGGACCGTGAGCCTGTGTGGTGTCAGATACCCGTTAAAGATCTGGTGTCTGATTAGCCATAGTAGCCTAAAACTAGGTTAAATTAACAAGGCATTCTTAGAGGCGTACTTAAGTTATAACCGGCTCTAGACTTCAGTTCCGATTTTATCCAAACAGATTGGTCATCAACCGAGGCCTATATTTTACAGGTAGTTTTCAATTACAAAAAATAACAGTTTAGAAGAAATATTAATTTCCAATTCCTACAACTAGGTAGGAAAAAAGTAAGGAAAAAGAGACATATAACAACAGAAAGGTTCTACCTCGTTGTAATTTCTTCAAACGAGGATTCTTGGAAGCAATAATAAAAGTCGGAGCAGGCCCGGGTTATGGCTGCCTTTTATTCTAACTTTCTTCTTTTAAGTGGCGAGGAGGGGGATAAAAAAAAATAACTGCTCCTTGATATTTAACTGCAAAGAATTCCCATTCAATATCCGTTAAAGTTACAGTTTGTCCAGTTCCGTAACCGTTTACAACCTCAGATCGATTTACAGTGTCCCACCGAGAACTACTAGTAAATAATATACAATAAATATATATATTTCTATACGTTTGTGTTAGTGCCGTTTTGATTAGGCCGATTAGAACATAAACAACTGCAGACGTCCGTAAATATATATAACCACTAGAATATCTTGACTTAGTCTTATCCTGAAAAATGGTATATAAACCTTAGGGTTTCCTCAAATTTAGGTTTCCTTCAACCAAAAAAGTTCCTTTATTTATTTTTTCCCTTTTATTCTATCTCGTATATCTTCCTCCCTCAGACCAGGGCCATGCAAACTTTTCTCAATTCCTTCTATCTATCTTTTTCGTGGTCTTACTCACCGTTCTCCCCAATTGAAAATTAAATAGGGCAATCATTCTTCCTTTAGTCTTCTGAGATGACCATTCCATTTCTCTATATTTTGGAGGACGTTTTGTTGAGTTTGCATTCACTCTATAATTTCAGCATTAGTCCTTCTTTCTAGCCTGGTTACCCTGGCAGCTCTCCTCCAATAGTCCATCTCAGTAGCAAGTAGCTTTTATTCTAGAGCAGCGCTTGTCGTCCATGTCTCTGCTCCATATGGGCTTGTATATGAGTCTTTCTTGAATCAAATCAAATAAAAATCTTTAAGAGACAATCAAAAACCATGTAATAAATATGGTTATCACAAGAAGTGTATCTCCTGGATCGCCAAAATTATAAAATGTCATAAAAACGAATTGTCTCTTTGCCAATTGATGCCTCTCGATGAACTATAGTCTCGAAAAACTGGAGGTTATGGGAAGAATTCTAATAAAATTCAAAAAAGACAAGGAAAGGTTGGAAAGAGGATGAAAGGAAACATACCAGTGAACGCACGAAGGGGTATAGGAGACGGAGAAAACTCCAGCAGAGGAAAGGCAAGAAGAAAAGTTATTACGTGGTCCTAAATGGTATACATGGCATTTAAAAAATATATATAGTTATAATTCTACATTCATTGAATGAAAGCTGTTCACAGTGTTCCGTTAATTTCTATTAGATTTTATACGAAAAGAAGTAGTTGCTGTTAGACTTCCCCAAACATAACCTAACGATGTAAATAATTCCTTATAGTACAAAAAAAAAAAACTGTATCACCACTAACCTATGAAGGATATTTGGGTTCGGTATAGTATGGGAAATGTACTTGTTATATCTGTGGCACCTGTGCATAGTGGGCTAAGTCGAATTTTGTGAATTTCAAGCTATCTACTTAGAATCGTAATTTTTCTGAACTTATTGTAAGTCCAAGATTGGAGTATCAGCCCACAATTCACAAAGGAATATCCTTCATTGCAAAGGACGGAACACTTAGCGTGTTAGACACAAGGAAAGAGAAAAAAATTACGATTCTAAGTAGATAGCTTGAAATTCACAAAATTCAACTTAGCCCACTATGCACAGGTGCCACAGATATATCAATGTGTTTGTCGGGAGGTGATTTGCCTGAGAAAATTTTTTTTTAAGTTTTAAAGTTGAAAAAGTTTTTCATCCAAATATGGGTTGGATTGGGGAACCTTGGCCAAGAAAGGTCTTATGATCCTACAGGTCAATCCACGACAGGTAACAGAATAAATATCCCGAACACTGCAGATCATAAATCCAGTATTATTAGATCAATAAGTGCCCTTACTATTCTGCTTGAAAACGACCATATTACTGAGCATATTACTCCAATTCGCTATACTGAAACGTTGGCCAACCCTGATTATATATGGAGAAGTATGAATCGAATACTACAGATGGTTCCGAAATGGATAATTATAAAGTCAGCTGTAATTATTGTTATGCTCGGGTGAGAGACAATAGGCAGAAGGCAGTGGAAGAATCGGTACCATTGCGGACTAAATTAATCGATGATTGACGAAGGGAGGTTCATGAGGGAGCGGAGACAAATCAGTAACTGGTCCCCTAAAGATTTGCATACAGAGCGAACTTTCAACTACGAACCCTCCCTCAATGCGGACAGAGGCCAATATATCAGCTGCCTCCTCTACTAGTCTACAGTATAATATCCATTCACCAATTAGTGATGCTCCTATTCATCATCTCTCAGTGAATGGTTCTCTCCCTCCCCTCAGTTCAATCCCTCTTCGTCTTGCTGAACCAGCAATGCTATCCTTTGCTTGATTTTAGTGAGTATATGTATATTAGTTCACTAATTCCAGAGAAATCGTGAGAAGGATAAACTGAAGACAGACCAAAAATTTAAAAGAAGTTTGTTTTGGACTCAGAAGGTTCTGAATCGTTGAAAACTGCACATCCATAATCCGACCTATTACGTATGACCTACAAATGTAAAACATAGCTACAATCTTGAATATGTTAGGATAGGTAGACAATCTTCCTTGAATTACACCACCTTCGTACCTCGCTGGCCGTACCTCTTTGTCAAAACCTACCTCGAAGTTAACACGAGATGTTAATCTTACCAGTTTTTTTTACTGCATTGTTTAATCAGTTGATTAAGTCAGTGCCTGGAACTAGTATGCATTACTTAATAAAGTGCATGGGCATGCATGATTTAGTGTGCACCCATAGTGTTTATGCAAGTAACTTATAATTATCACCGCTAGCGTTAAGAGAAGTTTGTTCTATTATTACTATTTCCTGTTTATGATTTACTAATTTTATCGATTATTCTTTCCTATTATCAGCACTTAGAATAGATCTTTTTTATTCTTACTATAACCCTGCCGAAATAATTAAGTAGGTAGTATAGGAGCTTATTATTTTCATATTATTGTAATAAACCTAATTTTTAAAGTTGTTTTTTAGTATTTATTTAATAAAACTACTTTTTTTATATATTTAAGTATAGCTAATTATTGGGAATCAGATTCAATGCGATAAAACGATACCTTGTCGATATCGTTTGCCAAAGAGGCAATTTATATAGATTTCTTGTCAGCTTCAGTACCACAGAGTTAACAGCTATATTTTCGCCTGTTGTAGTACTTTTTTTTTGTAGTATGTAATTTAATTAGGAAGCTAGGTAGCTCAGTTCTTAGAGCGCGGAGTTGCAGTGCTGATGGGCACGGGTGGAAATATGCCTGTGGCATATAAATTATTCTTTATTTTAATCGCCAAGAACGGACCCTTTGGGATCTGCAGACCCTCCTGGGGCTCACTTAGCCGCAATGCCACTGCACATCATTCTTGGTTGACCAAGGAAACCTATTCGTAACAGCGAAACCTAAACGTTTAGTCTCATCCTCCGTATAGCCCAAACACTGCACCATAAGATTATGGTATGCATAGATCAATGGCTCGTGTTTTAAAAGGTCTTTTATGATCAAAAACATCTAAAAATTTATGTGGAGAGCTCTCTGCTACGAAACCAAAGGTACCGTCATAAAATCCATTTAGTCCCAGTAAAATTGGTGAGTATTTGGAAGCAATATTGAAGAGTAGTATTCAATAATGTTTAAAATAAGTAATCTGAAGCCTTCCCAAATCATACTCTTTAACTCGTCAAATATTATTGTAACTGCGAATAATCTATGTCGCGTATATACTTATGTAATAAGAATATTTATAGCCTCTATAAAGCGGTGCCCTTAATTTGTGGAAAACCCAGGCAGTTGAGCGTGTTATAAGACAAGTTACCTCCATGCACAACAGTTATTCTAGAAACAGTACAAACTCTACCAAGTAACATGTCCTAGATCTTACATGGATTGTTATGGTACAGGTGTTTTTTTTCTTCGACATCGACAGACTATAATTAATTTAAATTACCACTCTAAAAGTTAAATCACTACCACTGAGCCTATTAAGAAGGAGATGGAGAATGAAGTGGACAGATTGATGAAACAAATGATGCGGAATTCCGAAGAAGACATGCACGAGCAGTGTTCCCAGGATTTGTCCTTAGTCGAGAGTATTGTGCCCGTTCTCGATGTACATCCGCCACTAATCGAATAAGATAATTTTATTCACAATTATTTATTACTTACCTTCGTTTCAAATACTCAAAAAGGAAATTATGATTAGGTTTTGATCGTATGCATCTTGAATATCTTGCGATGAAATGAAACAGGTCGTGACAGAACTTCAACGGCGAATATTGAAGCAATCCCTTCCAACACGATTATTGCAATCGATTCGTGTTTTGATGAGAAAGAATCGATTTTACTTTGCTCGTTAAAATCAATTATAGATTTTCGATTGAAAATGAAAAATCAGTATTAAGAATTCGCATTACTATTATTAACAATCTAGATTTCAACTCAAAGACAATATTTTATTAAATTAAATCGATCTTTTCTGATTCACTTCTGATTTTTTATTAAATAAATCTTTTTTCACAGTTTATTGATTCTCAATGACTGTATCCCAAAAATATGATCTCTAAACAGATTAATCATTTGTTTAAATGAATCAGCACTGAATAGCTTGTTTTGTTGTTTTTGTTTTTTTGCAAAGAAGATATACATGGCTTAAAATGAATACGTTGCAATACAAGACAACGCAATAAAAAGAAGACCCTGAAAAATATAGAATCAACTTTATAAAGCAGTTTTTGGAGGGGGGGTGCAAAAAAAACATACGCTTGCAGAATTAGTGGCAAATAAGCTTTGTACTAATCATGGAATTGCATTTCTTGAGCGAGAATAGCAAGCGGAAGCCAACAGCTGTGATCTAATTAAAGCATTTAAAATTAACCTCAACTTTAAAGGTTCCTTTAGGCTTTTTGTATCTCTAGAGCGATATTCAGAACAGCGGAAGTAAAAAGTATCAATAATTTTAAATTATTCAAAATTAAAACAGTAATTATTTTAATAGCTTTAATCATGTAGCAGTTGCATTCAAAACGATTCCGCTAGATAGCATTGGTGAAACATTATGAATCGAAAAGGCGGCAGTACTCAACTGATTTAAGATGAAAAAAGTCTATACAATTTATACTAGATAACAAACGTAGATATTTTGTTTATCCGCATTAAAAAGTCTTATGCATTTTTTCCTGTACAAAATCAAAACCATACTAATAATTATTAACGAATTGCTCGTCCACGAAGGCGGCGTTTTGAAGAGCTAACAATCCCTTTTTTTAGAAGACACATATTATATTATGAAGCGTGCGCTGCATACATGAATAGCATTAGCTATAAGCGGTAGGAAATATGACAAGAGTATGGAAGCTAAAAGAGGTCCATAAATCTTCATAATAAATAAGGATAATGAAAAGAAGGAAGCGGCGATAAACAGGGAGGTGTAGGTATAACCTAGCGGTGAGGTAGGTTGCAAGGAGGTTATACACCATGACGGGCCTAATATATTCCCGAGAGCAGGCTTTCCCTACAGCTCATTACCTCTCTCTCTCTCTCTCTCTCTCTCTCTACATCTCGTCAGGAAAAACAATCGTTTGCATAAAATTCTACAACCTCTCATTCCATTTTCTCTCCGTTAATTAATTCGAAGGTAATTATTTGAGGAAATAGTCCTCGTCTTCCAACCCATTATGACGAGCCGACACCTCTCTAATGAGAAAGTGTAGTCACTACCACGCTATCCAATATGTCTACAGCCCAGGTAAATAAGTGGTTAAATCGGATTTTGTCCACAGAGAGTATCTCAACAGCTTTCAGATAACTGGGATCGTACGATTCTCGTAATTTTTCGCTTTAAATTGAGTTGTCATATAAACAATAACTCCTTTTCAAGCCAGTGCCTTACTTAGCCCCTTATTCACTTCGAAAATAACTCGATTCCACTTACTTAAATACAAGAAACTCATTTTGGAGAAAATTAGACTTAATTCACAGGGGGCTGTAGATATATACATCATTATCTATATAATGTTGTTAATCCAGAAAACGGCGTGCATACTCTAAATATTAAAAGAGTGGAGGTTAGCGCCAAGTGGCAAAATAGGAACCATTACAGACCTAATTGATTTTATGTTTCGAAAAAAGTACCTATTTAAGGAAACATTAGATATTATAGCCATAAATTTGTCTGTGATTATCTAAATGTTATTATTATTATTTAGATTTAAATATACTATCTTCGTGATACATTTTGTTACGTCAAAGCCCCTAAACACTTCTTGCACATCCGTAACTGGTGAGCAGCAGCAATGAATGGAGATGACTGGGGGTTGATATAACGGGAGGCCTTGTCCCTACTTGGGATGCAGAGCTATCTATGTATCTAAAACCCCTAAACGGAGGCGCTAGCATCGGAACGTAAGGTAATGGCGCCCGTATAAGAGGAAGTAACCCAAAACGCAAGGTAGGCTGATAACTTATGATATGTAACTCCATTCTATAATTCGAGCTTGGGAAGCAGGCGTTGGACTGAAGTTCGTAAAATGGCTAAAAATGGCTAAAGAAGTTTTCACATAAAAATTATTTAAGAAGCGGTTATATTACAATAGAAAATAAAAATAAAATGCAGAGAGGGGGCATTGCATAAGAGAGAAGATAATATTGGTTAATTGCATCTAAATGGTACAGAGACAATTGGACCGTAATAGAGATAGGATAAAGAGAAAAGCGAGATCCCCCCCCCCACAACTCTCCGTCACTAAACAACCATGAATAAAGAGTTAGGGTTATGCCAAGAGAGGATTGAGCAATTCATTTGTCGTACTTGGCCATGCTTCAATTCATTCTGGAACAGTCCCTGTAATCTTATCATTGTGAAACCTTTCAACAACTCTCTCTTTCTCAATTTTTTCTTTTTTGCAGTTAGATCATTATTATTATTAACTGTCAGACAGATAATTATCGTGAATTACTTTTGACTGTTGCAGATATCTTGGATAAACGATACTTTCGATACATCGATATACGAAGTACACTTTCTGCTTTCAAGTAAAAAATTATAGCTAACAGTTTGTAACACTGTTCAGGTATTATTAATAACCTTTACTTTTGTTTGTTTGTTTGTTCATTTAACGTCACTTTATACTGCTATGGCTAATCGGACGATGCTACAATGGGAGCTCTAAATTTTGCCTATCCAGGTTTAATTAGGATAGGGATTTTTAACGAGTACCTGACATCGTACAGGCTCGGGACTCCCGTTTAACGTCCCTTCCGAAGGACGGTATAACTAAGGATTTTTTACTCCCTTAAAAAAATCCTAGGGCCATCTGCCGGGCTAGGAACCCGCGATCTTGGGTTTAGTAGTTTGTTACGCTAACCACTAGACCACAGGTGACCGTCCTTTACTTTTGTTTTTTACCTAACATTGATAATTTACTCTAACCGTGAAATGCTAATCATGACTTAAAACATTTTTTAATTTTATTTCGATAAAGTCCTCAAGGTAGTAATCCTTGGCCCAATCCTTCATACAGTTTATACAGCTGACATCCCAACTCATCCTAATACTATCCTTACCACGTATGCTGATGATACATGTGTATTATCAGTCAACACCAATCCAGATATTGCATCCCAAAGCCTCCAATCCCATATCACTGATCTTGAAGAAATCGCTTTTATCAAATCACTTTTACCTTACCTCTAAACCAATGACTCCCTGCCCTTCAGTATCCTTTAATAATATCTCATTGGTCCCTTTGGGAATTATTAAAGTTGTAAATATCGATAAATTAAATTTTTTTAAAATAATTAAATAACCTATTAAATTAATTATGATAATGTAACCAAAAGTCAAACAAACAGTTTATTACTTGTTGAGCTAGTTTATTTTTTCAACAAACAGTATTGCTCTTCGCGAAAATCATCACCATGACAGATTCCATAGTGCATCTCATTGCTGGCTTGGTAGGCCCAGGGCATGTGCTTTGTGGAGAAAAATATTCCAATTTCGCTCTTATTATTGACAGTTATAGCGCCAACCATGACAGTTTTCTTCATTCTCTTTGCCATTTGTTCGCATACGGTAGCTGCAGCTTCTTTCCCAGATTTCCCTAATTTAAATAATGATAAGAAATATAAATATAATATAAGTTCTTCCTAAGGTTCTTGAGTTCAGTCTATACTAGACAAACTATGCAGATATATTAGAGTTAAATATATAAATAAAAACATCACTTTTATATAATAATTGGTAAGACAATCAAACAGAGTTCTGTTAACATTTAGTAGAAAATAGATTGGAGGAATATTCTTCTTCTTCTTCTTCTTTCGCAACACCTTATTGTGCCTCTCAGCGTATAGAAGCGTTTAGCCATTTGGAGGCTTGTTTCTCTGAATCAAATGTACTCTCTTACGAGTAATTAGCCCAGCAAAAAAGGCCCTGTAATCTCGGGAAAACTGGTTGTTTGGTAGTACCCTTAAAACTTGGGTCTTTCCAGGGAAGGCCCTGAGGTGTGTACTGTACCTTATATCAGGATAATTGTCGAGTGTACTGTTCTGTTTTGTGTAGCTGTGTACTGAACTCGGGAATCCAGGGGTTCATTAATCCCACTAGCCTGGCACATAGACTAGTCCCTGCAGAGAAATAATATATAAATGTTATTGACAATACCTTGTTTCATCAATGACAATACACGATGAGAAAAGTTGTATCTTAAGATGAGTTCACCATGGCCTGTCACAGAAATAGCACCAACTTCATCATCGCTATACCCTCCACATCCTAAAAAAAAAAAGAAATGAAAAAATGCATAATTAAGGAATTTATAATTTTTTAAATATTATTGACAACTGAAAACTTTTAGTAGTCAACGTTGTTTGAGGCGAACAAGAGATTGTAAAATTTGTTTAAATCTTATTTCAAAAAGTAAAAATTCATTAAAAATGTCTATATATTTAATTAATAATATAATTTTAATAAATAATAATATAATTATCTTTAGTGGTCTGCTCCAAAAGTTTATTAATAAATATTATAAAAATAACACTATCATCCTTGACTTACTTAGACATATTTTTTTTTTTTAATAACTGAAGTCAAAGCACATTTTAGTAATAAATAAAATTAAATTTAATAATCATTGACTCATTGGTCAGAATATAACTACTGTGGATTCAGATGACATCTACTTTATACCAACCTGGAAGAGGAGAGTCTCCGATCCTTCCTCTATATTTGCCAGTCAAACCGCCAGTAGATGTACCAGAAGCAACATGGCCTGATTTGTCAATAGCAACGCATCCTACGGTGTCCCCATTAACTGGCCTTTTGACACATAAAAATTATAAATTAAAAACTTCAAATTATTTAAATTTGATGGAAATGCAGATGAGTAAATTAGTAACATGACAGTCAGACCTGGAAATTCCAATTTCTTCATAAATTAAAATATACAAGGTTTTTATTAATAAACAAATTGGATTCTGAAGGTTTTATTGTCTAATTAGTAAGATAGTATGCTTTAATATTTATTTGTTGAATATTATTAGTTGATGTTGTATATATGAGGAAGAAAATGATCCAGGTAGAGGTCAAAAAAATTCTCTTGCATAGGGAATGGGACGGATATAATAAAGTATAAAGAATATATTTATACTTTATTATATCTGTCATTATTATACTTTTCTTCACTGTATATGTTGTTTATTATATTCTTGGTACTGTATTTTTTTTTGTTGCTTTTTTTCTCTCATAGCCCTGAAGATGACCTACAAAGTAGGTCGAAACGTCGGCACAAATATAACTTATTTGGTGTTCTCCCCAACTATCTCCATTCTCTATTATATCATCCAGTCAACTATTTTCCTCTCTAATAAAGATCATAGTAACCTCAAAATACATTAAGACACCAATAAGAAGAACAGCCCACCTCCTCCTAGGGCCACATGCCGCTACTGAATCATAAGGAGGGTAACCAGACAACAGCTGGAAAAGGTTAGAATTCACTAGAATTATAAAATGCACTTTTAGTTCAGAGACTTAAGGCTAATTTGTTGGATTTTTTCCACTAATATCTTAACAAGTGTTTTATGTCTCTTTTGAGCTTTTTCTCTTTAATATCAATTTATTTTTTAGAATACCTATATGTCCACTGGGTTCTTGATAATGTTCATTTTATTAGAAACTTATACATTTTTTTAAAATAAGGTTTCTTGTCTACAGTTTTTGTATTTACTATTATTATTTTTATTTACTTTTTCCATTTGGACTTTTTGAAGTTTGGGGAATAGTTTTGCATTTTCTATTTAGTTTTTATCAGCTGTTTTTATCTAACCTTTTTCAGCTGTTGTCTGGTAATCTTCCTTATGAGTAGTTGGAGGTGGTGGGTTATTTCTTCCGGTAGATGTCTTGCTTCATTTTGAGGTTAAGATGATCTTTATTAATTTTTTTTTCCTATGCTGTTATCTCTCTTTTTGTTTGGAAGAAGCCTGAATAGGCAAAATATTGACAGGTATTTTTATTTTCTGTTTTTATTAGATCAAATAAATTTGAATTAAAAAAAATCTCTTAATGATAACTACTAATCTTGAACTACCATATACGTATGTCATGGATCAATAGAAGAAAAAATAAATTTTGTTTCATTTAAATATTTGACTTTCTTTTTCTAGCGAAAAGCAAATAAAAGAATATAAGGCATTAAGCAACTATTTAAATTATCTCTAAATTCGTTCAAACCCAATTCAATTCTATGCTTATGATAAGCCTCTAAGATTAATTATCATATAACTTATTCATAATATGCATAGGAACCAATATTATCTTCTATAATGTAATTTCTTTACTCCAATCTGTTTAAATTACTATACGTACTCCTCAAATTCTACAAGTTTATGGTCTATATTGTTGCGAGAAATATTTTTGAATTTTTCCAAAGCATTCTTAGAAGCTTCTGTAATCAGACAGTCATTAGATACTCTAGGAAAATCCATTTTTGTAATAAATTCTTCAACTCCGTCACCTCCTATTATAGCATGAGGAGATTTTTCCATGACCTTTCTAGCAAGAGAAATAGGATGTGCGATATTTCTTGCTAAGGTAACACTGCCTAAAAAGCATGATTGATTTTAATATTTTAAACAATTATATGCGATAAAATCTAATTTAAAGTTTCACCTGAGGATAATGTTCTTCCTTCATTAATCTGAGCATCCATTTCAACAGTTCCATCTATAGTTAAAGCTGAACCTTTACCTATCAAATACTTTGAATTAAACACAAAGGAAATAAATGGAACAAATGATAACTTAAATATAAAATGTTCTATAACATTATATTTATATCATTTGCGCAGAATGGGTATCGCAGAATCCGATAATTGCCCCATTTGTCGATATTGGATGGTGCACACTTACAACATTGCAGTGATCTTAAGAATATTCCATGCAATGATGACGATGCATGTCTTTAACGGGAGGCTCGGCGGCGTATGGCAAAAATGCCACATGCTGGCATTGGATAAATAAAAAAATATATTTATTTTTAATTTTTTAATTAATTTTTATTATATTTATTTAGTAAAAAAACCTATACCACAAGTCATTAAGGGTCTTGGGTTCAGTACACAGCATAGACTGTACTGTTTCTAGGACAATAGTTGTGTAGAGAGGTGATTTGTCCTAGATCAAGCTCAACTGCCAGGTTTTTTTCCCTTAAATTAAGGTTACCCACTTTATAGAGTCAGGATGAGCCCTAGCTGGGTCTGTAGATCCCCCAGGATCCACCCCTGTCTGTTAAAAGATTAAATAAATTATCTGTAACAGCTGGATTTGAACCTGGGACATTCAGCATGGTAACTCAGCATTCTTATCACTGAGCTACGCCCCTTACTAAGATCTATAAATTTTAATATACATACACATTTATAAAATGTGTATTTCAAGTCCTCCGAGCACAAATACATTCGATTCTTAGGGAGCTTGTGACATGATCTTTGCTAAGGCATCTAGTGATGAGCAAACCAGTTTTTAAGGTTGTTAGAATGTGTTGTAAAAGATAAAATGAAAGTAAAAATGATTTGAAGTTGATAATGCAGGGTTATAAGGACTATATATTGCAATAGAATAATAATATTTTCAGAATAAAAGTAAAGAAACCTAACTTCGAATATACTTGACTAAAGCTTTCAAAAAGTTTTTCAAAAGTCAGGGTGGAAAATTCTACAGAAAAACCGGCCTAATTTCTAATCTCTCTATTGTATAAAAAAGTTTTTAGTGATGTAATATTTTATCGGGATTGCCTAGCAACGCATCGAAGAGCTATGTTTTGTTTAATCTTTTGTCTTGCTCAATAAGTTATGAGTTAAAAATAATTTAAAAAATTGGCAAATCTCAAAGCCACTGTTTCTGACTTCTTCTTTCTACACAAAATATAGCATGGTTTTTAATTTAAATGGAATCCATCAATTTAAAAAATAAAACGAGTTATGTCTCATTCCAATATTGTGAATGAGTTATTTCAATACAGAAAATGCAGTAAAATATGATTAAGACATTTTTCTTATAAACTATACTTTTTTTTTAATAAATAAAATAAACCTAAAATAAAAAAACATTTCATTATTTTAATTAATACAAAATACTTAATATCTCAAAACAGTACAACGCGGGTACTCCAGTTTTAATAAGCTCACTAGGGATGTACAAAATAGGTACTAACAGCTTAACTTTAATTTGTTGATTATTTTCAGGCAGGGTAACTCTTCTAATGCATTAAATACCTACCACGGTACAATTAAATGAACAGTAATTTAATTTGTAGTATGGGGATTGATCCGCTAATAAGCAGACATGCATATCTCCCCATTTGTAGGATGAATTAAATATTAATATATATAAAAAAAATTAATCTTGCTAAAAAAAAGAAAACATTAAGCCAAAGATGAAAAACTACAGATTATATAAAATATTTCTAAAGACCTGCATTAAATACTTCATTATCTTCCATTGCATTTATTGCTGCTTCTACTGCATTGAGAACACAACCAGTCCGTATCAACACTTGGTAGGCTTTGTAGCATGCAAGCTTAACTCCTTCCAATTTATCTTGTTTATAGATGTCGGGGATATTTTCTGCTCCTCCATGAACAACGATAGCAGGTTGAACCGTTGCCTCACTATTCGCAGGAAAATGTATAATTATTAATACATATACAATTATATATTCTGTAATTGTTGTTTTTATGTTAACAAATATTAATTTATGAAACCAATGAGGTAAAAACAAAACGTAATAAAGTACCTTAATATGGAAATAACTGTATTAAATTTTTAAAAGATGGATGTGATTTAAATTGTTTAAGAAACCTTTTTTTTTTTTCATTTTTGTTGAAATTGAAAAAAATATAACTCTATTGCAATAATGTTAATAATTTTAAAGTTCAGTTCAAGATTGAGAATATTTAATTTAATTATTGTAAAAATGTTTTTACCTAGTCAAAAAATTACCAATAAAAATAAAATGGTAACAACAAAAGATTATTTCGCCTATAACAAAGATGAAAAGTTTTAATCCACATTGATCTTAAAATGTAAATAAAAAAAAATTAAACTTAACTAGTAATGAAATTTCGGTGGTCCTCTTTTACGGGCACCACTGATAAGATTGTTTAACCTAACATTCCGACACTAGCGCCTCTGATTAGGAGTTTATTTAAGAAAATGTATCACGACAATATAACATATAAATATACATATTTAAATAAAAATAATATTTAATCAATAGTTATAACGTTTACAGTTCAATTTATGGCTATAAATTGTTTTAAAACATAATTTCACGTTGTGATCTTCTTTACAACATTTCTTCCTAGGTAATGCCTCTTTTTCTTGGAAGAATGTCTCTTCGTTCTCTTATAAATTATATATAAAAAAACAAAAAAAGGCGGCAAACAGAAAACCTATGCTAACACTAACAGACGTCAAAAGGTTGAAAGATTGTTATATCCTCTCCTCTTATCAGTGATGCGGTAGTATATGAGAAAATTACCGAATTTTCTTCAGACCTCAGAATGGTTAAGTATGTATAGTTACTTCTTTGAACAGAAAAAAACTGGTCCTTAAATCTCTATAGTCTATACTCTCTATTAGCTATTTGTTCTAAGCTCTATGTAAGCTGGCCACTGAAGATTGTCCAAATGAAATAAAATCAGGATAGAGTGAACACAATTTCAACAGGTTTACTGATGAAGTTTTTACTACACTTAATTTCTCCCATTCTGGCACTAACCAAGAGTAATTCTTTATAAGGAGATACATAAACCAAACATTCAAGGAGACCTTCCATATTTCCGAGTCCTACAGGGGTGCCACAATTCCATTATGAGATTGCTTAAATAATATACTGTACAAAGTGTATTTTAATTTGTTTTTGTACCAAAGTTAACTTTTGAATTTCCGAAGACATAAAACTGACTCAGCTTCTGCCCTAGTATCAGTGTCATCCCCTCCTCTTTGAGAATACTTATTGTATCGACCCAAGTATTGTTGACTAGTCAATTACCAGTGATTCTGAGGGGGCTTTCTTGTCCGTATCAGGATCAGACCTTGTGGCAATAGTTTGGTTTCACAACTATCCAATTATTCAGAGGTGCCTCAAACAGAATTAAGGTCGTCATGCTGATAGCCAATGTCCAAAACGGATAAAGCATGGGATGAAGAAGGTGTAAAACAAATTACAACTGATTTGAGTCGCTTTTTCGCTCACGTATGAAGTGATGATAGGATAAAGGTAAAGGAAAAGTTCTTTGTCACGCTTTAACCTTATGAATGTAATGACTATTAGAGCTAATCTACTGAAGAAAATACTTGTGGTGTAGTGGTTAGCAGCCTGGCAGGTGGTCTTCGGATTTTTTAAAAGGAGTAAAAAGATACTCGTTAAAGATGCCTATCATAATTATACCTGAATAGGTAAAATTTAGGATTTTCGCTGTAGTATTGTCTGATTAGACTTAGTGGCATAAAGTAACGTTAAATGAATAAAAAAGTATTACGACAGAGACCCTACTTAAAAAAAAATCTTCATATGAAGACTTGAAGTAATAATCCTACAGCTGATATTTAAAATTAAAAAAATGTTACTCATCAAGTGCTGTGATTAGACAGTTCAAATGAAGATAATATTCCCAGATCAGAAGCGTTCCATCAGTTTTCCCAAATCGCGTTAAGTTGGAGTGGTGTCATGTAAAATTCCACTGTCTTGACACATTCCATTTGCACATTCCAATATTGGATTCGAACCATCTTCAGTGGCCAGTTTTTATCCAATTACTATACTTATTCATGAAGAGACCTTCGAATAGTTTGATAACAGCATTTGAATCCGGTTAGATTTAATTTTTTTGAGGTGAATTTAAGTGTTAGTTTTAAAGTCATGGTTAAACTTTTAGTTACATTTTTATCACTCAATGTATCCGAATAAATTTTGGTTAACTGATCGAGACTAAATAAAAGGCTAGCCGCTTGGACATTTGTAAAATATAAAATTGACGTCTATAATAGAAACTAACTAAAATCGTGAATTATAACTAAAAAATATGCTATGAATATAACCCTTTTTATTTTAGGAGGTAATTTTTTTATATTTATTTAATGTTTTGATCATATGTTTTCTCTATTTTATTTATTTATGAAATGTAAAGTATGCTCGAAAACTATGACAGGTTGGAATAATGAAGATCGATCGTGTTGTTGCGTCTCATTATTTTCATTGTGAAGCAATGTAAATAAATGTTGTTTTTATACCATTTATATTATAACCATAAACGTTGAATTAACCACTCTCGACTTGAATTTGATAGTAACCAGTAGCATAATCAGTCTTTTCTGTTCTTGTTATTATTATTGTAGTAAAATTATTTATTACTTCCTGTTATTGTTAATTTGTTCATGAAAATAAAATAACACATCACATAGCTTGTAGTCTAAAAAACAAAGGTCTGATAAAGGTAACAAGTTATTTTTTATATTCTTTTTGTAGACCTTGAACATCGGGCTTGAACACTTAATTTCTTTTTTTTTCTCAACAATTTCAGAACTTAAATATCTACATATAGAATCAAAATAAATTAACTTACCTTTAAAAAAGGTCTAATTTATTCATTTTTTTGTAACTCTCTGTTTCTAGGATATTATTATTATTTTGGCTCTATGGTCCTGCAAGAACCCAGGCCTCCAACACCACAGCTGACCAATTTCAATGATCCTGCGCTATCCTTCTCCAATTTCGTACACTCAGCAGTTTGTTTTTCTTCGGCATCATTTAGCCATCTGATCCGAGGGCGACCTCTGCTTCGTTTACAGTCCGGTTTCTCATTGAGCATTCTCCTCGCTATTCTATGGTCCGGCATTCTTTCCACATGTCCCATCCAGTCTTGCTTTCTTTATCAACACCACCATGTCCGGCTACCCATATAGCTCCATCAGCTCATCATTCTTTCTTATTTAACATATACCATTTTCAACCACTCACTAAATAAAAGAGTTCTTCTTAATATTTTTCTTTCCCATGTATTGACCATAAGTTCTGATTTCTAGGATATCAACTGCGAAAAATAAGTACTTAATAAATAAACAATTTCTATTATAAAAAACTGTCCCTCATTCTTAAATTTTCTTGCAATTTAGCACCATTATCACAGACCACCACAAGATTATCACCTTCATCACCCAATGTAAAGTGGCAGATAGAAAATGTATTACGCTATAACGTAACTGTTTTATAAACAATTACATATACGGAGGTTATATAAAAATAAATATCTTATCAACAGTTATTAGCGATTCGTCTCTGTTCGGGTGCCAGTTATAAACTCGAACTCGAGAACTACTTAAAAAAAATTTTTTGGTACACAACAGTTACAACTGATTATTAAATAAGAACTACTATATTCATTATGTATCGATAGAGAATAAAATGTGCCACAAAAACTATCTATGCAATTTTAACGATTTAGATATTTTATTTCTAGTGATCTTGACTTCATGAGTTATCTATTAGTGCCTCTCGGATTCCAATTGCCACTTTCATCCATCCTCCACTTCCACCTGCTTCTTGCTCATCATCTTTTTCTTTTCAAAGTTATAATAAAAGATAATGTGTTAATGGACAAACCATGTGTTACGAATTATTATGGATGAAATTGATAAGTTTGCAAAATCTTTTCTGACTTAAGAGTTAAATGAATTCTGAGAAATTATTTCTCATTTCACAACAGTTGATTACATTTATATCAATTATATCATAATACTTTTCATTACTATACTTAAAATATCAAGATCATTAAAGCAAAAATGAAATGAATAGATCTCACTGTTTAGTTGTGAAAAGCAAGTAATAGTTAATACCAGACAGAAAAATTGTTTTCTTAAATATTTTATTTGAAAAGAAAAGATATGGCCAGGACCGGGACTCGAACCCGGGTCATTCACCTATCTGTGGTGATTATAACAATTAAATAAATTATAAAAATTGTTTTCTGTTGTAAAATAAATACAAGTGGTAAATTTCTTTCCTACTCCTATTAAGGGAAACAAGACATATTACTTCTAAAAGTTACTTGCCTTTCGTACAAGAAGGGAAAGTCATATAACATGGAAATATACATATTTATTTTTTTACAAAATTCAGATCAATTTTCTATGAAACATAAACTATTCTGAATAGGCTTTCATGTTCTAATGGTTCCATCTGAAATCTCTTTAGAGAAACTAAACCAGTAATCTTAAGAAATATTTTGGAACAATATGTATCGACAATTTTAGGGCCCATGAAGGGGTAGAGTACTGTACTGACTGTTAATGATTAAGCAGGAAGGTGATTTGATTGAGTGAGCCTATGACAACTTCATGCTTTCCTTCATAATTATTTTATAAATGTTTATTGATGTTATTATACAATCAAAACTATTATTATCACAAAATATATACTAATTCCCATTATTTATAATAGAATATACATAACTTATTCCAAAAGAATAATTTTTCTCTGTCATATACAGTAGAAAATATTTATTCCTAAAAATTCAGTCAGACAGTAATTCTGAACACATTAGATTTTTTCAACAATGTGTTCCCCAGGGTTAATCCCATAATGCATGTCATCACCTAGCTGGTAAGCCCAGGCCATTTTTCTCGAAGTGAACCCGATTCCAACCTCACCTTTGTTGCTCACCGTTATAGCACCAGCTGATTTCCCAACTCTCTTAGTCATTTGTTCGCAGGCCGCCATTGTGGCATTTTGTGCTGATTGTCCTAATCAAAACATAACTAATTCAATAACACATTAAAACATTTATTTTATAACTTATAAGATAGCAGAAATTACTTGATACATAGTACCTATAATTAATAATAACCACACTATTACTTTCTCTTATACAGTTTCATATTTTCTCACTCTCACCCTTCAAAATTTTAATTTCTATTTGTTCTTTTCATGTTGTATGTGAGCGACACCAATAATTTATCATCTTCTTATTGGGTAAAATATCAAACGTAATTGGGATTCTTAGCTAAAATTATATATAAGGTTCAAGCCCTTCAAAGGTCCTTATGAGAAAATATCCATTTCAAGGCAGGTTTGATAGAACAATGAGTTATTGAGCAAAAACGTATTAAACTTGGTGGAAGAAATCAAGATTCGGTACAAAAAATAAAATCTGTAAAAATATATTAGAGAAGAGAAATACAAATTATAAAGAGGTTGCAATAGGAAAAAGCCACAACACAAAGCCTTAAGTCACCAAATACTGTGTTTTCCACTGTCCTGAAGATGCCGGAATAGGTGAAACGTCTTTCGTTCTTTCCCAGTATTTTGGAGGCTTAAGGCTTACTTCATGATCATCAAGGTTCTTAAAAAGGACAGTATTATAAAAGCAACTGACTATGGACAGGATTAAGGTCCTTAAAAAATCTAAATGTTGAAAAAAAAACTATGCTCAGTTACGAGGTACTTCAAATGTTCTTTTCGCGAGAGATTGTATCAAAGACAAAAAGAATTTCAGTTTCTCTGGTTTAGTTAGAGTAGGAAACTTTAATATAATCTTTAATCAGTTAAAGATAATCCATATTTAAGAAAAAAATATTACCTTGTTGCATCAACGTCAAGATCCGATGAGCTAAATTATATTTTAATATTGATTCTCCGTGTCCAGTAGTGGACACAGCTCCAATTTCATCGTCACTGTAACCTCCACATCCTAAAATAAATTCAGAAGTATAAAAAAAATAAAATAATCACATATAAACATGAATAGTTACTACAAGTAGAAGATTACAGGTATAAGGAACTATCCATAACCACTATGTTAGAGGTAAGAACAAATTGTCTTCTTTCAGCTTGGAGATTTCAAGCAGAGGTTTTCATTAGTAAAGGTGATTGCATTTTTTAAATGTAACTGAGGTCATTTGATCCACAAATAATGTAATATGTTACAAAAGACTTTGTTTATTTCTTCTGGTTTAGACCGTGTAGATAAATTTTTCACCAACGTTTCGTCAACCATGCTGCTGACTTCCTCAGGGCTGAAATGAGATATTTTGATGAGATGAAATGTTTCTCATCTCAGCCCTGAGGAAGTCAGCAGCATGGTTGACAAAAAATTTATCTACACAGTCTAAACCAGAAGAAATAAACAAAGTCTTTTGTAATAATAATGGTCGTGGAAGCCTAAAAGAATATTTAATGTAATATGTTATTTTATTTTTTACTAACTTTTCTTCATTTATTTTTTTATAGAAATATTTCATGTTAGATGAATGTGTTCTCATTTATAAAGAATGTTTGTATCACATTACACACCACAATTAGATTTTATTTATATAAGTTTTAGATTAGTCAATTCAAAGGATTGGCTGAAATCAATATAATTTATTTGATTGATTTTATAAACGAATTATGGTAGTTTCGCATTATCTGATATTGTGACAATAATGCAAATTCTAATCCTAGTATTATACATGCTAGTATTGTATGGTATTGGTACAAGGTATTACTATCAGTAATTATACTTTATTTCTTCTTTTTATAAGTTGCATATCATGTCTGATGTCAAATCATTTGAAAAATTTGATATTAGTGTTAAACATGATGGATGATCTGTATTTCACAAAGCCAACAGAAAAACTTTATCAGTAATGTGGACTGAGAGAGAGAAAAATGAAGGAAGCAATCGATAGGTAACTAGAGGTATCTCTTTGTTGAATCTTTTGAGTTTAAATCTACTTTTCTTTTGTATAGAATGGTGTTTGATTTTATTTTATTTTATAAAAAAACCTTTCAATAGAATGAAGGACAGAGAACATTCAAAGTATCCAATCATATGTAAATTGGAGGTTTTTCAGTCTCTGGCATTGGAGATAGATGAATAATGAAATATAATTTAATTAATTAATTGATAGTAAACCTGGAAGTGGCGTATCTCCAATTCTTCCCTTATATTTGCCCGTCATTCCTCCAGTGGAGGTTCCAGAAGCAACATGACCATTGGAATCGACTGCTACACAACCTACAGTGCCTACATCACCGATGGATCCACTAAAAAATAAAAAAATTATTTTATTTTATTGTTAGAAGTTATAATTTTTTAATATTTTTAAATATTTTATTTGAAAAGAAAAGATATGACCAGGAACGGGTCTTGAACCCGGGTCTCCCACGTATCCGTCTTGGTGCTTAGCCACCTCAGCTATCCTAGATCGCTTCTCGGTCAGACATATCCTTTCTTTTCACTGATCCTATATCTCGGTGTCCTCGCATTTTGCGATGTATACACGGGGAGAATGTTCATTAAGCATTACTTTTATTTTTGGATCTTGTTGACTTACGTCATTATAATTATAACTTCTAACAATAAAATAAAAGAAATAAATTATAATAATATACAATGACATGAGTCAACAAGATTCGAAAATATAAGTAATGTTTAATTTCTATCTTTGAAAAAACCAGCTTCCAGTCAAAAATTCTTTTTTTCTTTCAAAGACAAGACGTTTCGGCACTCAAATGCCATTTTCAATTTTAAATATACATCAACTTCCTAAAATATAACTTTTGAAAAATTTATAAGTCAAATTCTCATAAAAAAATGCATAATAATATATTTAAAAATTATTATTTCTCTCATTTTCCTGGGGATCCACTATCCTCCCATTAGTAGACAATTGACCACGGGAGGATAGTGGATCCCCAGGAAAATGAGAGAAATAATAATTTTTAAATATATTACTATGCATTTTATGAGAATTTGACTTATAACTTTTTCAAAAGTTATATTTTAGGAAAGTGATGTATATTTAAAATTGAAAATGGCATTTGAGTGCTGAAACGTCTTGTCTTTGAAAGAATAAAAGAATTTTTGACTGGAAGCTGTTTTTTTTCAAAGATAGAAATTACAGTGGAGATACAGTCCAGTATATTAAATGAGAATTAAAATGAGTAATGTTTAATGAACATTCTCCCCATGTATACATCGCAAATTGCGAGATTATGGAGATATAAGATCAGTGAAAAGAAAGGATATGTCTGACCGAGAAGCGAACCAGGATGGTGAAGGAGGCTAAGCACCACGATGGATAGATGGGATACCCGGGTTCGAGTCCCGGTCCTGGTCATATCTTTTCTTTTCAAATTAAATATTTAAAAAATTTCAATTTGCATACATCACAATAGTATTTTAAAGTGACACAACTGAAAAATTGTTTTTTGTTATGACCATGAAATAAATGGGTATATATCTTTCTATAACTCATCAAAACTGTACCAACCTGGCTTCTGAGCTTGTCTTCCAGAAGGCACTTGTGTCACTTTTAGTGTCCTAATGCTATTCCCATATTGATCCCTAGAGTGACACATTGTCTGTCGAGTCTTTAATCTTTTGGTGAACCATCATTTTTAAGTACATTATTTCAAGTTGAGGGAGTGGAGTGGCTCAGTGGTAGAGCACTGAGTTGCCATGCCGGAAATCCTGGTTCAAATCCCGCTGCAGGCAGTTTATTTAGTCTGTTTGCGGGAGATGGATCATATGGGATATAGGACTCTCCTGGGGCTCACCCAGCCTCTATAAAATATTATAGAAATAGGGTACCCAAAATAAGGGGTGGTTAAGCGTGACCTAGTACAAGTCACCTCCTTGCAAAACCGTTGTCTTGAAACAGTACTGTCTCTTCCATGCACTGAACCCCAGACTCATTCATGGGTCGTAGTGGTTACAGGTTTTTTTTATTTCGAGTTGCAAACAAAACAAAGTTTTCCAAAAATTTTAATCCAATAGTCAATCCAAAATTTTTAATCCAATAGTCAATCCAAAATTTTTAATCCAATAGTCAATCCAAAAATTTTAATCCAATAGTCAACCCAAAAATATTGCTTCAGAAATACTAGTGTTATTAGTATTAACCATTATAATATTTCAAAAATGCTTTATAATAAGTTTAATGAAACCTTATTAAGGATTATTAGGAATGCTTTACAAAAATAATAGCTGTCATTTGAATTATTGAAAACAGACAGATCACATGGCGTTCCTTCAAAAGAACAATGTCATAACTCAAAAAACCTAATTTTTCAATAGCTATTTGAAAGTTCCATGTGAGTTAAAAAATAAAAATTTGGGTATTGGTAAATCGAAGCATTCCTATTGTAATGATGGTATTGAAATTATTTTATTAACCATTAGAAACATTTTAAAAGCTTGAAACTTTTCTTATTTTTACTTATGTACAGTTTTACCATAAAACTAATTCAAATTCAAACATGAGAATACTCAAAGTATGGCTTTATAAAAAAAAAATGTTGAAAATCGAATATCAGATATGTCATTCTTGAATTAAAAAGCTTCAACCAATATAATTGCTACTGAAGATATAATTCAAAAATGCCAATTTTAGAGTTATGTTGTTGTTAAAATAATAAAAAAGAAATCTTATTCATAAACCTACTCTCCGATTTCAGTAATTGAAGGTGCATCATCTTTATTTGACCTCTCTATAAATTTTTGTAAAGATTTTCTAGCATCTTCTGTAATGAGATAGCTGTCAAGTACCCTGGTTATACCCATTTTGGTAATGAATTCTTCTGCTCCTTCACCTCCTAGTACAGTGTGAGGAGTTTTTTCCATTACCATTCTTGCAAGAGAAATAGGATTAGCAATGTTCTTCACTAAAGTAACACTACCTAAAAAAAAAAAATGTATTCTAGTTTTATTATTTAAACAACTCTTGATTTATATAAAACAAACTCACCTGCTGAAAAATTCTTTCCTTCAGTAATCAGCGCTTCCATTTCAACATTCCCAGCCAAATTTAAAACAGAGCCTCTACCTACGAAATAATATACTTTAAAGGAAAGAAAATTACTTTCTATGAATAATGGTGTAAACTATTATTTAAAGCTTCTTTGCTCTTTATAGAAGTTATTTACATATATTCCACACCAATAAGAGTAATATAGATGAAGATAGATGAGACAATTTAGAGGTAGGAGCAAGCTGGTCCACCAAAGTCAAGGTGTCTCTTATGACCAGTCGAGAACAGTACCGATATATATGGTAGCTATCATCAGTAACCACAATGATATTATTTTTTTCATTTATGTTAAATGATTATTTGTATTACTGAATTTTTAATCTAATTTAAATTAGCTAAACCAAATGCAGACTGAACATTAATAATAGCTTGTTTCTACTGAATCAGAACCAAAAAATCAAGCTAATTATTACTACCAACAACCTAAATACCATCACCATTAACAGTTACACAAATATGTTTAATGTTATAATATTTAACCTAATTATTAGGATTTACTCAAGCTTTCTTTTTTAGATCTAATTCAATTTTTTTTTTCATGTTCAGTCCATTATTGTTGTCAAGTGAATATAGGTAACTTATGTGGTAAAACTATCTATATTCTATCTCCATCGATAAAATAATACTAACAACTTGTTTAATTTAAAGGTATAATATTAATTTGAAACATTTTGAAGAGAACACTATAGAAATATTGTTGAAAGATGTTCAATTGTTCGAGAATTTAAAAAAAAAAGTATATAATAAAAAAAAAATTAAATAAATATTTTTGAAAAATACCTGCATTAAAATTTTCATCATCCTCCATAACGCGAATTGCTGCTTCAATCGCACTGAGGACATTTCCAGTTAAATTCAACACTCGGTGGCCTTCCCTAGCTGCCTTCTTAACTCCATCAAATTTACCTTGATTTCTGGAGTCTGGGATATCTCCCGCTCCTCCATGGACCACGAGAATAGGCTGTACATTGTACACCGTTGATCTAGTGTACATTGCAAAATATGCAACAATCTAAATTACAAAAAAAATAATTCTCAATCCAGATATTTGAAAATGATAAAAAAATAACTATAATTAAATTATTCATCACCATTAGAGCCTCTATATACATCTTGAGATGCTACAAGTACCACAATACAACAGTTGTGAAAAGGTCAATGACTTCAAAAGATTACATTGACCTCAAATGAGAAAGGATATTCAAACTACTGTAATATATTAATATTGCATTTTAATTGACTAATTTATTAATTTAAAAAAATAAATCATTCATAAAATATTAATAAATAAAAAATGTTTAAATTTACTTATTTTGTTAGTATATTATATTTAAAAAAAAAAACTTACTGTAATATAGGATTCAATTGTAAATGATTATAAGAAAAAGAAAACAGACCAAGACTTACATGCAGGAGTCCTGTCAAATTCTATCTATCTAAATATTTGACACCCTCTTGATAAGATAAATGTTCAGAACAATTGTTTATTTGTTAATCACACAATTTAGATCACATTTCCATTTCACTTTCTTCTTTAAAATTAAAAATACTTAGGTTAAAATACTCAGAATGCAACAATTAGATAAACAAAAGCTTATCTTTCATTAAAAAAAAAATATATAAAAATACTTAATTTCTTTAGATGAGCCATGAAGCAGGCTTTAATTGGATTTACTTCTTCAAATGGCTTTTTAATTCTCCCAAAATATTTATTTCGAGACCTGAAACATGACTAAAACGGTTTCTAACTCATTGAGATTTTAATTTTTTTTATTAAATAAAGGGGATAAAGGGAAAAAATATATAAAAACAACTAATGATTATAAAATTATTTATTTATTAAACACTAAAAATAACTGTATGTAAATCTCTCAACATAAACAAATAGTAATATTACTATAATCTATAATCACCTGAACTATAATAATTTACTACAAATATATCCCATATATTTTAAACTTTAATTTGGAATAAAAAATGGTAAGAAGTATTCCAATTATTCATTTATTCAAAAGCTTTTAACCAAACAAGCGTTAGATATTCTTTCCATACAAAGATAATATTTATCAAACACAACATGTAAGTTCAAATGTCAACTAAATCCTGCGCACCGAGGATCAATTAAAACTTAATCCAGACTTTCAAAGATGATCCATCATTGATAAAGTCAAATGATTGATAATATGTTATCTCTTCAAATCACTAGGATGATCAATCAAATTGTCGCTGAGGCCACATAGAAAAATTGGAATCATATTATACAAAGGTCCACCTATTTCATTATTTGTGTGTTGAATAAAATTAAACAAAGTAGACGTCTCCGGGCCGTCTACTTTGTGGTGTTGAGGTTAGCATAACAACCTACTATGCCCAAGATCGCGGGTTCTCAGTCCGGCAGGAGCCTTTAGGATTTTTAAAGGAACTAAAAGTCTCTTCCTTAAGCTATCATTCGGAAGAGATTAAAATATCCCGTATACAGGGTGGGCCATGAGGGTATTGACGGTTTCAATATTCAATTAAACAAGAACTACGAAACATTAAAAAAAAAATTTGTATTTTTAAAATGTAGAAACATGGGAATTTTTAAGACCTAAAAATAATGTCCAAATGACTTCCCTCGGCTGCTTGGCACTCTTGGAACCGAAGTTGCAGATTTTGGAAAACTCGGTGAAAAGTTGTCTCGGTAATTTGTTACTTTCCTGAATAATATTCCTATTCAGCTGCTCTAAATTGATCGGATTATTCTCGTAGACCACCGATTAGAGGTATCCCCATAGGAAATAATCGCATGGGGAAAGTTCGGGACTACTTGGTGGCCATTTAATATCCCCCTTTTCGAAATGAGTTTTCCTAGAAAAACATTTTTCAGCAGCTCTATGAATACCCTAGCCATATGACATGCGGCCCCATCTTGTTGAAACCACATCCTCGAGGTATTGCCTTAAAGTTCTTGTCGATATAAACGTCGTGCAGTAATCACTGATTTATTTTATTCGTAATCCGCATCACCCCCCCCCCACACACACATCTCACATCAGAGCACATCCCCCGCTCCGCGCCACGCGTTCCCATTTCCGGTTCCAAGAGTGCCAAGCAGCCGAGGGAAGTCGATTGGACAACATTATTTTTAGGTTTAAAAATTCCTGTTTCTACTTTTTAAAAATACAAATACTTTTTTTTAATGTTTCGTAGTTCTTTTTTAATTGAATAATGAAAATGCCAACACCCTTATGGCTCACCCTGTATAAGTAATATTTCTTAGTGCCTATGCGAAGTCAGGTACTCGTTAAAGATCCTTATTCTAATTAATAACCATGATGGGCAAAATTTAGAACTCCCACTTGAAAACGACTTCCAACTGTTTAACCTTTGTTCCCTGTTTGCATTTGCTGATGATTCATCTTTCGACAGCGAAACAAAGAACGTCATTAATATCTTGAAAGAACAACTAACAGTTTATGTGAAAAAGGAAGTTTGCTCAATAGTAGAAAGTTTAACAAAATTTTAAATACTTTGATGTACATCTTGATCAATAGGTTAGGCATCGACACGCGCAGAGATATTTTGCTTAATTCAGCGAAGCTTACTCAACAGGAATGAGTTCACCAAGAGGAAATACGGCTGACCACGGGTTGGTAATCCTTCTTCTTCAAAGAATAGGAGCCAGATTCGATCCTTGAAATGCAATACTTGTGGCGAAAAGAAAAGCCGAATCAGAGTTCACAATATCAGGGTACGAACTAACCTTGAAATCGGACGCACCGAAAATCTGAGGGAAGATGAGCTGAGATGGTTCCAGCACAATCTCATAATAGAGACTCAGAGGAAGACCTAAACGATTGGCAGGAAAAGAAATCGACAGGAAGACATCAATTCTGCTAGAAAGATGGCAGGCGGAAATGGATTCCAAAACTAAGAGCCTAATTGGAGCAGTAATCCACGTGACCAGGCTGTAAAAAACATCCTCAATTTGTATAGCGTCTTCGGAATATGACGGTGGTGATTCTTTTTTGTAAAGAATGAAGGTAGTTATCAAAATATGGTAATTATAAAATTAATCAGAATCAAATCCAAACTCTTTCCTTTTATCAAACAAAACTTTCTTCGCTGCTTAGAAAAAACAAAATTGTTTGACAAACAAAATAAAAAAATTAACGAAAAGCACTGTTTGCGGTGCTAACCCACATCAGACAAGTTTTAGAACAAAAAGAGTCTGGAATAACAAAACCGAAGCCAAAAAAATATGGCATATTCTTTTTATTCTACTCTCCGACAATTAAGAAAACCGCGAACTTTGCGAAATCGGAGGCGGAGGAGGCTTCATGGGGAGTTGCCATTGGTTGTACTATCAGTTATCCCATCTATATTCCTGAATCAAGAAGTGGGGTCCCTTTTAACTGTTGCTGAATTAATTCAGGTTCAATTATATCCTATGATAACATAACTATAGCGACGACGAGGACAAAGGACGAGTGAAGGAGGCAAGGTAGGGGGGAAAGGGCAGAGTTTCTCTATATCCTGCTCGATCGAGGCGACTTCTGCGCAGGTCGTTTTCTTAATTATCGAGTTCATGTATTTAACGTTTTTCACCTTCTACCCTCAACATCTCTTTGAAACTATACTATGTTCGCAAATTAGTTGGAAAGCTAACGAATAAATAATGAAATAAAGCAATATTTTTAGTCCAAGCTCACAGTAAATACATTAATTATGTAAGATTCAAATCAGTAGCTAATTCTGAAAAGTAAACTGTTTGTTTGTTTGTCTCCTTTGATCTTTCGAAGAAACATTTCTCTATTGTTAAATTTAAAAAAAATTTTTTATAAATTGTGACAAAACGTTCAGTTATGGTACAGAAATTCCGAAAATTATAAAAGTGTTATGACTCAAATAGTCATATCTCATAAATGGATTGAAAAGAGGTCTGATTGGTGGCACTGAAATAATTATTAGTTCAGCATGTGGCCTTAGGATTTTTTAAAGGGATAAAAAAATTAATCGGAAGGGGATGTAAAATGTCGGGTACTCATTGAAGACTCCTCTCCTAATTACACCTGTATAGGCAAAATTTAGGACTCCTGTGACACCTTCAGATATAACAATATACAGTCACATTAAATGAAACAAACAAAGAACAAATTACTGATCCAGTACCCCTTCCTTAATTACTAACATTTCTGTCTCTAAAACCCTGTTTGGCTCAGAGTACTTTAAATGGAAAACATCATCATAACATCATTTTATATCTGCCAAAAACTTTTACGAGTATATATGATATATAGTTGTTTTGTTTGTACTTTCTGATGAAGTAGTTTTATCCTAAAAAGACTTCTGGTAATATGCAAGTTATGTGATGCTAAGGAATTATTATATTCTGATCTTTAAGGACAAGAAATTAGGTCAGAAGGTAAGTGATGGTTTTTCACTCAAAACAATCATGAGCTATGGCATCTTTCACACATTTATAGTTGAATTTGGTAGAGCTTCTGAGGCAAATATAAAGAAAAAAAGTAATTTGAATTTAAAATATTTAGAAAGAAAACAGATTCAAAATAATAAAAAATAAAATATATATATTAAATAAAGTATAACTACAGTTAATTAGTAAAATTTCAAATAAAAAAACATTCAAGTCAAATGACAGAGATGCTTATAGCATACTTGCTCTAATTACATAAAATGTTATTTATTTTTAAATATGATGATAAATGCATCTATGATATAATAGTGATTTTAAAATAAATAATATGAGGCCCATATTATAAAATGGAGTGGTAACATTATTCACGATGACTTATTCTTGAATACAAAATTAACAGCATCACCTACTTCATAAAAGCCCATTTCCTGAAAACAAAAACATACAAACATTTTAGATAAAAGGCTATAATGAGATTTTTACAATACAAGAATACATATATATTTTTTAAATCTACTTGCTTTATCTATTTCATCACACCTTATCTGATCATAATTACACTATACTATCAACAAAACTGAGCAAAAACTCAAATAGATACATAAATTATAAATAGGATACAATAGGAAAAATATCGTAACAAAGTCTTAAGTCTCTAAAATACTGGAAAAGCCAAACAACTATAGTAGCCATTTCACATATAAATATAAATCTACATTTGTTTGTGGAGCGTCTTGGGCCAAGGTTGCTTTATCTATTTAAAGACTGATTGGACGGTTGGCGTGAGATGTGTTGCACTTAAACTCAATTTAGAATTGCAGTATTATTTGATATGATTTTCTTTTGGTATGTGTCCTGATAATGCCTGAATTGGCAAAACAATGGCTGGTCGGTTATTTTCAGTATTTTAAAGACTTAAGACTTTGTTAAGGTATTTTTCCTAATGCATCCTACTTATACATATTTTCCAAATTTATTGATTTATGGTTAAATAAACTTTTAAAAAAATATTTCAGTTTTAACATGAAAAAAGAAAAAGGTTATTTAAGCAACATTTATTGTTTCTTTTTTCTTTAATTCTAGGGTGGTCCGAAAAGTTTCCGATCTAACAAAAAAAAAGATTTTTTCAGTATTTTGTTTTTATTTTTCAACATAGTCTCCTTGTAACTCTACACCCTTCTCCCATCTCTATAACCGTCAAAAAAGTACTCGGTGTTTTTCTCTGCAAAGGTGATTGTCTCTTCATTTGACAAAAATCTCTTGTCCTCCAAGCGCAATTTTTAGATGAGGGAACAAAAAGAAGTCGCTTGGGGCTAGATCTGGTGAGTAAGGCGGATGGTCAAGCAATTCAAACCGTAATTTGTGGATTTTCGCCATGGCAACCACTGAGGTGTGAGACGGTGCGTTGTCTTGGTGAAAGAGGATTTTCTTTTTCTGCAAATGTGACCGTTTTTCCACAAGTTCTGCCTTCAGCTTGCATGCTTCTGTAAGGTTTTTCTTTTTTGAAGATAATCGATTAAAATAACTCCATGAATTTCCCAAAAATTGGCCGCCATAATATTCCCATTTTTTTTGGAGCCGGTTCTTCCTCCTTTAGAGTCCACTGTTTGGAGTGTATTTTTGTTTCGGGCGTATAATGGTGATGCCAAGGTTCATCTACAGTAATTAATCGGTGCCAAAACTTGGATTTATTGAGCCCAAACTGTGCCAATAGAGCGTTGGAAATGTTTATTTGAACACATTATTGGTCTAACATGCAAACGCGGCACCCAACGACAGCTTTCTGATATCTAAATGTTGATTTAATATGTAACAAACACGTTCTTTTGACATGTTCATAACCTCATGTTCTTCTTCATGTTGACATGGTCAGAAACTTTGCAGACCACCCTCATATGTTTTTATAATATAAATAAAATAGCAGGTACAGTCTCAACTATTAATCTTCCATACTTAAGTAATAATATCATAACAAATAAATATGTGAACATGTGTTTATTACCAGATGACTGCCATTTGTTATTCATTATAAGTGGCAGTAATATATCTGTGCCCCGGAGGTAAAGGACACCAAGCATATTGGTGTATTTTTGTATTTGTTCAGGTCCTTTTCCCTAGCTTTGAACCATTAAAATTTGTTTCTTTGTTGCTTATAGAAACCGCTTAAAGAAAATAGTTCACATTGTTATAAGCATTGATAAGTAATTGGAAGTATTGATCACAATGCTTATTTATGACAATTTACCTAAAATATTACCTATTTTGTCAACATGTTGTCCTTTATTTCCAGTGCACAGATATTCAGGAGAACAAAAAGACTGTTATCAATTATATTTTTTCTAGCAATCGATCAACCTTTGTACTTAATGAAAATTTTAGAAGTATAATTGAGATACTAACAATAAGCAGATGTTCTGAAATAGGCTTAGAGTGGTGTTCCCACTGAAATAGCTGGTTCATCCGCAAGCTGCATTTGACCGAACTTTTATCGGCTAGTAATTCAGCTTCCCTACAAGTTGCGTCTTCTGTCTCCGACTGTGGTATACTGCCATCACCGATGCAATCACAATTAAGGCTTGTATGGGTTATACACCCATCGCTGCTGACAGAACTAAATAAATTCTGAAATAAATCAATAAAAAAAATATTATACATGAAGTAGTAGACTGTATTTAGAAATCTATGGCAGGATGAGACATTAAAATGAAAAAAAAATTTATAATAAAAATAAGTTTTATATTTTATGATACATTTGAATGTAACCAAGATCCATCAATTAACTCTAATGTCAAGGCATACAAGATAGCCAACGGCCATACCACGTTGAACACACCGGTTCCCGTCAGATCACCGAAGTTAAGCAACGTCGGGCGTGGTTAGCACTTGGATGGGTGACCGCCTGGGAAAAACAGGCGGTAACCATCTGGGAAAAACTGCGTGCTGTTGGCAACTAACTTAACAGTGCACCAAGTAAATACATAACTGGGAAAATAGGACTTTGATAATAAAGTCTTAAAGCCAAATTAAAAAAAAAATTAAAAAAAAAAAAAAAAAAAGGCATACAAGATATAATGTATTTCATGTTATTGGTAAATAGAAAATCTAGATTAAAACCAAAAACAGCCTTAGTAATTTATAAAACCATTCTTAGACCTCTAATAATGTACGGTTGTGAAGTGTGGGGTGCAGTGTCAACAACTAAGCGAAAAAAACTGCAAACTTTCCAAAATAAAATCCTACGAATCGCAGTAAATGCGCCTTGGTTTGTATGAAACAGTCAACTCCACCGAGAGCTAAAACTAGAGACGATTGAAGAATTCATTAAAAAGCGTTACACCAGATTTAAGAACGGATTACCAGCAGTCAAAGGAAGTGTAGCATTCAACATAGGTGAACCTATTTCATCTCCAAGACTAAAACCGAGACTCTTGAAAGATATTTTGATGTAAACTCTGTTAACTTTCTCACCAATCATTTTAACAAATTGTAATGTATTTCTTTTTCCTTATAGTTTTCCGTATAGTACTATAGTTCTGTTTGTTATAACATTATAATTATTTTTTATGAAAAAAAAATATTATATATATATATAACTTCTCTTTAAAATAATCTGATAATGTACAGTTGGGGGGGGCTCTTGCATGAGATGAAACCCACACTTTTATATTTTGTTAAAGTTTTAAAAACCATGTAATGCTAGGAATAGCCGATCTGGAAAATAAAGGATATAAAAAAAAAAATGTTATTGGTGAAAATGTTATTATAAATGAGTTATAAAATTAGTTATTATTGCAATGATTATGGAGCTATGATAAAGTTATATTGTACTAAATTAATAAACAATTTAGAATCAACTCTTTCATAGCAGTTTTAATAGTAATTGTAACTGATCTCAAACTCATTATGTCTTTCACCAATAACATAACATTTATTATATTTTTTAATAAAGTCATTTCTCTTGTAATTTTACTACAAGTATGTTTTATTATTTTCCTAGATTTCATTCCACCCCTGTTATTTCTCATCAATTATTTTATAATTTAACTTTGTGTTCATTGTATTTCATTCTAGTCATTCCTAACATTTCTGGTAGTATAACCTGTGATATTTTCTTTAGTAATGTACTATTAATCTAGTTATTCTCTTTTGTTTTATTCTCAGCCCTGATGGCAGCCTAAAAATTAGGCCAAAACAAATAAAATTAGTTGTACTTATTTTGTGTAAAATTTATTTACTGTAGCTATCCCAACATTTTCAACATTTCTCAAGAAATATCCAGTCAACCATGTATACACCAATATTTCAAATTATATTTAATTGAAAGCTAATAGTAATGACATATTTCATCTATACCCAACAATTAGAATAGAATAGAAAAGTAACTTTATTCTGGGACCAAGTCACTTAAGAATAAAAAACATGAACAGAAATAGAAACATAACATAAATATTTTTTATAATTATTGGTCATTTTTTATGAGTTATAAATATTTTTATTTTTATTTTTTTTTTTTTATTATTTTTTTTTAAAGAGAAAAGATAGAAAAGAAGGGCCTATCTTTTCTCTTTAAAAAATAAAAATAGCATAAGTATATTAGAATATAATTAATAAAATTACTTTAATTAACACTTTGATAATTATGAGGCAAGAACAGACAGACATGTTAATTAAATGGACAATTTAACAACAAAACATATAAAATAAAAACAAATGAATGATATTTATTTATTATTTTACTGGTAACCTCACCTTTAGTTCATCTAGAGACAGTTTGACATTACTCTCTGAAGCAGTATCGACAAGAGATTCATTGAGGCCTGCTTTACTTAACTGACGTTGGAATATTTTCTCTTCGATGGTACCAGAAGTCAAAAACCTACAGTTTAAAAACCGAAATTAGAATACTGTTAATATTCAATTATTCTTTAATAAAATGTCAAAACTATAAGATAAAAAACCTGTAAATAAAGACTTGTTTTCGTTGACCTTCTCTCCAGATCCTAGCCATTGCTTGAAGATCTATCGCAGGATTCCAATCTGAATCATATAAAACAAGACGAGAACCACCAATCAGGTTTAATCCTAATCCCCCAGCTTTATTACTCAGGAGCAAAACAACTGTAGAAAACAAAACTTATGTCATGCAACAAGTTTTTAAAACAGAAAACCGATACTTTAAACATTACTTACATATGTCCGATTTCTGGTCATTAAATTCATTGACAATAGATGTCCGAGCAGAAAGTGGAGTTGAACCGTCAAATCTTTTATATTTGTACCTGCATCCCTTGCACACTTCTTCAAGTAAATCTAGAGTCTGGAGAATAGAACAAGCAAAGTATGGGCTTGTATATATGTGATACAACATGAAGCTATGTATTTTAATAAAGTATATGACATACTTGTGTGAAACAGGAGACTATAACAATTCTTTCCTTTTTAGAAGACAAAAACTTTAAAAGGTTATTAAGTAAATTGAGTTTTCCGGAATCCTTAGACAAATCTGAAGAAAATTTATATTGAGAAATGATGCGTTGGATAGTGTTAGAAAAATCCCCCTAAAAATAAAATATACTGAAGTTAACAAGTATAATTACCATATAAATAATAATTAATTGATTGAGAGGTACCTACATTAGATGCTGTTTCTTGAAAAGTGCCATCAAGGAGAGCAGGATGATTACAAATTTTTTTTAACGCATGTATTATTTGAAGATGCAAACCTGTGTAAGGTTCAGAAGAATCAGTATTTTCTACACACTGCTTGTACCACAATTCTGTAATGGTATTGTAAATTTCTTTCTAAAATATAGATAAACATTATTATTATTATTATTATTATTATTTCTAATTAAAATAGGAAAGTAAATAAATAGGAGATTCCTGATTGAAGAATTCTCTTAAATTAAAATATGATTTAATATTGATGTTTGGTATATTACATCCAATAATGAACCTTTGTGACAGACCGAAATTTGAGATGTTTAGATAAAAAGAATCTGTCTATTTTACTCTCTATTCTTATTGCATTTCCTTCTCATCTTAGCTTACTTTATTTTGAACAATCTCAGTTTACAGCAATAATCTTAGCACAAAAGATGTTTACAAAAAATAACATATTATTCTATAATGTGTTCATTATTATTATCTAATTATGAAAACAATGACCTAATAAATTTACTAAATAAACTTATATAAAAATAATAAATGTAATAAACTAAGACTTTTTTTTTATTGAATGATAATTGTTGACCTTGATAATATATGTGGAAGAAAGTGGTCCGGGTAGAGGTCACAATGAATTTCTCCAATTCTACGAGAAATTCATTGTGACCTCTACCCGGACCACTTTCTTCCACATAAGACTTTTTTTCCTTGGAAAATGTGCATTTTATTTTAAACACATTTCATGTAGCGATGTGGTCATTTTTTTGCTACTGCTACAACTGCTTTGGAAAGTTAAATGATAAAAAGTTATTAGGCTATTCAACATAAACGATAAGATAAATAGTATACAATTGTTATCAATCACTACCTCTCATCACTATTTTAATTTTAATTAGGGGTGACCTGTGGTGCAGGGTTGGCACAACAACCTACTATTCCCAAGATTGCGGGTTCGTAGCCAGGCAGGTGCCCTTAGGATTTTTTAAAGAGAGTAAAAAATCCTTAGTTATGCTGACCTCCAGAAGAGATGTAAATTGGGGTCCTCGACCTGTGCAATATCAGGCATTCGTTAAAGATCCCTATCCTGTTTACAGGTAGATGAAAAAAATTTAGGACTCCCAATGTAGGATCGCCCGATTACCCATAGCACCATAAAGTAAAGTTAAATGAATAAATAATTTTAATTTTAATCAAAGTTAATGTTTTAAAAATAAAAAATTTACTTGTAAGGGTGATGCAGAGCAGAAAACAACATATTCATTCTTTACTGGTAAGAATTTATCAATAATAGCCTGAGTCCTGCGCAATATAAAGCTGCTAGTTAACCTACTCAATTCTTCACTCTTTTCTTTCCCTTCTTTGATACTTTCCTCGGAAGCTCGAGGTTCCTTCGATGCCAATATAGCCTTAACATAATTCCTCTGAAAATCTAAATAAATTTATTTTTTTTAAACAACATAAATACAAAAAAAAAATTAAGTGAAAAGATATGTTATATGTTCTACAATCAATCTATGTATTAACTTTCTTAGGAAAAAATGGAGTATGCAGAAGAAGGGATTATTAAGATACATACTTCTCCTTTGAACTTTATAAAGAATCAAAAATGATTTGGAAACCGCTGATTTTGTGAGATTTGGATTTTATATTAAAAATATTTTAGTTTTTTAATGGTAGAACAAACGAATAGTGACTTCTTTTGTTATATTGGAAAGGCTTTTTATATTTCCCTTTAGAAATTAAAAACTATACGTTACCTTTAAGAGTTCCCAGTACATCAGGATTCACTAAATCTATGAGAGAGTAAAACTCCTGCAAATCATTCTGTACAGGAGTACCAGTAAGTAAAATTCTTCTTCGGCATGATAATGTGTTTAATAACTAAAACAAATAAAAATTATTAAAATCAAATAATAAACTTCATTTTCTGAATTCAATTTTTTTCTCATCAAGAAAATTCATTTTCTGTATTTTATTTTATATACGTTATTTACAATTTGTCATTTCTGCTCATTCTCTTTTATTAAATTAATGTACATTTATTTTCTGTATTTTATTTTATATACGTTATTTATAATTTGTCATTTCTGCTCATTCTCTTTATTTTATATCTTAATTTTATCACTTGTGTCACTTTTTAATATTCGTTATCTTCCATCTTCATATCTGTCACTATTTTAAATTTCTACATTACTTGTCACCATATTATTGTTACTGTACATTTTTATAATTTTTTTGTTCTGTTTCTTTCTTTCTCATAGCCCTGAAGATGACCTACACTGTAGGTCGAAACGTCGGCACATAATTATAAGTTTATTACTTATTCAGTGTTCTTTCTGACTGCACCCCCCAACTATCTCCTTTACACAACAAATAATAAACTATTTGAACGAAATAGAATTAATTAAGTCATTGAAATAAATATAGTATAACAAACATCTAATAATAAATTAAATGTTTTACATATATTTAAATATTCTCACCACTGCTGCTTTAATGTTGCTATTTTTCAAGCGATGACCTTCATCACAGATAATTAGATCATATGTTAAATCCTTTAACAGATCATAGCTCCTAACAAACATTTCATAAGATACAATCAATACAGGTATGTGTGAGTTCTTCATATAATCTTCAGGACGGTTTTTCTAAAAAAAAACAGTATCTCGATAATAGTATAATAAAAAAGTTAAAAGTTGGTTAGTTTTTCATAGTGAAAAATAATTGTTTTTAACTAATTAAAACTTAAATAGGTTCAATTATTAGTTCAATTATTTTTTTACCTGATCAATGGAAAACACATTCAAACGATGAGAGCCGATCCACCTAATAAATTCATTCTTCCAATTCTGGACAAGGCTAGAAGGAACTATGACAATTACTCTCTTTAATAAAGGCTTTCCACCATAAGGACCCTGATTCAATAATGTCCTAAAAAAAAAAAAAATTTGCAGTATTTCTTTCTATTTTAAGTATTAAAATGAATTTCGCCTAAGACTTACCATATTAGTGAAATACTCTGAAGAGTTTTACCGAGACCCATTTCATCAGCTAGTATCGCACCTGTGTGCTGTAAATTTCTGATTCCGGAAATGCAACGGTACAAAAAAGTTATTCCTTCCCTTTGATGCGGTCTTAAAACACGGCAAAGTTTTGCTTCTACGCTCACATCGGTAACAGGTAAGTAGTCAGAGTTGAATTCCCACTAGAATGCAATTTGTTATTAATCTATACGTTATAAAACTCTAAATAAAAGTAGCAATGAGTATTTTCGATTAATATTCATGCAACCTATAATATAACGGTGTTAGAAAATTAAATTTTCTTCAACTTTTAAAACCATAACAAAAGAGTAAATTCACTACTTCAGTAATAGCTATAACCAAATTTAATGATCTAATAATGTACACTGCAAACTGCAAGCATATTTTTTAATTCATTAATTCACTATTTATGGTGAAATGAATGGCTTAAGTACCATTGATCTTTCCTATTTTAACTGTCCAACAGTTGGTTGAACCTATATTTCTTTAATTCTAAATTGCCCCAGTGTCTAAACTCCATTTTGATTTTGTTTTATCAAAATAAATGAGCAAATTCAAGATCTTGAACACTAATTTATATATTATTTAAACAATATTGTATATATTATTATTTCATAAGTACCCTCTGTCTGCTTAGAGACAACCTAACTCCCTTTATTCAAATCATTAAGTCCAATTGTTATATAATTGTTATTTTATATATGTTTTTATCTGTAGAAAAATAAAAAAATAATTCAAAACTTCCTTCCCGACTAATTTAATACTCACATATAAAGAGGAATAATAAAAATGGGCCATAAATAATTGAATTAATTGGGAATAAAATAAAATATTACACCGTGATCATAATCACTAAAAACTTTTTTATGTAACAGAGATATATTATTATTATTATAAAATAATACCGATAATAAAACTAATATTGTTGAAATAATGATGATTATTTAAAAAGTCATTAATACATGTAGTTGATAACTTAAGCTCCTCTTTAAGAAAAACTTACAAACTTTATAAAATCATTTTATTTATGAACAAGTACACAGATCATTTTATATATGCTATAGCAATAATTTAGGCCTAGATTGTTACCTGGGCCATTGTTTAAGGATTGTTAACCATTATTTAAGGATCTAATTAATTTGTTTTCTAAAAAATGTGTTTTTAAATTAAAAAATAAATAAAAGATACTAAAAATATAGGACTAATAAATAAGGCATTATAAATAACTATATCTGTAAAGCATGTATTCAACACAATTCAAAATAATAATTCAGGTAATATTTATTGAAAATAATAACAATTCTTAAAATAAACATTTAGGGAACAGCAACAACCTGATGCTCGTCTGACGGAGCTGGCATAATTAATGGATCATAAGGTGAATGTAATTTACTCGTCTTTAAAACTCCTAATAGCGTCAGTGGTTTTGAATTTTCAAGATTTTTTAATTTTTTAGATGTATTGCATTTGATATCTTCATCATCTTTCTCCATAGGACGTTTAAAAGTTGCTTTTGGCGACATCACAGCATCAATTACCTTGAACAAGAATAATATTATTTTAAAATTAATTAAATAATTGACATCAATAAAAGATTAAATTAATAAACACCTCAACTTCCTTGTTTCCCACAAAAACCCTAGAGCCCTCTTCAACCACTATATTTTTTGAGTTCCTTACTTGTCCTAAGCTTTTACCCGAGTCATCCTACAAACAGCAGAACATTTTTTTGTTTTAATAAAATAAACCAAATTAGACTTACAATGCAAAAAATAAATTTAAAATATGAAAAATGTATAAAAATACCTTCAGGATTAAATTGCTTGAAGTAACTTCTAATGTACCATCTCCTTCCCATGTTTTATGTTTTTTTTTAGAAATTTTTCCATAAACAACATTGAATATTCTGCAATTAAAATAAATAAAATTCAACTATCTTGAACAAACTAACATAAGGTCAGAAGTAAATAATTCTTCTTAATTAAACGAAAAAATTAGTCAAGTGGTGGAAGTCAATGAAGCAAGACACATAAAATAAATAGACCTTATTGTTTGTAGTGTGCCAGTGTTTCAGACAAAGGTTTAGACCATCATCATGTCTGAAAGAGTAAGAATTAAACTCAGTATATCGGCATCCAATAAAAAACAAATTCTATTTATGATGAATGGCATTTAAGTTCATTTAATGTATGATTGTTCAATTAAAGATAAATAGCAATGAGGCAAAGTTATATTTATAGATCAAGATATTTACTCAGCATTCTCTCAGAAAATGGATTATCATTAGTAATTAAAGTGTAGAAACAAAATATGACAAATCTTGCAACATATATTACAAAAGATATTGTCTTATGAGATGGCTAAATTAAAAATCTCATAGAAATAATTCCATACCTTAAGGATTCAGGTTTGCTATCATTTGTCTCAGATGACACTAAAGGTCTCGATTCTTCTTGACCAGAAAATTCAGAAATGTTTTCCTTAATACTAAATGAAGACAGTCTGTCATCCCCTGATGGCAAAAAATACATAAAAATTGTACATAAATAATAATGTTAAGGAACAATATGTAAAGAAATAAGAATTTATTACCATTATTCTTATCTTTAAAAGGAGTTACATTAGACAAAGTTTTTAAAGGTTGTTTAAATTTTGCAAGTTCTGAGGGAGCTTTGGACCTCCTCATTGTCAATCGAATTAAGTATTCTTATTGACACATCTTTTAATGGTTAATTTGAACAGAAAGTGCGAAACTTCAAAGATAAAAGTTTTAACTATCACAACGAAGTAAGCACCTCATTACATAAAACCATACACAAATTTCAAAATGATAAAGCGGGAACTTATCCATAGAGGAACCATTCCAAATATCATGAATGTAGTACCTAAGACTGCCGATCTAATTCACTGAAACTTAATAAATGCTGTGTTGACCAATAAAGGAAGTTAAAAATGTTTATCTGATTTCAACTAATAAATGGAAATTTAATTATATTTATATAACTCAAGTGTAAGTGATACAAAAAATACTTAAATGAATACGCGCTTTAAGTAATTTGTTTGTTTCTTTAACGTCACTTTACGCTGCTATGGCTAATCGGACGATGCCACGATGAGAGCTCTAAATTTTGTCTATCCAGATTTAATTAGGATAGGGATTTTTAACGAGTCCCTGACATCGTACAGGCTCGGGACCCCCGTTTAACATCCCTTCCGAAGGACGGCGCAAACTAAGGATTTTTTACTCCCTTAAAAAAATCCTAGGGCCACCTGCCGGGATACGAACCCGCGATCTTGTTACGCTAACCACTAGACCACAGGTGACCGTCGCTTTAAGTTGTGAACACCTTTGTAGAATTATTTTTGTCACTCACTATAGAAAAAATATCACTTTTGATGTACGAGGGGAGCTTCCCTACCTGTAGACTGCTTCAGACATTGGTAAAAATAAAATTCAGACGTTGGAAGCAATATTGTCATCTTTCAACTCTGCTAATCAGGAGTTATTCTATTGGTGAGACCACTTCTGTCTCCTTATAGGGGCATACAAGAAGAAGTTACCACTAGGAGGAGTAACTACGCCTTAGCAAGATGCAGAAACCTGCCTTAATTCTTCTACTGTGTTTTTTTTTTTGTTTTGTCTTTTGCATCAAAAGAGATTCAGTTCATTACTACGTGTTCAGCAAATTACGGAATACCGCGCATGGAAATGAAGTACCTATAGGACGTCGATTTGCATCGACTAAATATAATGTGGCACGAACGTCAACATGCTCACTAAGGACTTTTGGTACATCGAAAACCAGAAAACTCATTAACCGCCAATTAGGAATGGAATGCGGGGAAGTATTTTCTAAACATAACAGCTTATGGTTGCCAACCACTATCAACTCATCATCGATTGATTGTCCTATCAGTTCCCTATCAACACAGGATTAGATTTCACGACTTCGTAGAACAGGGTTGACGTATCAATACTCGATATCAATAATTCGCCTATTTTGGCATCAACTGAAACAGTACTTTAGCCTCATTGTCATACGAGTAGCTAAATGTGCTCCTTGAACCGAAGCTTTTCATTAAGTAGGATCCCAAGATATCTCTTAAAGAGATCTACCTACTCAAATTATTTCCTCCCTCCCTTTGCTGCTACAAATAAGAGGTTCTCGTTTGTTTGGCTGTCTCCTAGCTATGCCTCCACTGACACCAACCAGTTGCGGAACAGTATATCCTGGGAAAGTGTATTTTTATCAATTGCTATTCCAACATAATCAGAAATCCTACTGTTCTGGCTCCCTATTGCAAACTGTGTTTGAAGACTCTCATATATGATGTTTCACAGAAAGAGAATGCAGCAATGCACTCAAAGTTATCCATCAAGTAGTTATATGCCTGTCCTTGAAGTAATCACTAACTAAATTCCTATTTTACTCCAGGAAACCCATTTCAATGCTGAACATCCCAAATTCAACACTATTTCATTGATTTATAGATGTTTTTCTCATTTTGTATGCTGATAATGCAATAACACTTCGCGCCTTCGGCTACTTCACCATGATAGCTTTCTTAGTCCTTATTTACACCAAGGTGATTGTGTCCAATGCTAACCTATTTTCTTCAAGACCACAATGGTCCTAACTAGGTGATCTCTTTTTCTCTAAAGCCTTACCACCTCTGGCAAACATGTAGAATATGTTTGCCAGAGGTGGTACAACAGATACATTGTAATTCTCTTACATTTTGAGATGATGACCTTTTCTATGGCTGTGGAAAGGGACTCTCCTGTTAACAGTAACCGTATACTTTCTGGATAGGACTGGTCAATATTATTACGCTTACTTCTTCAGATCTTCAGAATGACATATGAAGGGTGATGTAGACTATATAATTACAATTTTTAATTTGTTTACAATATCATTATCTTTTTACCTATTTGTTAGCTTTGCAACCCTCACGTGTGAATGGATATAAATTATTTTTATCTGAATAATCAAACATTTTCCATTTCTTGATTAAAAAATAAAAATGCATTTCAAAAAACAGCTTCTTGAAAATATTACTTACTCACAATAAAGGGAATAAATTTCAAATTATATTAATAAAAAATTATTTTATTTAAATCACTATTTTCTATATAATAATGTGTAAAATAATAAAATCTGCAATTGTAACAAAAATGTCTCTATCTTTCACTATTGCTAATTTAACGACTATAAGCATATTAAAAATACATAATAGGTTGACACTTGCTAGAACAGAAAATATTCATAAAAAAAAAAATCTAAAAGGAAGAAAATAATAAATGAAGTTTAGATACAGAAAATAGGAAGAAAAAAAATAGATTATCTGCTAAACAATAAATACAATTTTTATAAAAGTCCTTGTCTTTTTAAATCTTGGTAAGTTTTCCTATTTACTACATTTCCAAGGGAATCTTCGTATTCTTCCTCGTGTTCAGGTTGCCATCGTTCATCGTGTTTCATTGTTTTAAGCTTCTCCCACACTATTAAAAAAAGAAAGAAATAATAAAATTAAATAAACAGTATATCATGTATCAAAAATGTTAAAAGCTGAGATCTTTTCTAAGAGTAAATAAATCAAATTCATATGTTTAATTTTTATTTATATTTCTTCACAAACAGACGCTCAGACGGAAAATACGCTTAAAAGTGAATAAGCTAATAATAGTAAATACTTACAAGCCAAAGCATCTTCTATTTGAGTAACATTGGCGAAATGTGCTGTGTTCGGAATTCCAAGACACCGCATTCCATGAGCATGTCTCCACTCCTACAGAAAAAAAAAATAACAATAAAATGATAGCAATGAGTATAAGTATAAAAATATAAAAGAGACAGTTTCAAGAAAATTATAAATGTCAAACTTTAAATATAAACAAATAGTTTTTTTATTTACACAAACAAATAAATACTTACGGCAAAATGTCTTTGAAAAGCCTTTGGTCCTTTATAGATAAAATTACCGCATATTTCACAATTATAACTGATGTTAAGTCCATGCAACTTGTAAAGCCAATATGGAATGGGCTGAAAAAAATAAGATGCATTAAAAATAACACACATAAATAAATTTAAAAAACTGAAAATTATCTGATATTTTTTTTAGCTGGTGTTAAAAAAAATATTATGTTAACTCTAAATCTAAATGCTATAATATAATGCTAACTTTCATTCCTACTTCTCTTACGTCATCCCTAAAGGTTTAAACTAATTCTAACCAAAGTAGAAAAGTAGAAATTCATTCTGCTGCTTCGCCATGAAATAAATTTCATCCAGGACTTGGCAAAAAACCAGAATCAATATTGCTAAGATATCGCTACTATCTTGTGTCTAATTAATGAAACAATTTCACTAAATAATAATAATTAATCCTGCAGGGACAGCTAGGATGCTGCTTAATAACGCCTGCAAAGAGTTGCTGAGATGTTGATATTTCAGCCTTAGATATTAGCAGATGGTGCCCTTGATGGTATTTAAAGCCATAAGGCCTAAAGGACTTTAAACATAATCTGATTTGAACTTCAAAGCTCCTCCAGCCTCGAGGCTGATCCAACACCCAATAACCAAAGAAGTAAGCCTTGGGCATATGATTAGATAGAGATGTGATACTAAGATTCGTTTCACACTTATTTTATATTTATACAGTTTGGTTCGGTTCAGTGTATATTCGATTCATTTTCGGTGGCCACCTAAAACGAATAAAAACTCTTCACACACACTCGGTTAGTATCAGGTTTCACAACTGAATCAACGAAAATGCAGTCGCCCACTATGTCCACAATGCTTACTATGGAGAAAAGACAAATTATTGCTATGTTGTTTCTCTATAGAAGAAACAAAAAAGGAAAGAGGAGAGGGTTTGGTGCATTTTATACCACTTTTCTGAAGTTAAGGGAGCACGAAGACAAATTTTCCAATTACTTCAGCATCAATATCTAGTGAATCACTCATTTTTCATTAAACAACAAAATTTAAAATGAGAAAATGAAAATGAAATAAATATTTCAACAAAAACAGCTGACCAATAATTATAAAACATTGAAAATGAAATATTTTCGCTTATCGAAAATGTGACCGAACTGAAACTAAACCGTATGTGTGTGAATGATTAATTATTTTTGTGACCCTTGGACCTGAATAGAAACCGAACGAAACCGATTCGTGTCGAGGGGGCTTTCAGTTCTATCAGTTTTCTATTAGGTACCGAACACACACCGTGTCACATTTGACCGGTGGCTACCGAAAACAAATCGAATATGCACCGAACCGAACCAAAGTGTATAAGTGTGAAACGAGCCTAGTAAAGTAGGCATTTCAAATTATTATTTGACAATGAATTTTAAAACCTATTTAATGAGAATATATAAATAAATTAATAGCTTATTAAAAAGAGTTCCCTACTCATGGCCAAACAGATTTAAATTTTATCATAAAACTTCTTATCACTGTTAGAGATAAATACCTCGGCTATGGTCATATCATTTATCATTGTTACATTACAGCCATTTAATGAAGAATGGAAGAAATCATCAAAAACAATTTTTGAGAATGCAAACAAAATTCAACAGAATGCGATTTAAGAAAAAGAAAACAATAAAACCTAGTTTCTATAAAGTGGATACCCTTAATGAGAGGTAAAGCTTGACAATCCACCATTATCTCGGCAAAATTACCTTGCTACACCATTATACTTAAAAACAGTACAGTCCCTACTGTGTAATGAAACCAATTCTTTACATGGATCATAGTAGTACAGGTATTTTTTTAATCATAAGAATGCTTACCAATATTTCTATGAGTTCCCTTAATACTGATGAAATTTCTCAGTAAACTTCATTTTTTTTTTTTTAATAAACTCCACATTTTTTCTAATTAACAACTTATAAGCTCGGCAATTAGCCCATCTTTAACTCAATAACACGAGATTCACATACCTTTCCATCCCAACCAAGAGGTAAATTTTTAGGATTGTAAGGAACTCCATCATCTTCTCCCTCACTTTCACTCCCTGACGATGATGCTTCACCTTCTGAATCTCCCCTTTCTTCTCCTGTTCTAGCTTGTTTTCTTTGAACGTTTTCTTTAGTAGCAGCTCGTTGTTCACTTAATAATTCAGCTAATCTAAAAAACATTATAATTATGAAAAAAAAATTATGAATTAGTTAATGAAAAAATAAAATAATCTAATTACAGCTTCTACATTAAAATAAATAAAATTTTGAATGGCATACTTATAAACTTGTGCTTCTAAGAATGCAATGTCCCGCTGTCTTTCAAGGTCACGTTCTCTATTTGATTTACCTGGCTTCGACTTGGCTAGTAAATTTGGATCAAGAGACTTTTTTCCTTTAGTGCTGAATAAACGTTGGGCTCTTTCTTCTAATGTTCTAAAAAAAAATGAAGAAAAAATAATTATTTATAATTTATTTTATTTTTTTATACATATTATAATTTTTAAATATTTTTATTTTGAAGAGAAAAGATTTGTCCAGGACCGGGATTCGAACCCAGGTCTCCCGCGCAACCGACGTGGTACTCTGCCACTTGAGCTATCCTGGCACATACGGTCAGACAAATCCTTTCTCTTCACCGATCCCATATCCCCATGTTCTCGCAATTTGCTATGTATACAAGGGGAAGAATGTTCATTGAACATTATTTTAATTAGGATCTTGTTGACTTACGCCATTATATTATTTATAATTTATTTTATTTTTTATAATTGCATATTATAATTTTTAAATATTTTTATTTTGAAGAGGGGAGACCCTGGTTCGAATCCCGGTTCTGGACAAATCTTTAATCTTCAAAATAAAAATATTTAAAAATTATAAAAAATAAAAATAAAATAAATTATAAATAATATAATGACGTAAGTCAACAAGATACTAATTAACATAATGTTCAATGAACATTCGTTCGTTCTGACTTCGAATCCCAGTCCTAGACAAATCTTTTCTCTTCAAAATAAAAATATTTAAAAAATAATTATGTATGAATCCATGTATAAGCGAACATTTAAAGTCTGAATTAATTAATATACATGTGTAAAACTCTTTAAATTCTGCATGGAAATCAATTGTTAACAATAAATCAAATTTATTGAAATGGAAAAAAGTAAACTAATCAATATAATGCTTGTTTCCTTCCATTTTCCATTTTTTTTATTTTTTATTCTCAACGAATTTTGGTATTGACAATTTTATTGATATTTTTTCTATTATGTAAGATTTATACTAAAGAACTCACTTACAACCATAAAATATCACAATAATGTATTGTCATAATAATAATTTTCGATGAATGATGATTTTCTCAATTTTAATTTGAAGAGAACTTTTTTCAATTTCAGATAATCAATTCAGTGGCATCTGCCATAGTTCCTCTTATCAAAAAGCTGTACGAATGTATAATTAATTAAAAATTAAAAGAAAACACTAACCCTCCACATTTCAATCCTAAAGCCATTAAGGCTGATTTAAGCCTGTCAAGACCAAGAGAAGCCAATTCCTCAGGGGATGAAAATGCAGATAAATCAAGATGGGCACCAACGTTGCTTAGCACACTGCCTGTTTCTTTCTACAAAAAATAAAAGAAAATAGTAAAGATATATTCAATTGACATACATTCATGCATGGCTGGCTCTACATCCCGTCACCGAGACTGGGCCTCCTCAATTCAATTGACAGTCCCAAATTAAACTGAAGATAGCTGGGTTAGAAAAGAATAAATAGCAAACTGATCTAAATAACTCGTATTTTTAAGGAGTTATCACTGAATAATAATTTACTGTATCAGTTCCTCAGGTTGTCGCTTCAAATTAAATCATATCAAGTTTTAACTTTTCATTTGTTGTCTTTTTTATGTTCTAGAAAATAAACGTCCCAACAAACATATTCCATCCATACTTCAATATGTTAGTTAAAACATTAACTTCTTGATGAAATAATAACCGAAATATACACATTTCCTATAATTATACTCTTTTTTATTTTTACTAAAACTCAAGATTATTTTTATTTATGATAATCTGAGGAACAGACATCATTTTACTGTATTATAGATTATATTTATTAGGTTGAAATTAGTATAGATTACCCTTAATTTGTGCAAAATACAGAACAATAAATTAAGTCATACATGTGTCATTTCTTGCTCCATGTTAAAAAAAGTTCTACTGTTGTGATAGTTAACTTCTAATGAACTATTTTAATGAACAAACACCTTTGAGTAATGAACAGATAAAGGCACGATACAAAATAATTTATTTGTCTGTATTATATATACATGATTTTGTTCTTAAAATCAGATTAGTGTTTTAGGCATGCCCATGTTTTCCTTAGCTAACAATAATGTAAAAAATTAGTCTTTACTCTTACTTTTTTTTGTTCAGCAGCCTAAATGAATAAATACTTCAAAAGACAAATATTTTTTTAATCACATGAATCTCTAAAAAAAATTTAATTTTTCAGAAGGGAATATCGGTTAACAATCAGATACTTACTGGCCAACCAGGGAAAGTTCCTGCTTCCCATTGTGATGTAAAGTCCTTTTGAACATTAGTTAATTCCTGTTCTAGGTCAAGAAGCGGTTTAATTCTAGCGATATAATCACAAAGGTAGTTCAGGAGCATAATAACATATCGTTTGTACTCAGAACTCTTCCTGTCTTTTGGAATTTCATAAAGCCGGTCAAATGTTGTAAGGTATGTAATATAATCCACTTTCTGTAAAAATATTATTAATTAAATAATAAGATAAGTCTGTTTAAAAAAAAAATAGAAAAAATATAAAGCAAACATAAACAAATATACAACAGCCCTAATCAAGTTAGAAGGTGAAATAATGAACATAGATGAGAATAAATTGGTATCACTTCCCCAGGCTGATGCGACAACCGGCAAAACTGATACCACTAAAACTTGTTAAAATAAATTTTAAGTAATGACTTTCCCATACCTCAACTCCTTTCAAATTAATATATTTCTCATAGCATTCATGAAGATCAAGATACTTTCCATATCCTTCTTCATCAGTAAATTCTACTAAATTTGATGTTTCTTCGGTAGGGTTTTCTCTAAGTTTTGCCAACTCCTCAAATTCAACAGACATGGGAACAGAAATTTCATTAGGAATTCTTCGATAGAATTCCTTGATGGTCTTCAACCTCGAATAAAATTCAGAAAATTCATTAGGACCTGAGAGTGCAGCAACTTCATCTTTCCTTATGCCATCCTTGTCTTCATACAGCTCTTTCAGCTTGTGGGTGCTCTCCATGTACTGATCAAGGAGCATCTTGAGTCTGTGGTCTGAGTTTATTTGCTCTCTATAACTTGATTTTTTATGCAACATTTCTTTCACCATAGCATCCATCAACCTTTCCCTTTCCTCATGATATCTTCTCTGCTGCTCCAGTATAGTCTCCATTTTTTGAACTAATCACACTTGGTAGTACCACAAATAATTAGTACAGTGTAAAAGTCTGAAGTGGAAATAACCAATTTAATACAATCTGAAAGTTGTAATGAATAATAAATTTTTCAATACATTCATTAACGAACTAAATATCCATGTACGTTGTGTACAATCTTCAACACACAAACATTGATGAAAGGTTAAACTTTAAATATCGAAAGTAAATACACCAAGTAGCTAAACTAAGAGGTAGCATTTTTATCATCCTGTGATGAACCAAGTTCCACTGTCCCAATAATAAAAGCCTTGCAATTTATTGCGTAATTACTTCTACGCATACATTGATAAGTTCTTTTCTTAATTATGAACTAATTGAGGAATGAATCTAATAATTACATTTATCTTCACTACCATCATATCGACTTTTTGGTGCATTCATGATTAATGATTGAGTATACCACTCTGATAATAGCAGATATGACAGGGCATGGCTCCGCAGGTTGTCGCTTCGACTTCAGTTACAATAACTGTTATTACGTTTTATTTTTAAAATTTTCCAAAAATACAAGTTATTGTAGGCTCTATTATGAAAGAGAAAATGTAGCTATAGATATTGATCAAGAAATAATAGTTTCCACTAACATTGCGAAGTTGTAATATGTCAATTGAAACGTTCATTTCTATATGAAATGATTATCGAAGTATACACATCTCCCATAATTACATTCTCTTTTCCATCCTAGAGATCATGATACCTTGGATATTTGGAAAATATTAAAAAGGGAAACGAATGAATAGTTAAAACTTGTGTCTCATCACGAAGCGACAATCTATGGAATAATTATCGTAAATTATTATTTAAATACCATAATTCATTCATCAACAAAGTAATCAGGGTTACAAGACACCACTGAACCCCTTATCGTCCTCACCGCAATGACATAATCCTAACAATATATGATTTTGTTATTAACTGATTCGTAATGTGAGCTGTATATGGGTTACGGACCCTCGGTGAGCATGCTACTTTCAGCTGCCGTTCTATGAAAGTTAGTAAAAATAGGCGTGCCTAATTATTTTCATCCCTTTTCTTATGAAGATCTTGGGCTATGGTCGGACTGTTTACTACTCCTTTGCCATTTAATGCACTAAAAAAAAAATGAGATGTTTGAGAACCCTCTTTTTTGAAAGACATTACAAAATTCGTAAATTTAAGGAAGAAATAGTTGGGGGTGCAGTCAATGAAAACATCAAAATAAGTATAACTTATTTATTATGTGCCGACGTTTCGGCCTACAATGTAGGCCATCTCCAGGGCTAAGAGAAAAAAAAAAACAGAAATATATAAAAACGTAACAGAAACAAGAATATATAAAGTGGTACAGGAGTGGAAATAAAAACAGTGACTAGATATGATGAAATAGTGAATAGATATAAGATAAATAAGAAAGCATATAAGACAGATTACAGAATAATAAACTTAAAATAGTGATAGATAAAAATAAAATTTTTATTTTATAATTTTTTAAAAAAAAATTTTTTTTTTTAATTTCTTTTTATTTTTATCTATCACTATTTTAAGTTTATTATTCTGTAATCTGTCTTATATGCTTTCTTATTTATCTTATATCTATTCACTATTTCATCATATCTAGTCACTGTTTTTATTTCCACTCCTGTACCACTTTATATATTCTTGTTTCTGCTACGTTTTTATATATTTCTGTTTTTTTTTTCTCTTAGCCCTGAAGATGGCCTACATTGTAGGCCGAAACGTCGGCACATAATAAATAAGTTATACTTATTTTGATGTTTTCATTGACTGCACCCCCAACTATTTCTTCCTTAAATTAGAAGATACAGTCGACCAACTCTTCTCTAACAAAATTCGTAAATATGTGAACAAACTCGTTTTTTTCCTTTCACAGTGATTCTTGCAAAGAATATGTTCATTGCTAAGGGTAGCTTTCTTTAATTTAGTCTTGGGTATTTTTATGTTTTTTTTAATGTTCTACTTTTAAGTCACCTTGCTGGATTGCAGAAATTTCTACATAGTTGTCAAAAATTAAGAGTGTCGGAAGGATTTCTAGGGGTATATAGACAACATATCTCGGTAAGCAATGCAATGGGCAGTTAGTCATTCTTGGTTCTATACTGAAAATTCGGCTTAAATTCTGAGATTTCGTGATTATATAATTTATGAAGAGCGGTTTATGATCAGGCTGTCACCGATGTTTATTGTTTTATTATTTTAATGTGTAAAATTATTATTTTTTTTTAGCACTTTATAGCTCTTTGATAAAAAAAAAAAATACAATGTTGAACGAATCATTAGAGCTTGTATAGAATTCTGTTTATCAGGTCTGTTGTCAACATAAACTTGAATTAAGTTGTAGATCATATTATACGTTTCATTTTTTCATTGAAAACTAGAGCAATTGCTGAATTAAGATGAGTGCTGAGACACCTCGGCAACAACAAAATAACGATGAGGGACAAGGTTTTCAAATTTTTATTACAATGGAAAATCTTTTAGACAAGTTAAAGCTTTTGGATTATGAAGAGGAATTCATAAAAACTCTGAAAATGAGACCACTAAATAGGTATGGAATTAAAAATATATTGATGGTAAATTAGAAATTGAAAACTGAAAACTTTTATTGTAACAATTCTGTGGGTGCACCCATTTATATTTAAAAAAAAGTATTTAATTCGTGTGCCATTGATGAATACAAGGGCTGTGTTGTGGTTTTTGTGCAAAAAAGTTGCTAACATAAACATTCCTGTTGTTTAAATAACAGGGGTGACTTCCACGATAGGAGAGGAGGATATCATCTGCCATGAGAGTAAATGAAGCATATTTTACACTGTCAATTACTCAATATCAGTTTGTATTATAAAAGTTGCTGTAGTACTCAATTGCTATAGTATAAACTAAAGGGCAGTCGCTGTCATACAAGGTATAAGATATAAGAATTTTTTGCTCTGTCATTTTTGTCGAATACTTAAGGAGCAGTCATACAATGAAAGTTGCTGTGACCTTAGTGGCATAGTAATTCCTTGCATTCCTTAATGTATTACCTGCTAACAAATACTTATATAATCCCAACTTTCGGCTTCTAATTTGAAACATATTGCCTCATAATGAATTTAATTTGGAAATAATGTTTAATTACTTCGATCAATTTAATATTTTAGGGATTATTTTTTAATCAATATTGGAAGTATTATTGTAGTAATAAAGGAAGTTTCTATTTTTGTTTTATATTTTTTTAGGCATTATTTTGCATTGCAATCAAACCCTGGCGAACAATTTTTTATGTTTGCTGCTCTTTCTGCCTGGTTGATTAGAAAATGTGGTATCTCATTTAAGCAACCAGAAGAAGATGATGATCCTAACTCAACGATTGCTAGTATCCTTGATGGCTTAAGAAATCTGGTAAATGGCTTATTGATAAGTTTAAATATTGGGTTTTTATACATTAATTTTATTTTTTCATTTTTTTTTTCAATAGGGAATTCCTGTTGACTTTTCTCCTAATAAGCTCAAAAAGGGTTCTGGTTTCTATGCTCTGCAGTGTTTAAACAGCCTTGTAGAAAAAGCCTTCACAGTTAAGAACATAACTTTTAAAAAGTAATGTGGCTTAAGCTTGGTTGTCTTAATCAATGGTACTCAGAATCTGCATTTAATTTATATCTCTTATGTATTTATTTACCAGGCCAGTACCTCCTGTTGAACAGTTTGATGCTACACAAACTTTTGAGGAAGATGATGATGTGGAATTAGATTTAGACAGAATTGAAGAAGATATGGCTCTGGATGTCAGTGATGTTGATGAAGATAATGAACTGGATGTTGATGATCTTTACCTAGCTTCAGTAAGTATTTATACTTTTCTTTTAGAAAAATAAAGAAGTCTTTAAACTAACATTTTATGTTGGAATGATTGATATTAAAATAAATAATAATATGTTTTCTCACTGTCTCTGTAAAAAAAAAAAAAAAGAAGTAATAATTATAAAATTTAACTCAGCTGACTCATTGAATATTTTATAATGATTTTTGATCGACAACAGGCTTTTATGGAGACAGCAAAAGCAGAAGAAATAATTGAAACTGATGTTACAGCAGAAGCGTGGAATTTGGAACTAGAGAAGGTTATTCCACTACTCAAAGTTTCAATAAAGTCAAGTTAGTGTGAGCTTCAATATTCGCCTTCTGGAGCACTGCACACTTGATAGTTTATAATGCATTGTTTTTAGCACTTCTTTCTTTTATTGATGTTAATCATGTAATTCTGTAAATTAGAATCTTCTGGTTATAAAATTAGCGTCTTCCAATTAAAGACCGTCTCCATCTCTCTGAAAATCCTTGAATAAGTTGTAAAAATTGTTATCAAAATTTTAATAATTTACTGTGGCGTCAAGACTTTCAATAGACTTATTGCCCTTATGTAATAGATTCAGTTCTTTTCATTTGGTCATTATTATCCAATGTTTACATTTTGAATAAGCATTATGAATCAAAGTATCTTTTGAAGTATAAATGGAAAATATTCGATCAAAAAGCTTAAGTTTCTCAAGTAGAAATAGGAAACAAAAATACCTGTCTTCTGTTTTATTTGTTGGATTTATTTTTTACTTTCTTTTGTATTTGTTTGAAAGTTTGTTCTATGCATCATCTATTTATTTAAACATTTTTATCAGCTGTTTTTATTTAATATTTTCCAGCTGTTTTTCTGAAACCTCTCTTATGATTTAATTGTTTCCATTGGCATTAATGGTGGTTGTATGTTTTCTCTTGTTAGTGTTTTAATGGGTTTGGAGGTTGGGATGTTTCTTATTTACTTTGTTGTTATTCTCTTTATGAAATGAAGATGGCTGAATAGGCTAAAGTTTTTAGAGACTTACGGCTTTTTGTTTGTAATTTTACCACTCCTGTCTTAACATGTATTTTAATATTGTTTTCTCTTTGGAGCTTTCGTTCTTCTATATTAGTACCTTTTTTTATATCCTTTATTATCAGATCGGCTATTCCTAGCCTTACATGGTTTTTAAAACTTTAACAAAAGGTAAAAGTGTGGGTTTCGTCTCATGCAAGAGATACCCCTAACTGTACTTTATCAGCTTATTTGCAAGAGAAGTTATAATATATAATAGTTTTTTTTTCATATAAAATAATTATAATATAACAACAAACAGAACTATAGTACTATAAAACGGAAAACTATAAGGAAACAGGAATATATTACAATTTGTTAACACGATTGGTGCGAAAGGTAATAGAGTTCACATCAGAATATCTTTCAAGAGTCTCGGTTTTAGTCTTGGGGATGAAATAGGTTCGCCTATGTTGAATGCTAGAGCTCCTTTGACTGCTGGTAATCCGTTCTTAAATCTGGTGTAACACTATTTAATGAATTCTTCAATCGTCTCTAGTTTTAGCTCTCGGTGTAGTTGACTGTTTCGTACAAACCATTTACTGCGATTAGTAGGATTTTATTTTGGAAAGTTTGCAGTTTTTTTCGCTTAGTTGTTGACACTGCACCCCACACTTCATAACCGTACATTAGTAGAGGTCTAAGAATGGTTTTATAAATTAATTAGGCTGTTTTTGGTTTTAATCTAGATTTTCTATTAATTATCGGATAAAGTTGAGCTAATCGTGCGTAGGTCTGTGTTAATTTGGTAGCATCTATTGAAGTTGAAAATCAAATTATTTTACTCACCTGCCCTAGTATTGTAGTAATTTTTTTTTTACAGACAATACAGATTGGAGATCTCACCTAGAACTTATGAAACATCATCAGTCTGAAATTCATCAGATTTCTGGTACAGTTTCTTCAGAATTGAAGAAGTTTAGTAACGAAATCGAAGAAACAATGAGAAAAGTTTCCAAGAGAGAAAAGCTGCTTAATAATCAGTTCGAGCAACTTATTTCGCAGTATAGAACCCTCCAGGTTATATCCCTCTCTTTTCACTAAATGTTTATCTTATTTCATATATCTTGAAAAATTGAACAAAATTTTAATATATTGAAAATACTGAGTACATAATAATTTGATCATTTTATGTCAATGATAATCTCTTTTTTTATCATAATTGTTGACCAATTTTTGTTGTTTTACAATCCAGTTTCCTACTATTCAATCACAAAATACTAAAACATTTATTTTATTATTATTATTATTAGGAGGAGTTGTCTTTAGTGAATGATAAATATAGAGAAGTTAATGTAGGAGTTGTTGAACGACAGAAAACTCTTAATCAAATTTCCGAAAGTTTGGAATCAGTCAAGCAAGAAATGGAAGAAAGAGGAGCTACAATGTCTGATGGATGTAAGTTTGATATATTAACTACAATAATATTTGTTGAAAAGTGGTTTTGGTCCTACAATGAATTTTAATATAGTAATGTATTAATTCATTGTGATTTCATAACTTTTTAAATTGAATGATTTTATTTTTTTATTGTCTCTTTTTTTATATTTTTTTAAATTATTTTATTGTCTTTATTATAAAGTAACAAAAAAATTTGTTGGTGTTAGGCGGTTATATGTTTGTTTAGGTAAAACAGATGGGTCACATTATATAGGTTTTGACATGTGTGTAAAAATTCTTACTTATTTTTTGGAAACTTAGTGAACCTAATGCATGAAATGGGATCATGTTGACGATACACAAAAACTTATTATAATATGTTTGAAAAAGTTATTTTGTAAATAAAGTGTGATATTACTGGTCAAAGGTTTTGCTTGAGCTAATATTACTAATTGTAAATTATTAAAGTTATTCTGAACCGCTAATGTATTAAAAATGGATATAAAGTTATGGTTTGTATAAAATTTTGAATAGGGACATCTTGTCTATAAAGCAAATGTGCTATTAACAATGCTGATAAAATCCTAACTTAAAGTTGCTTTAAATTGTTTCACAAACAAATTCTGAGATTTGTATTAATTTTTCTTGCAGTTGATAAAAGGGGACAGGGAAGCTGTAATATCATTTGAGTTTTGTTTTTTTTATAATTATTTTATCTTGGAATATGTTTTAAACAAGTTAAATTAAGTTTATATATATTTTATATTTCTCTAATATTTGTATTTTGATAATATAATACGTCATATTATATTGAACACACTTCTTTTTTCCATTTCAGCTCCTTTGGTTCACATTAAAAAGGCAATAAAAGACATAAAGAAGGAAATAAGTGAAATGGATATAAGTATCGCAGTTGCTGAACATTCAATTGTAGAATCCAAATTGAAAGAGAAATCATTACAAACCCACCTTATCAGGACATCTGGGTTAAACTGAATATATTTATCGTAAATATTGTTCAATTGTTTTTATCAAAATTACATGCATATTTTAGATTAAATTTTGATAGCACAGGTACCTTAAAAAAATAAATAATATTTTACTAACTTTGCTCAACAAGAATATAACGGGTAAGACAAAATGGAAGGCGTTGGTTTTGGTGAGATATTTTCTCTGCTTTTTTAATTTAAAAAATTGTATATGTTGAGCTAATATATTGTTTCCAATAGCCTTGTGAATATTTCGGTATTTTTTAGCACTGATTTTGTCTTTGTGAAAAAAATTTTTCTTTATGAATAAACTGAACACAATAGTGGTTTATTATTTCCAAATAATTGTAATTCGAAAATTCCTGGTGCGCCTGTACATAGGACCTCATCACCTTAATTTAGAGTCTGGACAATTTGGTAATTTTTTAAATTTACATCAGAAATTTTTGTATATCACTGATGAATAACCAAATAATTAAGCAACATTTGACATGTTAAACTTAGAGATTGTTTCAAATACTGTTGTGAATACTTTATTTTTTTATGATTCTCAATTGGTTCTTTATAAAAAAAAAATATAATAATTATGAATAAACAAAAAATGATAAATTATTGTACTTATGAAAAAATATGTTTATAAAAATATAACTTATATAAATTTTACTTCATTTCATTTACTGGGTGGTTACGTCAGGTGGCACCAAGTTCAATTCTTTAGTTCACCTGATTTTGTTTGCAATTGAAGCAGACTATTCCACCTCCCTGGTTTACCTTATTCCAAAATCCATGGTGGCCAAAAAGTTCTCTTCTTACTCTCTAGGATGGTTTGTTTATGTTCAAAATTACCTCACACTGATATAGATACAATAAAGTTATAGTTTCTCATAGTATTATATCAGATGCTGCATAGCAACAGACCGGGAAATTAATTTCTTCATAAACCTTTTGTCATGGTCGATGAGTAATTCATTATTTATGATATAGTGATTGTCTGGAGCACTATATTATTAGACTAATACTGAATCTGAAATGTATAGAAGAAAAATTAGTAAGAGGAATAAAACTGTCTCGATTGAATAATTGTACATCTTATTATTTCACTATTCATTTTTTTTTTTTGTCAGTTTGAATCCACTAATAAAATCATTATAAAATATAATAAAAAAATATAATAAAATGTATGTAACATACAGCTTTATTTGAGCTACTGTAAATTTCCTGTGGAAGTTAAGAACTCTCAAGGAATACTTGTTAGTGGTGGTTCGATAAGTAACATCTGTGTTTATTTTGTTCTTAACTAAATAAAAAGATGCCTTGCAATAGTTTTTGATAATTAATAATTGTTTTGTAACACTTTCAAGGAGTTGCAATATTATGTCATTGGCTTGAGTCGAGTTTTCTTCTAACACAAGACATATAATTTAGTAAAAAGTTTACAAAACATCAATAGCAGTCAGAAAAAGTAAATTAAATATTTGATATTTTATTAAAAATATAACATGGTAATTATAAACATTGGTAATAATGATACAATAATTTTAATTTTAGAAATAAAACAAATGCTAAATATTGCTGATATCATATAATTTATAATCGACTATATTTTTGTTTTAAACGTTGTACTTACTAATAATAAAGATCTATTTGAACAGTATTAAGTTATGGTTATATCTATTTTGGTTAATATAAACAAATACTAGCGGGTTTCTGATATTTTCTGTAATTCTGGTTTACCAAATAGTAACAAGTTATCTGTCCAACGCTAAAAATTATTATAATTTAATATGTTTTTGGTTTTGATTTTATTGATGAAATGAGTCTGATATTGTTTCTGTCTACTGCTTGCTCGGATCCTTCTCCTGCTTGACATAATCCACGACAAGCTCAAGGCCGATAACTGCTGGTAAAGGTTCCTTGCTGGATTCCCTGACGGATTTATATATTTCTGTTATCCTCGGCAGTAATCTGGAAGTGGAAAGCTTATTTGGAGAATCTGCTACCCTTCCAGAACCAGGCTGTGGGGCAGCAAATGCTGAACCTATCAAAAATAATTCATAGACTTTGTTCAGTTTAATAATTAATTATATTTCGTTATAAATAAATTATTTCTCTTAATTTATTCATGCATTTCAGAGATTGATTAGGCAAAAATATGAGCTTCGCAGGAGACATGTTTCAAACCTCTGAAATAATAGTCCAGGATCTCTGTTATATTTTTGCACTTGATTACTATCAAGCTGAATCTTCGTGAATAGCTTCGTTTTGATGAGAAGCCCAACACTTTCCTTTGCGAAAATTGCAAAAATGTACCAGGGATCCTGGACTATAATTTTTAAACAGTATTTTTTGTATAACTACATGCTAGTAAGTAGAGATAGTCCTTATTATTCTATCAACTAGTTTTGGCATGTAAATAAAATTCAAAATTGCTTTATTTTTTAACTAATTGAATAAATTAAAACGTTACATTCCAGCTATGAAGTATGGAAATGAGTAGAAACATGTCAACTTACGCATATATTAAAGTATACAATACCTTGTAATTATATATCTGCAGCCCTGGTGAATAAGGTTGTCCAAAATGAGTTTATTGTATAAGGGAAGTGGAATTGTATTATTCTCATGGTGCATAAGCCAGGACATGGCATCAACTGTAGTTACTCCAGTAATATACTACTTATATTATAACTCCGTTTCAAGCCAAATACTTAAGGAATGACACACTGTTACTTCTCTCAATACATTTTAATCAAATTGGACGAAATTCGAGTTAACGACTTGTTCACAGTGGCTGCAGATATATTCTTATAAATAAAATTGGAGAACAAGCATCGAAAAAGTATATATTAACTTCAACTTAGTGTCTTATATTTCACTCTCGAATGAATCTGTCATCCTTTGGTAGACAACCTAAATTCTCTGTATTTTCAGAGATCTCTAGATCTAACAGTTATTTAAATAATAAGATTTAGCTTACCATTTAAAAATTTGTCTCAGCTCAAAACATGAAAGTCTTTAGAAAATGATCTAAAACACAATTCCTTGAAGTGAAAACAAGCATTAAAGTTACCAGTGCCGCAGCGAAGGCGCTTGACCGGTGGAGATGAAGGAGGACTAGCCGCTCGCTTGGCCACTAAGTTCCTCAGGAGCTCGCTGAAGAAGAAAGAATGCGGAAGGCCAGTGGGAGAGTAGAGGTAGGGCGGCGTGGCTGCCACCAGCCTGTAGACCAGCTCACCTCCCCCCATCTCTCGCTCCGACATTGCTCAATGCTCCATCTCTGCTAGTTATATTAAATCTTTCCGCCAGCTGCAACAACTAAATAATTTAAAACAGTTAATTAAATTTTACAAAGTAAAATTATTTATCTTATATTTAGATATTTGAAAATTAGTTCTCATTCAATCAAGGGGGTAGGCATGGGGGCAAGTTCCCCCCCCCCTCCAGACTGTTTTTTATGTACTGTGGAGAATCCATTACTGTACATACTTATGGGCAAATCACATGATAATAGTTGTTAAAATGGATGAATAAAATAACATAAAGAACATGAGTGAAACTAAAGGAAAGGAACATTGAACATTAATTTAATTAGGATCTGGTTGACCTACGTCAATTTTATATTTATAATTTTTTATTTTTAATAGGGTGTATAAAAAAAAATGATCGTTTTATCAAATTCCTGAGTTCAAAAGTCTGTTAATGTTTTAATGCTATTTATTATTTACCAACACTTAATAATCGCTTTAGAGCATTCTATAAGTTTGTTTACTAACACTTAATTCTTCAAAAAAAGCCTCAGTTTAGTTATTTATTTCAAAGAAGAAACATGACAGTGTCCTACGAAATTATCGTAATTTTAAGACATTACTGGAAAAAAAAATTCACAGTCGCTGAAGCAACTCGTGAAATTATTAAATATGAAGGGGAAGGTGTCATTGACCAGCGCACTGTGCGGCATTGGTTTGAAAAATTTAGCAGTGGAGATACGACGTTGAAAAGGAAGAAGGGCTCCGGGCGACCATTAATCGATATATTGATGAGGTTCTGAAGGAAGCTGTTGAGTCAAATCCGTCCACAAGTAATCGCGAACTTGTCAGGGTGTGTGGTGTGTCGAAAGATATTGTTCATCACCATCTTCTCTCCATGGGAAAGGTGAAAATGGCCAGTAGACGGTCATTTTTTTTTTTTTTTTTATGCACCCTATTATATGTATATCAAATTTATATTTATTTATATCAAAATGAAAAATATTTAAATAATCACAATAAGTAATCTCAAAATAAAAATATTTAAATAACCACAATAAGTAATCCTGATAGCTTAGTTGGTAGAGTACCGCGCTAGAGATGCGGAGGACCCGGGTTCCCGGCCAGGACAAATCTTTTCTCTTCAAAATAAAAATGTTTAAGTAATCACAATAAGTAATTAATATACCATACATCGCAAAAAATTCGAGTACAGGAGATATTGGATCGGTAAAGAGAATGGATTTGTCTGGCCTGTTAGGTTAGTTGGTAGAGTACCGCGCTAGAGATGCGGAGGACCCGAGTTCGAATCCTGGCTAGGACAAATCTTTTCTCTTCAATAAAAATATTTAAATAGTCTCAATAAAATAAAAATACGTCAACGTCTCAATGATCGAAGTTTTTTCTAATGTTCTTCCAAAAAAGTCGAAACATGAAGGAAAGATCCTCTAAATATAATGGAATTATATTAAAACTAACTATGAGCCATGTTCCTCTGAAACTTTAATACAATGTTTTGGCGCCCTCTTGGGCGAATTACTTGTGTCCGGAGTTTGCAATGTTGTTTCTAATACTATTTCATTGGAAGATTACTCAATAGACCTTCTGCTCAGTCAGAAACAATTTACCAATCCCATTCGTCATTATCATACAATAAGTCGCTAATTTACAAGAAGAGCGTCCTTAACAAAAATTATTATCGCATTTCAAATAATGTACAGAAATATACTTTTGAAATAGTTTTTACTTCCTTAGCATCATATCTTTGATTTCAAATCCGATTCAAGAAAATCTTTTTAAGTTTCATAGAAAGATTTGAACTCTATGTACCATTTACCAATAGTTTTATCCTCAGATAAATCTTTAAATCCATCTTGGGAGATGGAGCTTTAAAACAATCAAGCTCTCAAATCGAATTGATCCTTCAAAACAAGACTAGGTACAGGGTTCAAATCCAATAAATCTGACTTCAATAAAATTTAAACTGTCTAAAGCCGCAGGTGGACCCTGCAGGACCTAAATTAAGATAAAAATAAACCTGACGGTTGAGCGTGATCAAGGACTAAAAAGCCTCTGAGCACAATCGTCCTTGGGTTGGTAGTGGGCTTTTTAACTGATTTTATTGTTCCGACTTAGCTTATTTTGCACTCCAACCATTAACTTTTTTTTTTTATCTAATAGTATTTATCCAAATTCAAATTTTATTATATATATATATATATATATATATATATATATATATATATATATATATATATATATATATATATATATATATATATAAGAAGATTCTAAGGAAGTTTAAGTTTCCAATCTGTTCAAGTTTCAACTGATTGATATAAAACGTTCAATAGATTACACCTCTATGTCCTAAAAACTGATTTGTGCTACGAGGTAAGAATCGGCAAAAAGTAAAAATATAAGTAAAATGTTGTTTCTAAACTTGACCAATGAAGGATGTACGGATTTTTGAAATTGGATGAAATGGTACGATATATAGTTAGAGGTACATCATTATACAGTTATCAGATTTTGAAAATTAACCACATTTTCTGCAAAAAATGAATATACGCCTATACAGTGCTACCCATCATTGCTAATGACATAATGAGAGCATAGAGTAGACTTTCAAAAAAAGAGAGAATAATTATAACAAAGAGAAAGTAGAAGATGTAGCAGAGAGATACATTTTGCTAAGTGCTGGCCGGCAGAGGTTGAGCACGAAAACAATATAAATGGGAAAGGACTGGAGTGACGAAGCTCTAGTAGCGGCGAGATTACAACCTCTTTGTCCTACGGGCCCTTTTAATATCCGCCTTTCTATCTCCCTCCTTTTATCCTCTATCTCTCTCCTCTTTATTTAACAGCTTCCCCCTTCTTTCTCCATCGCCATTCTCATCCTTTCCGTTATTGCTACAACAAGAAATCAAATTGTGAAAATATGTTTTTAAATTCACGTTAAAAAGATTATATTTGATTTACTTGTTACTTTTCTCTCTATTATACATTTTTAAAAAATCTGAAATGCAATAAGTTTATACAAGTTGCGCAGGAAGGTTTAAAAACAACGTCGTGAAGTCTTTAATATATAATAACCTGGAACAGCTACTTAGGTTTGGCTGCTTTTAGGAAAATGTGCTGAAAGTTCCAGATTCAAACCTGGCTGTGGCGAATAAACTATTTAATCTGTTAAAACCACGGATTTCCAGATGTTTCCGGGGCCCCTCCAAACTCTATAAAGCGGGTACCTTTAATAAAGGAAACGACTAGTCTGATCTCAGACAATTTGCCTCCCTGCACAACCATTGTCTAAGAAACAGTTCAGCTCTACTTTGTACTGATCCCCTTAAGGCCCTTCACGGGCTGTAGTGGTACATGTTTTAAGTATAAATATATATCAATAAATTTATATACCATAATTACGAATTTTATTAATACAAATATATTAATAAACTGTATCTCAGTTCTGATGATCTCAGGGAGGCATACCATAAACAAATTTATATCAGTTTTTATATTTTCCCCAGATTTCAGACGAGGAATGGTAGAAGAAAAAAAATATACGAGGTTGAAATGGAATGAACTTCTTTGATCAAAGAGCAAACCTGAATCCAAAGAGGACAAAACATTCTCCCAATTAGCTAATAAAAAAGAAGAGTTCAAAGAGAGACATCAATATTAAAAATGGCGCCAGGATATGGATATGACATCCAATTCCATGTTGTTCGATCAACCGAAAAGGGATCTCGGCAGAGCAATTACCTTCTTCTACTTCTACAATCAAAGGTAACCGGGATTTCAAACATAAATACAATATTTAATTATCAATCGCTAACGAGCAATTCAGTTCCCGAAAGAGTTTAAGTAATCTGTAAATCCAGATATTATAATAAATTTCGATTCGTAATTAATCCATTTGCTTTCGGAGAATGTCTCACAGGAATCAAGTATTAAAAAACAAACAATATTCAAAGTGGTAGTATACGAATAAAGTAAACTCAAATAGAATGTTAGTCATATTCGGTAACGACTAACTTACACTTGTTTTAGTCATTTAAGATATACCATAAACTAACTAAAGCATAATAAAAAAATCCCAAGCTGGTGAATTCGAATATTCAAGGATTATTTCGTCTATTTATTTGATTACATTTTAAACAATATCGATCAAATTTTCTTTTCGGTGTAGAAAAAAAACCCTGTATCCTTGCAACCTATGAAGTGTCTTATGTTCAGTATATGATGAAGAGACAGTATTGTTTCAAAGACGAGTGTCCGAGATGATGCTCAAACAGTAGGCACTTCCATCAATAAATAGTACCCATTTTATATTAGCTGGATAATCCTCTGGGGTTTCTGCTCCAACAAAAGGATCCTTCTAAGGCTGTTAAAGGAACCCAGAACCTTGAGCCCAGCAACTTAACGGTATAAACACTGAGACAACCTGCCCGAAAAGAATCGAAAACATTTTGAAGAAAATAATGGTGAGCCCTATAAAGAACTTTTTGAGCTCGGCATTCTATATTTGATTTTTTTTCTTTTTTAACAATTCTAACAAGGAATGCAATTTGATAAAATTGATGTACGCGCCGGTATCCGAGACTATTTTTTTTTCAGTACATCAGGTCTAGAGATTCGAACATTTAAAGTAGACTATTTAAAACGTAATAAAATTTAGAGAAAAAAAGAGATGCCAACAGCACGCGGTTTTCCCAAGCGGTCACCCATCAGAGTACTAACCACCCCCGACGTTGCTTAACTTCGGTGATCAGACGAGAACCGGTGTGTTCAACGTGCTATGGCCTTTGGCGAAGGGAGAAGTATAATAGACAATAATTAACTGACTGCTCTTCCTGAGGTTTGAAAGCACCTCGAACAGCAAAAAAATATACAGCATGTAAATTTAGATTGTACAACGCATGATTTTTTTTATATTATTTTGCTTTGTTTACTTAATGTTTATTTTAAAATTTAGAATTTTAGATAGGTAGATGAGTAGGTAACTAAAATTACTATTATTTATAACCATAATTGCCAACGAAAATAATTTCATCTCAGCAACTTATAAATAACACTCCGTCCAAGAGGTGCGAAACAGTTAATCTTCGGCAGAAATCGTGTTTTGGGGAACTAATTAATATAGTGGAACAGGAACAGTTGAAACTACTAATTATGTGGAACTGGTTACTTTATTGTTGTAAAAAGTACCATATTGCTACAAGTATTGGCGAGATGTGAGGCAGAACATATAACATAAACGATACGTACATAAGAGAGATTTTAGAAGAGTCTTTATATATTTCGAGCTTCCATCATTATTGACATTTTTGGAAATATTTTATCACCCTAATAGTAATTTCTTGTTGACTAGCTTTGATTTCTTTCCTGATCTTCCCCATTATATAATCCATTCACTGGCGGATCTAGGAGAATTTTCAGGGGAGGGGGGGCATGGGTCAATGTGAATTTGTTATCAATATATACGATCCATATATGAATGAAGATACATAAAATATCAATTTTTAATTTAAGACAACTCAGGCCATAAAACAATAACGTGGATAAAATAAGCTCCTTGATCAAGGCAGTCTATCTCTATCGATATGTGAATGAAAAACATAAAAGGGTTCGGAATCGCCGATTTTGGATGCACCCATTGAGAAAACATTCGATGCAATGAATAATTTTGGTGTGTAAAACGAGTTTTTTTTCTTGTTGAAAACCAACTAAAATTCAGGTCAATATCAACTATTGAGACCTCTAGGGGGGCATGCCTCCCTCAAATCCGCCAATGAATCCATTGAACAAGGTCAGTTCTCAGGCAGAGTTAATCTGCTAACTGTCTACCTTACCGAGACGATGATTTTAATATTTAACTATAACCGTTACAAAGACTTGTACCACTACAACCCAATGAAAGGTCTTGGGTTCAGTATATTGTAGAAACTGTACTGTTCCTAATTCAAGGCTATGCAGGGAGTACATTTGGCACAGACCAAACTTAACTGTTGAAGCATTGCCAATTAAGTGTACATAGTAGCTGGGTGACCTCCCGGAGTTCTCCAAACAGGGTCGATCTATGGCAGTTAACAAATTGCATAATTTATCTGCCAGATTCGTATTCGAACCTTACAACTTACAACTCAGCGCTCTACACAATGAGCTACTCTGTAACCTCATTAAATGAAATAATGATGCATTAAAACTCACTTCTTATATAATACAAAGTTCATATTTAATATTTCGTGTGATCAAGAAATAGGGGAAAGAGTATGTTATTTCTATTTCACTAAATTTCTAAACACTAAAATGAGTCATCTTTATTTCCTTTCTTACTTAAGTAGTACATCTCTTCCAACATTCATGAACTTCTGTTCCAACCAAACCGTGTTCAATCCAACCTTTAATGTCTTCATCAATATATAGTATGTACATTTCTTTATTTTCCATAAAATCAATTCCTGGATGAGTGACTATCGATCAAATCTATTATGTTCCTTTGCTGTCAAATTTTGGTTCCATCAACTTGAATATCGAGGAAGACAACTAGAGTTTTAGTTCGGCAGCCGGATATGCCATCGGGCTCTGACTTACTTGGAACCTACAGTCCCTGGCCATATTAATGTGACCACTGGATAGATTCGTTCTTGTTACATGTTTGCATTATCTTTTTGTATGCGTAATGATGTAAATCGAGTTTAAATATTAGTTTTATGGCTAAGTTAGTTATCTGATAATAATATGAAATTGAAAAAAATAGTTTCGAAAATAAATCTTTATTTTTTTTTATATTTTGTGGTGTCACCCTATTTACACCCTATTTTACATATTGATGAAAAAAAACTATCAAAATAGTTAAAATATATTATACAAATAATAAATCAATAATAAACTTACCGAATCCGACTTGTATTTAATGAAAAAGAAACAATAAATCCACAAAAATTTTAAACACAAATTATGGACGCCGTCACTCGTAAAACAAAATGGCTGTACTAAAACCAATGCTGCCATTACTAAAAAAAAAAACTTTAAAAACTTATAACAGTGTTGCCATTACTTAAAACAGCAATTTATTAAGACACGTGAAAGTATATAAAAAAAATTAGGAAAAACAAAAAGAAAATAATCTTTCTTGGTGGTCACATTAATATGGCCAGGGACTGTATATAATAGAATAAAATCTTCCACAGCCCGATTTGAACCCGGGAACTTCAGCTCTGTTACTCAACGCACTCAACGCATTTGTAAAATAACAAATTTTACCAAAACCTTTGTTCAATGAAAATAATAAAGAAAATGGCGATGAAAAAAAAATAATGGCGGCTCGGTATAGGTAGGGGATTGAAAGGTAGAAGGAATTGTAACAGCTGAGAGGAGAGATATTGTTCTTTATTGGACAGAAGGGGCGCTGATTGTCATATCCGCTATCCGGCGAGGATTTGCATTGCAAACTGGGATTAGGGCTCTAACTAAGTCCCCCCCCCCCCAGCGAACCCCTTTCAACTGCACCCCCCCTCCCTCGGCCCTTTCCATTATTCTCTTCTCCCCTGTTCCTCTACCGCAATCCTCTCCCTACCCTCCTGTCCCACTTCCCACATAGCTCTTTATATTTACAGTCTATATCGTCAGGCAACTTCGTATAAGTGGATATAAATATATATATATATATATATATATATATATATATATATATATATATATATATATATATATATATATATATATATATATATATATATATATATATATATATATTGGGCCATTTCATATGAAATATCCATTTTTATTATTTCTAAAATTCAAAGTGGATTTAGTGAACTTCTGTTGTTTACTGTATTTATGTTTACAGATTGTAATGAGCTGTTATTAATCCTCTCTTTTTTTTTTATAATATTTACTATCATTACAATTGAACGAACATTGCTGTTATTCATGTTAGAGAACAATGTTGTTTGTTTTAACGGCACTTTATCCTGCTATGGCTAATCGCACGATGCTACTTTATAAATTTTGCCTTTCCAGGTTTATTTAGGATAGAGATTTTTTACGAATACCTGACATCGTACAAGCTCGAGACCCCTGTTTAACGTCCACTCCGAAGGACGGCATAACCAAGGATTTTTTACTCCATTTAAAAAATCCTCGGGCCACCTACCGGGCTACGAACTCACGAGCAAAGTGCATTGTTGTTGTGTATACCATCAAATATTACCGTGGAAATATTGGATTTTCGTTCATTTTTTATGAGCTTAAACTTGGATATTCAGAAGCCGTAGCTGTAAAATACACTACCACCGCGTAAACTGTTGTAACGAACGGGCCATTTGCCGTTGGTTTATGAAATTTTCAGCAGTTATAACAGATGAATTCATAAATAAATAATTCATTTCTCCTTTCTTCCCAGATATACATACACATCGTTCTGCAGGTATATTGACATAATGCAACAAAAACTTATCAAGAAACAACTTGCATTGGTTGATCGGAGGGGACAGTACTCTTTCTCTGCAAAGCCAGTCCTAATGTTCCACGACTGACCGAGAAAAACTAAAGGAGCTGGGTTACCAACAGCCACCTTATTCGCTAGGCTTATCTCCATCAGATTTCTATCTGTTCAGAAATTTGGACAAATTCCTTTAGGGTAAATTTTTTGTAAATGATCCTCAAGTCGATTTTCGGACTTAATTTCATCACAAAACCCTAATTATTTTTGTTCTGGGATTGAAAATTTTATAATACACTGGGAAAAATGTATAGAAAATGAGGGCAATTATTTTGATTCCATAGAGTTGGTTAGCAAAATAAGCAGACCCTTCATATTAAACGACTCGACATAATATGGTTTTCTATAGAACGTTCTACTTGTCCGCTGTAACCGGAATAAAAAGGTTATATTTTGATGATTTCCAACGAGATATAAACAAAGTCGTTGTTGAGCCTTCGAAGAGCCAGCCCATGAACTTATACGACCCTCTCCTAAACGACTGACCATCAGGTCCCTATGGAGGGTGTCAATGGACTTATGAATCCTCTTCAACCCCTCTCTTCATCCACCCCCCGCCCCCGATGTATTGAATTGTAAAACAGATAGCTATCGATCTCCTCACCCCCAACACTTCAGTTCAGAAATGTTTTTCATCTTGGGATGATGATATATATATCACTGATACAAGACACTGATAGCTAAATTTGAAAAATCTGATTAGGAAAACATGACTTTCCTTATAAAGCTATTAAACTATAAATCTGTAACGCAAAAGTATTAATTATAAATCAAATTAAGATCTGCGTATATAGCATAAGTTACAGATTTTTGTATACAATTATCTCTGTTCAAAAAAAGGCATTATTTTCTAATCAATACTATTTTTTTCTTAGGGTTTCCTCAGATTGAGGTTTCCTTCAACCGAAAATTTCTTTTAATTCGTTTCTCCGTGTATACTTTCCTCAATTCCTTCTATCCATCTTTTTCGTGTTGTTCCTCGCCGTTTCCTCCCTTCAGCGTTTCAATTGAAAATTAAATTGGGCAATCTTTCCTCCTTTATTCTTCTGAGATGGCCATTCCAATAACCTTTTGTCTTTATTTTGGAGCAGGTTTTTTTGAGTTTTATTCGTTCTCTAATTTCGACATAAGTCCTTCTTTCTAGCCTGGATACCCTAGCAGCTCTGTAGTCATTTCAGTATGTAGTCCATTTCAGTAGCAATTAGCTTTTTTCCTAAAGCAGTGCTTATCATCCATGTCGAATTTTAATTATGTTGTACAACGTCGATTAACCGAACTAATGTTGATAGTCGAAACTCACGGAAATATCAAACGAAATTACTAAGTTTGTATAAACAATATATACATAGTTAAAAAAATATATTTTATTATGTAGTGTTAAAAAAAATAGGTACATAGTTGAAAAAATAAACTTCAATAAAAATATGTAAGCAAGATCTATCAAGGTTGTGATATTCAGAAAGTTGTAATAGTATAGTTATTTTCAATTTTGACCTCCTGTTCATCGCAGTTAAGTATCTGATTCTTTTATGTATGGTAATGTAATGGTAAGTTATGTATGGCATTAAGTAAATTAAAAAAAAATCTGAATGGTCCTCGACTCAGTACATGGTAGAGACGTTTCTCATTCTCAACCAAAGGTAGCTTAGAGAGGTTCTTTGTCCGAGATCAAGCTCAACGGACAGATTAAGAAGTTCGGAGGAGTACAATATTAGAGAAAATACTCTTCAATCTATATTTTTTTAAAAGAAGCAAGTTCGGATAATCAAAGCTATACTTCATTTAATAAACTGGATATTATGTTTTGCTTGAGTCTACTACATGTCTTAAATCGCCTACCAAATAGTAAGTGAGATTAGAAAGGCGGAAGAAATAATTTTTAATTAACTCAGGCACGTATTAATTGTTATACCACCAAAAATATTTTTGTACAACTACGTTTTGTGGAGTTTTAATCTTTAATGATTATTAAAGATTAAAACTCCACAAAATGTTGTACCGAAAGAAATCGTCCGTGTAAAAATTGTAAGAAAAGCATGGAAGTTTCGGATTGGTTGAAATATTATCCTGGGGTTCGCACCTGAGCCTCTTGAAGAAATTATCTCTCAAGGAGGATTCCAAGTAGTTCATTATCCTTCCCAATCTCCATGTTCCTTCTTACTGTCCCTCCTTCTTCGTGAATTTTGGTATAATATATGTTCATAGTTTGTTTAACATATGTCATAGGATACAAGTAAATTATTAACAATTAAATTATTAAACTAATATAAATTTATAATGACAATATTCTAAATATTATAATCTAGGCCTAACGCCTATTTAATTATTACAATAATATTAGATATTACTAATTCTAGATAGCTTAACTAGTTACAATAGTTTCTATGACTACAATTTATAACTAATAATTAACACTTACAGTTCACTAGTCCACCGACCGTAAGATTCTTCAAGTATCACAAACTGACACATAGTAACAAACAGAAACAGTTTATTACACTCGCGAGACTGTTACAGTTCACTGATACACTTATTACACTGGCCGGTTCAACACTGACTAGTTTATCACACTGTCACTCACTTATTACACTTATCACAGATCTTCACTGGTCTACTCTCAGGCTAAGACTGACTGCCACGAGGTGAGGGAAGTATTTAAAGAGGCAAGGCCGAACATTCTAGAACACGAAGGGGCCAGACAATTCCGGAATCTTCTTAATCCTTTGCCGACAAAAGGAGACGATCTAGAACTGTCCTAATCCTATTTTAACTTCTCCCGCCGACGGATTTAAGCCGCTAATCCTCTTGCTTCCGTCTTCCTTCCGGCGCCCGTAACAGTACTTGTGAAATTTTCGATAAATTTACTAGTTTCGACGTAACGTCTATGGGTAAATTATCAAGCCTCTCGTATAACTCAAAAGCTTAGCTGCAGAAAGTTGAAATATCGTATTTGGGGTTGTATAACAACTAGCTTGTGCGCTTCCTTTTTTTGCCTCTGTATGATCACCGGAAGTGGTAGACTTGAGGGTTTAAATAGATTTTAACAAAAAATTATCGATTACGAACGTGCATACATACCTCATGTGAAAACTAATCCAATTGGGTCCAGAAACATACAAATGAATTAATTGATAGCAATTTTGCTTGCAAGTCGAACATTTTCGTATTTTATTCAATCAACTGTCAAAGAAGAGCACAGGTGGAGAGCCAGAAGCAATGTCGAATTCATGGAGCTGCATGGTGGTCCTGATATCCTCTGTGCTATTAAGAAGAGCAGGCTAAGATAGTAAGGGGACGTGGGAAGTCCTACAGGCTGTCTAAAATAATGTTAAATGGTGCACTGGGAGGAAAAAGAAAAAGGGGCAACCCAGACGTCGGTGGATGTATGATTTGGAGAAAGGTTTGAGAAGGATTGGGGCAAAAAATTTGAAGGAGTCTCGCTGAAGACCGTGAGGAATGGTGGCAGAGGTCCAGGTCCTCCAAGGACTGTAGCGCCCAATGGTGAGGTGAAAATTATTGCCTATAAGGGAGTAAAAAGATCCACTATCACATAATATTCAGTCGTGTCAAAAAAAAGAATCTGTAACATAACAAAGACCGACGGAATGGATATGTTTATCTTCGAGAAATATATTAGTACATAATCCGCTAATACCCAACAGGTGACCCCTGTCCTACTATGTCAGAATACAAGGTCTAAAGTGGATGTGTTAACTCTATAGAATGGAAGATGACAGAACCGTCAAAGGGTTATATCAGGGTTGTCCAGAAGGAATAAGAGCTCGAGTGAGGCCATGAAGCAGAAGAAATGACAGTGTTTCAGAGAAACTCCTTGATCCTAACGGGTCTCTATGATTCCCTGCGGACAGACAAGACTGTGCAAGGGTGATTGTGCTGGCCAAGTAACAGCTAATGACCATTTAAGCTAAGTTAAGATTAATAGTGGACGAGGTGATACATGCAACAGGTCAAGAAGAAACATATTATCTCTTGATTTTCTTGACAGAAATCTTAAATAATTTGCTTAAATTAATGAAATCTTATAAGACCTAGTTTCAAGATGTAAACCGATGTGTATATACAGGAGTTGGGGGGAAAACCTCAACTAGAACATTAATGTTGGATGGGGCGGGGTAGTCAGGGAACGAAGAGTTAGCAATCCAAACATTTTTTTTTATTCAAAGAATCAATTTACCAGACAAAAAAAAAATCCAGATAGTCAAATACAAAAATAAAAAAATATAAAGCTAGAATCGAAAAAATGTAATGGGACTAGTAAAATTTCCTTGCAATTTGTCGCATCCAAGGAAATAAGGCGACATATCGAAAAGATCTCTTATGCCCCTTTACACTCGTATATCTATCACAAGAACTTAATGTCCAGTATTCAAAAAATGCGATATACTCACAAACAATTTATTCTATCAGGATTCTATTTTTGTTTTTAAATGTTAACGTCATAAGCAATTGAGTCCTCATTCAAATAATGAATAATGAAATAATCGAACTAAGGTACAGTTTCCATGGAAACATACTTATATAAAATGTTTGATACACTAAATATAAACTTCTAATAATGGTTTCGATAATTTCTGTGCGTTATGAAGAGAATTTAATTTACTTTAACAATACCTTTTTACAAAATTATCTTTATGGATTATACCAAATCTAAAAAGTAACATTATCCCAATAATTTTTAGGAAAAGTTGTGGAGGGTATAAATGTGGATAGACGGAATTGGTTTCTTATTTTCAGCAGTAAAAGTATCAACCCCACCTTTCAAAATTGGAAGTTTTTTTCAGATAATTAAGTTCTAACATAGGAAAAACAAAACAATCTGTCCTCATTCCACCAGTGTCACCCACCACAATGTTGAGTCCTGATGGTGATTGGTTAACCTGTACTTATAACTCATGAAGAGTTTTGGGTTCAGTACATGATAGAGACTTAAGTGTTTCTAAGCCAAAGGTAGTGCCTTTGCAGCTAAATCTCAAAAAATCTACCAAGTAGTTGTGGAGTTAATTTCAAGGAGTGGATTAATGTTTTTTTCTTGTTCTGTAGAGTAAAAACTTAAAACTTAGGGTTGTAGGATTATTTTTTTTTTAATGAATGGAATTTTATGAAACCGTGGCATTTTTTTTAAGGATCTCATCTTTCCTTCAACCAAGGAAAATGCATTAGTGCCTTCGGAAGTTCAGATCTCAAAATAAAAATCAAATACATTCATCAAACACTGTATAGTATGGAAATCGATATGGCTGATACTGCATCGTTCATAAATTCCAATTTTCCTTTAACTAATTAAAAATGTCTTCGAAAGGCGATGTTTCCAAAGAGGTGTGAGTCCGAGGACTTATGCTGCTGCAAAACATAAACATTACACCTTAGTATTCAAATTAAGGTGACCAAAAACTCGCACTGAAGGAGAAACATCATGGACTTCGTCTACACTAAACTATCCAGTAATTGCTTTTGAGAAAAATAAAGATATTAGGAAGTGTAGGATTAAATCTGTTTATTATGTTTATGAAAAAAATAAACATTGAATTGATCACGGTTTGGTTGGAAACGCAGTTTATGAAAGATGGAAGAAATTTACTATTCAGGTAGGGAGGAAAATAAAGATAACTAGTTTTGGGGGCGGAGTGGCTCGGTGGTGGAGCACTGGGTTGCCATGCCGGAAATCCTGGTCCAAATCTGCTGCGGGGAAGACTTTTATTTAGTCTGTTTGCAGCCGGAGATGGATCATATAGGGTCTAGGGCCCCCTGGGGCTTACCTAGCCTCTATAAAATATTATAAAAATCGGGTACCCAAAATAAGGGGGGAAAATCTGGTGGTTGAGCGTGACCTAGGACAAGTCACCTCCTTGCAGAACCGTTGTCCATGGAGCAGTACAGTCTGTACCATATACTCAACCCTAGACCCGTTCACGGATTGTAGTGGAACAGGTTTTTTTTTTTAGTTTTAGTTTTTAGAAACTATTAATTGACACTTTCGCCCATACCTAGATCACAATAAATAGTAAGTTTGTCCGTCAATACATTTTTTTTTTTTTTAATGAATCTTTATTCCATTTAATTGTCGTGCGCAGTAGCTGAGTAGAGCGCTGAGTAGCTGAGCTGTAGTTACTGGGTCAAAAAGGACTCTGGCAGATAAATTATTCAATCTGTTAACAGCCATAGATCGAGTCTGTGTTATCTGCAGACCATTCTGGAGCTCACCCAGCCTCTATAAAGTTGTTTCTCGAAATTACTACCTTTGGTATGGAAACAGTATAGCCTCGGCCATGTATTGAACCCAAAACTCTTTATGAGTTATAACTACAGGTGTTAATTATTATAGGTTTCAGTTATTAAATTCGTTTTATAAAAAAAGACATGGAAAAAAATTTGTAAACCTACAAGTTACTAAACCAATGGCTTGGGTTTAGTCCGTGGTAGAGACTGTAATGTAGAGTCTGTGTTTCATAGCCAGAGAGGATCCACCCCCCAGCCCCCCCCCACAGCCCTGAAGAAGACCTACAACGTAGGTCGAAACGTTGGCTATTAATTACACGAGAAATTCATTCAGTGGCCTCTACCCGGACCAATTTCTTCAACATGTAATGTACAACGGTTGTGCTGGAAGGTGATTTGACATAGATCACACTGAAACGTTAGGTTTTTCCCAATTAAGGGTACACACTTTATAGATGCTCGATTAGCCCCAGGCAGGTCTTCAGATCCCAAAAGCTCCATCCCCGACTGTTAACAGATTAAATAAATTATCTGTCACAGCCGGTTTTGAATCCGGAATCTTCGGAACGACAACTCAGCGCTCTACCACTGAGTTGCTTCACTCCATACAAAATGGGTACCCCAATTTTATTTAATTTTTTTTTAAATATTTTTTAACAGTGAAATATCAAGTTATAACATGTTATTTAAATGTTGTTGCCTTATAGTTAAGTGTATTAATTTCGATAACAGTATAGATGTCTCAAAACAATGACAGTAAACTAAAGTGTTTAAATGCAACTAACTACAAACTCATAGAAAAGAAAACTATAACTTTATTTTCAGTATAAACGAAAAATCATTAACAAATCATACAAAAATAAAATATCAGTTTTTTTATATACAAACCATTATTTAATGTGAATAAATAAAAAAAGTAGATATTTATATTGATGTAAATTGCTTACTTCGATAAGATCGGTGTTAAAGTGACCACTCGTGAGCGAACGATGGAGATAAGATCAGCTGACGATAAAGGAGAGAGATATAAGAGGCAAGTTGAGTACTTACTCGGGGCGTGCGGTGGCTGCGGCGGTGACAGTCGCCTGGCGGGGGCGGGAAATGTGATAATAATCGGGAGGGGAGGGGATGCGAGGGTGGGAGGGGGAGGGGGTGACGAGGCAATCTGCGCGCGGTCCCCCCCCCCTCACCACCCCTCCCCGCGCAGAATTAAAGGCCTTCTTCGGGAGCGGCAACACGTTGCAAATCAACCCCCTTCAATCGATCACCTCGCCGCTAAAAAACATCCACCCCTCGCAGTCATTAGATCCACGATCAGTAAAGACTTATGATTAAAACGATATTGTTTATTAATTTAACGTAACTTTAGGCTGTCATGGCTAATAGGAGGATTCTACAGAGGAAGTCCAAAAGTTTGCCTATCAAGGTATAATTAGAATCTTTAACGAGTCCCAGACAACCTACAGGATCAGAACCCCCATTTTACGCCCCTTCCGAATGGCGGCGTAACTAAGGATTCCTTGAACCCTCCTAAGGGCACCTACCGAGCGGCGAACCCGCGATATTGGGTACAGTAGGATGTTATTCTCAACACCATACCACAAGGGACCCCATTAAAAACAATATCCTTTCAGAAAAATAATTATTTCCTCGAAATAGGGTTTATTTATAATTTTAATAAATCTAAAAAACGAAGTTTTCGAAAATTATTTATTTCTCTCTATTATAAATGTAAAAATATTTCCGATGAGTAATAAATTTATAAGGGATGTGGGGTAGCTCAGTAGAGGCTCAAAGTTCAAATCCGTATGTGACAGATCAATTATTTAATCTGTCAATAAAGATATGAAATATATCTTTAAAATATTTTTAAAAACATGCTATCTCACTGATATCCTTCATGATCGTAATAGTACAGGTGTTTAGTTCATCAATAAAAATGATTCTGTACGCGTTTGTCTTTTAACGCCTTCTTGTAGCCTGCACACTTGCTTTGCCGGAATAGTATAATTACAAAAACTAAAAGGTGTCTGTGCTTGTGACGGGTTCTTTACGCAATGCATTTTAGAAGACGTAAATTAATTTAGTTAATAATGTATTGTAATTCGAGTAACAAATCACACGTCTATTTTCGGTTTTGATTTGCTGGAGTTATTTGGCCATACACCGGAAATAATTATCCAACGTCTTGCAGTAAGAGGCTGCTGTTTCAGATTGATCTGTCTTTCAACTGCTGCATTTTATTTTTATTAATGTTAGTTGTCTTTTTTTTTTAGTTTATTGTTGCAAATGAAAATTAAATAATAATAATAATTCTTGATGGTGGCTGAATTAGAGAAACTTTTAGTGGTTATTATCGGGTATTTTAGATGAATTATAACTTTAAGAATGTATTTGATGATAATTGATAACTGTTGCAAATTTCATACAATATAAAACGATTAATTTCCAAAAATAATGAAAAACGGTTTAAGCTAAAAAGGGATGATTTATCAATGTTGAATCTAAATGAAAGAAATATTTGCTTAGCACATAACTAAATTAAATATTAATTGAAATAGAGTGGAGAACGGAGATAGTTAGGGGTGCAGTAAAAAAACACCAAATAAGTACTAGACTTATATTTAGTAAATGCCGAAGTTTCGACCTACAGTGTAGGCCATCTTCAGGGCTATGAGAGACAATATAGTGACATGTAATGTAGAAAATTAAAATAGTGACAGATATGAAAATTAAAGATAACGAATATTAAAATAGTGACAGAATATAATAAAATTAAAATATTGACAGATTTAATAAAATTAAAGATAATGAACAGAAATTAAAATAGTGACAGATATAATAATTAAAGATAACGAATATAAAATAAAATACAGAAAATAAATGTACAGAAAGGATAGAAAAGTAAACATAATATAAAGGGAAATAAAAATGAGGAGGTAAACCAAAGATACAAAATGAGAAGATTAACATATAAGAAAAGGTTGGAACATGAAGGATTTAGAAAAAAAATAGTAAATTAAAGATTTAAAATGTATGATAATGTACTTCTAGAGGTTACATAAGTAAAATGTATGAAACATAATAATACAAGAATATGTAGAAAGAAATGAATAATTTGTTTACATTTCTAACAGTCATTCTACGATGAACCTATTCATTTCTTTCTACATATTCTTGCATTATTATGTTTCATACATTTTACTTATGTAACCTCTAGAAGTCCATTATCATACATTTTAAATCTTTAATTTACTAGTTTTTTCTAAACATGTCACTATATAAGAATATATATATATATATATATATATATATATATATATATATATATATATATATGTTACTGTAACGTTTTTATATATTTTTTGTTCTATTTGTTTCTCTCTCATAGCCCTGAAGATGGCCTACACTGTAGGTCGAAACGTCGGCACTTACTAAATATAAGTCTAGTACTTATTTGGCGTTTTTTTGACTGCACCCCCCAACTATCTCCGTTCTCCATTTTATCATCCAGTCAACTATTTTCCTCTCATACATTAATTGAAATAATTTATGTTTAATATATATAAGAAGACAGATGTCTCCAAAAAGACTCATTAATCAGAAACAGCCACAGCACTCCTAGACGTTCAGTAAAATACTTGATATATTTACAACTAATTGTATGTATATTTTACAATACAAATATGAAAATCTGTTTAAAATGGTTCAGATATAAATTAATCATAGATAACAGGACTAGGAGATAGTGTAGAGCGGTGAGCAACTAAGCGGTTCGAATACGGCTGTGGGAGATAAGTTATTTAACCTGCTCACAGCTGTAGGTGTTCTCTTGAGAATCATCGCATTACCTCCTTTAAAGTGGGTAATCCCCCTTAATTGAGGGGAAACCTTTAAATTGAGCTTCATCTCCGCTATTAGGTGATTACACCTCCCTGCAAAATAGTTGGCTAAAAACTCTCTATAGTGTATCAGTCTCTAGTGTATATTAGTCTCTACAATGTACTAAATCCAAGACTCTTCATAGGTAGTTGTAGTACAGATTTTTTTTTTCTTTCTTTCTTTTTTTCAGGAATACAGCGATTTATTAGAATGTTGAAGTTTTTTTTAATATTGTAGCGCATATATTACTCTGTGGTAGATATTCTCCTCTTCAAGATATATAAGCATACTTAATTATTGCTGATTCATTGAACATTCCATTGGCTATCGCTACTGTGTTGAATATTGACGGGGATAATTCCAGTTTTGAAGGGAAGAGAGAGCGATAAAGGCTAATATATACGCGGAGGGCTGAACGTGGCGGGGGATGATTTAGGGAAGCTGATAAGGTGCCATTGTATTGTGAACGTCCGTTCTCCACTGTCCATGTCAGCCCCTTCCACCATACACTGCGAGCCAAAATATCAATAACTACTATAATAATTAGTTAATACGTATATTATTATTAAAATAGCCTAATATTTATTGTATAAAATATTAATCTTTTCCTATGCTAATCACATGCCATAACTTTTTTTCAGTTTCACAGATGTAGATCGCTAGTTAACGTCTCATTATAGCTAATGTCGAAATAATCGATTATCTCCTTTTTTGATCTTTAAGACGATAGTGCAACTTAAAATGTTTAACATTATCTAAAAATGAATGATAATAAAGTATTTATTAGAGTGAAGTATCTTTCTCCTTTTTTCTCCTGTAAATAATATAGTAAATGATTATATCGTCTATAATTGTAAATAAAAACAAATGCTATTGATCTATCATCACGAATAAATACCTCCCTTTTCCTAATCATTCACAACAACTCTTTTTCAGGACTTATAACGATCTTTTATCACTCATTCTTTTGTTTTTCCAAAAGTTCTTAAGCTCTTATTTCTTTCCAACAAGCAGTTGAATTAGATTATCTGAATACAGTTTTTCTTTAAAGTTTTTTGTGTATCTCATACTTAAAATTCGTGAAGTTTTATGGTATTCTTTTCGGTATTTTCAAATACCTTGAGAGCTGTCAACTTCAGCCAGATTTGCACATAGTGGGTTCAAAACGAATATTTTCTGTTAGAATGATGATGTTATTGAAATTTTTCTGTGTGCCATCTAAAGAAAACACATAGGATTGTGCACTACGGTCAATAACTTAATAAGTTCATTAATAAGTCAATTAATTTTTACTTGAACCAGTATTATGTTAGAATACGTGAGAGAGATTTACTATTTTCACTATAAAAAAATAGAGCTGTAAATTTACGAAATATACTATCAAATTCAACTAAATTCTTCATACTAAATACATATATATTGGGCTTCCAAAAAAAATAGAGAAAATTATTCTGAATTAATTATTAACTATAATTACTTAAAAATAACCCCAAGATATTCTGGTTGTAATATGGATTTAAACAATAAATAAACATTTCTAATTTCATCATTCTAACAGAAAATATTCGTTTTGAACCCACTATGTGCAAATCTGGCTGAAGTTGACAGCTCTCAAGGTATTTGAAAATACCGAAAAGAATACCATAAAACTGCACGAATTTTAAGTATGAGATATACAAAAAACATTAAAGAAAAACTGTATATAAGTGTTAAATTATAATATTTCTGGTTGTATTTTTTTTTTTTTTTTTTTACACATTGTTCCTAATTCAAAGCCCTACGAAAGCTTCAAGATAAATGAAAGTGTACTTCTATTTACATGAAAAATTTAATAGAATAATTCTACAAAACTCACTTATATTTTTAGTACAAACCATTCATAAATTCTGATTTATATACCTACGAATTTAAAACAAATAATCTACCAATTAAATTAGCAACACTATTATAAAAAACGACGATGTCTATGAGACCGTACTCTATTTTGTAGGTGTGTAATATGTTTGGAAAGCGAATATGAAGTAGAAATATTTATGCATCTTTTCTTGTAGCTTACCTCTAAATAACCCGAAAATCATCAGAACCGCTAAAATCCATACACTCACGGTGTTCACGATATACAAAAGGAAATGCGAATGAAAATTCTAACACTTGACTTTTAGTCTTCCATTAAATATTCGGATAATAGCTTGAACCCCAAAGAGCCATTTACCAGTCCATGAGATATAACAAGAAAAGATAATAAGGAAAATTAAAAAGTTTTTTTGTAAGGGCTAATTAAGAGAGAGTTAAAAATTTTATGTAGTTTGGTGGAACTAAATAGATCAAATAAGGGACTATTTATTTTATTTTTGTTCCCTTTTTTCAAGTAAGATTAATTAATTTAAATCATAAGAAATTAAAGAAAAATAAGACAGATTAATTAATTGTAAAGAAGCTGCAAATAAATAGGATAATAAATAAAATTGTATTTTTTATTCGGATAAATAATTATAATTTGAATACCGGCCTATATTGTAAAATAATAACCGGACCGAGAACAAAAACGATCTTTTATCACTCATTTTTTTTGTTTTTTCAAAAGTTCTCTCAATAGTTCTTAAACTCTTCTTTCTTTCCTACAAGCAGTTGAATTAGATTATCTGAAAATAGCAGAAATTAACACCTCCATAGGGGGATCCAGGAGGGGGGGGGAGAGGCAGGGGGGCACGTGCCCACCCTAGACGGTTTTTTGTGTACCGTGGAGAATCCATTACAGTACATACTAATAGGCAAAGCATATGATGATAGTTGTTAAAATAACAGAAATAACATGAGGGAAACTATTGTTTAGATATTTTAATAAACCTAATTTTAATATTTTAATAAATACTACAAGTTTATTTTTTGCCCGTCTGCCTGTTGTGCCCCCCCCCCTCCTCCCACCAAAAAAAAAAATCCTGGATCCGCCCTTGAGTGGCACTTTGTGAATTCGGTGAACAAGAACAGAAATTGTTAAAATCCTGATGTAATTAAAGATTTGAGTTTGTAGTTTACTTCTAATTTTCCTTTAAATTTACCTTTTAAGCCAGGTCCCGTGTTCATGGATTTTGTGGGAAATCTGTACGTGATAGAGAAAAGCTGACTCTAAAATTGAATTCAGCACGAATAAATATATTGAAAACACAATTGAAGATTTAAACATAGATAAAAAATTTAATAAATGCAGCATTGTGTTACCAACTATGCAACACAATTCCTGAACAGACGGAACTGGACAAAAAAACGAGGCTGCACATTTTCAAGGCCATATACCTACCTACTTTTCTCTTTGAAAGTGAAAGCTGGGTCCCATTGGACAAGCATAGGAGCAATTAACAACCGCAGAAATGAGATACCTGAGGAGAGTGACTGGCCGAACCAGAAGAGTAGCGGTTGAAAAGAGGCAGCTGAAATGATTTGGCCACCTTTGTCGAATGCAGGAAGATCGGTACCCGAGAAAGTTCTTTGAAACTAGGCCAATTAGAAGACGTCCCCAGGGCAGACCTAAGCTAACATGAACGGACCACATCAAGCTGGGACAATAAACAGGACAAGACCTGAATGCCGTTCTAGCCAGGAACCGGGATGCGTGGCTGGCATGGACAGAGACACATCCACGCTGAAAGCCACAAGGAGGAAGAAGAAGAAGGTTATAAATAAAATGATGAAGGTTGAAAATAGAACGAAATTGGCAAATAGCACATAATTATAATGTTAAATAATTAAGAATGAATGGTTCGAATCTTGAATAATATTAAATTATAAACACGGTAATTAAAATTATAAAAAATATATTTATTTATAAATTATAAATTAAAAACAAGTATTTAATATCTTATTTAATAAGATAATCTTAAAAGTGACAGCATACTTCTCGCTGGGCAAAGGAGACCATCTGCTCTTCATCATGAATATAAAAAATAAATATGTAAGAGAAGAACATCAAGTGTATCGATTGGTTATTGGGAAGACTCCAGGGGACGACAAAGATGGGGAGGGACAGAGAAAATTGCAGATCCTAGGGTAGAGCAACTCGAAGCAGAATGGAACTTGGAGGAAGTAAAAGAAGAAAGCAGAATTCCATAACCACCCTTGAGGTTCTGCCTGTGGTTACGTTGCCCATTTTTTATAGTGGATGGTTCGCCGCACTGAATCCAGTAGCAGGAATGGCTCCCTGCTAATGCAATCAGTGTAGCCCTATGAAACCACTAAACCTTCGGTCCTTGCTCCTACGTCATCAATCCGTCGTCTTAGTTTCTTGTTCCCTCCTGTTCATCCTTAGAGCATTTTCTTCAACAGTCTGTTAGCTCAAGAGTTCTATAGTCTAGGAGTCATGGAGTTTGAGGACACCATGAATTCTCTGGAAAATGAAGCCTGGCGAAGTGGTGGAAGGATTTCTGTTTTTCCGATCTGTAATAAGTAGTAGTTCTAAAATAAAAGTGTGTTGTTGTACTATTGATTTAAATATAATTCTGGCTCTAAACTACCTGTAATAAGAGCAAATTCAGTCTAATTATAACTTATATATAATGAATATTCTGGGTCAGGCTCCTTTCGAATAATCTAAAATAATGTTAGAGAAGAATTGGTTGACTGTATCTTCTAATATAAGGAAGAAATAGTTGGGGGTGCAGTCAATAAAAACACCTAAATAAGTGTAATTTATTTATTGTGTGCCGACGTTTCGGCCTACAATGTAGGCCATCTTCAGGGCTAAGAGAGAGAAACAAACAGAAATATATAAAAAACGTTGCAGTAACAAGAATATAGTGACAAGTAATGTAGTAAAGTGGTACAAGTGTGGAAATTAAAATAGTGACTAGATATAATGAAATAGTGAATAGATATGATAAATAAAGATAATGAATATAAAAGTGGTTACAGAATATAATAAAATTAAAATAGTGATAGATAAAAATAAAATTGCAGATGATGAACAGAAATTCGAATAGTGACAGATATAATAATTAAAGAATACAAATATAAAATACAGAAAATAAATGTCCAGAAAGGATAAAATGTAAACATAATATAAAGAGAAAGAAAAATGAGGAGGTAAACGGAAAGATACAAAATGAGAAGATTAAAATATAGACAAAGGGGGTGGAATATGAAGGATTTAGAAAAAAACTAGTTTAATTATAGACATGGATATGATACCAAACATCTAGAGGTTACATAGGTAAAATGTAATAATGCAAGCATATATAGAAAGAAAAGATTGATAAATTTCAAAAATTAAAAATTGAAAATAGTGTTTATAAATATGAACTCTAAAGTATGAAAAGAAATTAGAAAATATAAGTAACGGAAGTTAATATATAACTGTATACAGTTAAAAAGAAGTGGTATTAATATAAAATAATATAGATAACAGAGACATAAATGATAAGAGAACTGAATAATTCATTTTTCCTAATAAATAAAATATTTAAACTCGTTTTTTTTAAAGTAAACTACTCCCAATGATTAAGTAAGAAAACTTGTTATAAGTATTATATCACATTATCACGTTTCTAGCTTTAAATTTTGAACTTTGCGTATTGGAACAATTTTTGGATTAAAACATATAATTAAACTTATGTTGTTAAAGATTTTAGTTTGTATTTTAGTTCTAATTTACTATTCAATCAATCATTCGAAGACAATCATGTTTTTTATCTTATAGAACTAATCGCATAAACGTACAATTCGACTCCATCATTCTACAAAAATGTATTCAGAGAAACTGCAGAAGCAGATGATATTAAGGCAGCACAATTTAAAAACTACTTAATTTTTGGACCGTATGTAAGTAAAAGTTAAAAATAAACCATGGGGAAAAAATAATAAGTTTGATAAATTCCGCCCTATGGAGTAAGGAAATAAGATTGGAAACTAAAAAGAAGATTTACCATTCCTTAGTGGAAAGCGTAGCCACTTACGGATCAGAGGTTTGGACACTCACGAAAAAGGCGGAGAATAGGTTGCTTTCCATGGGAATGGATTTCTGGAGAAGAAACTGTGGTATATCGAGAACCAAGCGGATCCCAAACGCAGCAATTAGAGACAAGGTCGGATGTCAAAAGAACATCCTTTACCAGATCGGAACTAAAAGGTTAAAGTGGTATGACCACTTAATGCGGATGGACGAAAACAGCTGAAAGAAGAAAGCGTGGAAGACCAAAGAGAAAATGGATGGAGGACGTGGAGGAGTGCATGGCAGCCAGAGGACTCCGTGAGGGGGATTGGATGGACATAGATCAGTGGCTTTTGGGTATTGGGGATATGGCTGTTTAAGTTGTAACCCAGGAAGAAAAAATGTAAGTAAAAGAAAAAAGTTTGTTTAATGAAAATAAAATTGTTTTACTTACGTGAATTAGTTTCGTCATGGAGTTGTAACTTCTTCTGCATTGCTTAAACTCTATAAGATTCTTCGACCATTGGTGCTATGGATTCTTTGATATTTCCCGAAATTCGCTTATACTATTTTTCTTGTTTTACATTGACTATTCCATCAAAAACTCAGTTGAAAAATGAGAAAAAAATTCGCTCTTTCTTTTATCTAAATACACTCAAGTATCATAACAACAGAATAATCTTTGTTTCATTGTTATTCGCTTAACAAATTTTGAAAGAATAATAATAGGAATATTTTATTTTTTTTTTATAATTATTGGTCATTTTTTATGAGTTATAAATATTTTTATTTTTTAAAGAGAAAAGATAGGCCCTCGACCGGGATTTGAACCCGGAACCTTTGTCTCACCGTGACATCGCTCTGCCAATTGAGCTATCCAAGGCCCCTCCCGGTCGAGGGCCTATCTTTTCTCTTTAAAAAAATAAAATAAAATAAAATTAAAAAAAAAATATTTATAACTCATAAAAAATGACCAATAATTATAAAAAATTATAAATAATAATATGGCGTAAGTCAATAAGATCCTAAATTAAAATTAATGTTCAAAGAACTTTGTTCTAGTGTATTCATCGCAAAAATGGCGGGAGCACACTGGGGCTTTAGGATCTATGAGAGAGAAGGTGTGTCCTCGACCGGGAGGGGCCTTGGATAGCTCAATTGGCAGAGCGATGTCACGGTGAGACAAAGGTTCCGGGTTCAAATCCCGGTCGAAGGCCTATCTTTTCTCTTTAAAAAATAAAAATAATAGGAATATTTTGAGCAATGCGTGTAACCTCGTAGGGGAGGCGGCCTATGGGTGGCAGATCTGGGGATAGTCGGTAAAGGTGAGCTGCAACTTTGATGAAGTGAAAGTTTGATGCTTTCAAAACCAAAACTATAATTTAAACTTGAGTATTAGCCAAATTGTGGGGCACAAATGTGATTCAAATAAGTAGAAACAAACTTTCTGCTCATTCAAAGTTGCCCTTATTTACCACCAAACTTCTATTTGATCAATTTTAAAATCCTTCATTTGATCTTCTAGTCAACTATCTTCCTTTCTAATAGAAAGAATACTATTTATATTTTTCAGACAAAACATTTAATTTAAATATAGAGTGAAAAAATAATTATATAATTATTATTAATATAATAAAAATAATCTGGGTGGGGTGAAAAAAAAATTTCTTAAATAGTAATACTATTTATTAGAAATCAATGTTTCGACCAACGATGCAGGTCAGAGCTGAATAAACAAGAAATAAAAATATGTAAACTTTATTGTTCAACATTTAAGGAATAATTTCTTTACCTCCACCCAGACGATTTTCTTCTACACATTTCTTCGGTCAACTAACAATTATTCAAGAATTTAGTTTTAATTCTTGTTTAATTTTAATTTACTTTATATCTTCTGATAATCAATACAGTTTTCCGAGTAATGCATAGTTTCAAAATACTTACAAACATAAATCAAGTATATAATGTGTTTTTGATGAAATTAACAGCGTGATTAAATTAACAGTTAAAAGAAAAGGAAATCTTAGTAATGGTTTATTAAGAACAAAAGCAGCTTTAGTACTTTGATTCTTCTTAATGTTCTTTCAGCAAAAACTATACTAGTCAAGGATGGGAAAAATAAAGATGAAACATACATCTTTAAATTTAGTGCATAAAAAATATAATTGAAAAAGCATGTAAGACAAAAGTACATAAATATTCTTATCATTATAGGAATGTAGGAATAAAACTCTGCTGATTACTAATTTTTTTTTTAATATCAAAAATCTACTAGACTATAAGTAAAACTAATAAAGAGTAATGAAAGACAATTATTCATTTTTTAAGAAATACTAAGCTTTGCCTTTATTCAGTCTGCTTAAAACATTTTGATAATATGTCTACTTAAACATTTATAATACTATGATTGATCTAATGACAAGTGAGAACAATAAAGGATACATTTTACAGAAAAAATGCTAAAGTTTTGAGTGAACCGTCAACCATATGGCACCTTAACAATTAATAAACATCCCCGATAAATCTATCTATATTATCTTCTCTAATATATACAACAATCATATAACAACAATGAGCAATCATGAAGAGATTCAAGATTGAATGTAAACAATTAATTTTTTTTTCTCTGATTTCTCATAAAAATATTAACAAATATGAGGCTATAAAAAACACAGCTAAAATATAATAAAGCTGCCAATTCAAATCTAGACAAATAACAGCTTGACATACTACGTAGATTGCTACGGCCAATGTGAGTAAAAATTAGAAAACTTTAGAGAACTATTTTTAATGATCTCAACATTTTTGATGAACTCCAATCGATCAACGTATTGCTTATAAAACAATCAAATAACAAAAATTCAAAATCATTCGCAAAACAGAATCAGCAAAATACAAAATTAAGAAGTATTTAAATTTAGACTAATTTATGAAATTTAGAAATGATCTCTTCAGACAAATAACTAAAAACAACCAAATAATAGCATTGTTTCCTATCCAATATAAAATTATTAAGACCCAGCTTACTAAGAAACAAAAACGAGATCACTAATAAATGCAGTCTAACGCAAAAACATTGATAAACACAATTATGACAACTGAATAAAAACCATTAAGGTTTTGAGGCAGAAATTGTTACTATTCATATCATACTACTCTATAAATTTTTTCCAAATTTCCGTCATTTTTTTTAAGATTTACATACTATTATTACCAAATATGCAACAATAAAACGGTTAATCGACCAAAATAACGTTAACATTAAAAATTTAATCTTGTAATGTTTAATCTAAAACATATTAAATGTTGAAAATAAATTTTGAAGAAAAACTTTTAAGGTAAACAATGCAATAAAATTTTCAAGAAATAACTTCCTTAATATATACAACTTTATTTAGTTATTTAATGTGACATTATGGGCTACAAAATTATATGAAGAATAGGAGACCCAATAATAATTCAAATTGTGCACCATTACACTTAGATTCCATTTCATACAGTTCTATCAATATTTTCAATTTTATTTATCTTACTTACATAAATATATTTATTTTTTCTTCTAATAATGAATAAACAACTATAAATAGAATAATTTTATGATTATAAAAATTAAATAGACATTATTGTTATAGGAATAAAACATTAATAATTAAAAGCAGTTTTTGAATCATAATATCATTAACGAAACATTCATAAGGAATCAGTGGAAAGATCGATAGTTTCGATGTTGACATTGGAAGGAGCATGTGATGGCCTCGGGGTATCAATATGTACAGGTGTAACAGTCTTTGTAGAATCAGGAGTCCTCGATAGAGTAATTAACTGCGCCCTTTTTTTAAAAACATTTTGCACAGTTGGTCTTGGTGTCGCTACATGAGGAATCTTTTCATTTTCTTTTTTAATAGGTGTATTATCTGTAAAAATAAAAATGGGATATGAGACAAATAAAAATTATATCAAAATGAAAATATAAAAGGATTTCAAATCAACGGACCAATTTTCACTTTATTAAATACTAAATACATCATAAAAATTTGATTTAAAAAAAAACTAAAATAACTGTCTATTTACATATAACTAATTACAGAATTTTCTAAAAATATATAAATTAAAAAAAAGAATCAGAGGTTAGGTATCAATAGGTATGACACCAACATGAGATACTTTTTTTTTCGATAGAGCTCCCCCTTTTTTTAAACTTCATATTATAGAATGAATATGCTGTTAATTAAAAAAAAAATTAAATTAAAATTAAAAATAAGTAAATCCAACTAAAAAAAATAATTAGAAAGAGAAAATTGTACTCACCAACTGGAGGAACAGAAATAAGTGCTACTCTTTTTTTCACGGGTTGAGGAGTTTGTGCACCTTTCAAAAAATTTACTAACAGACTTTCTTTCGGTTTTTCTCTGAACACATAAAAATTAATTTTATTACAGAAAAACTTCAAATTGTCTCATAATGAAGAAGAAAAAAATATGTTACTTACGGCACAACGGGTGAAGGTGGTGTAGAATTATTTATTACTTTCAAATCATATTCTTTGCACAAGTCCATATTCAAAGCCCTAATATATAAAACACATTGCATTACACATCAGTTAATAAAAAAAAATACATATGTGGCAAATAGTTATCAAAATCATACATTAGCAACAACATAGTTAGCTAAAAGGTAACAAGTAAACCAGCAATCATTAATATGTTTTGTAAATAAATTTCATTAATAAAAATAGTCATAACACAATATGAAAATATTTAAACTAATACTTACCCAACTATTAAATTTAAAATAAATTTTAGGACCAATTAAAAAGAGACCATTATAGAAGACACCATAACCAGCAACTCTACACACACATAGAAAAACTTACAGACACAATAATAAAAAGAAGAATTCAGTTCTATGGACACCCTAAAAAAAATAAACCTGAGCAGAATGACCAAAATGTTATTCATGAATCGTAAAAAACTGAAAATGGCCAACAGGCAGACATTGAAGAGCTCGAAGGTCTCTCCGGCGGTCTTAGAAGGACATTCTTCACTTAGGATTCAACTTCAGAATGCTCTAGGCTTTCAAGAAAGACCAAACAGAAAAACAGGCTTGATTTCGACGCAGAAAAGAAAGCTAACGTGTGGGAAATGAATGAAGGAGATATGGAGGAAAAAAAGAACAGTTGAAACAAACAAAGTCCATAGTGGCTCAATCATTAAAAATATAAATATTAAATCATTAAAAATATAAATCTAAAAATATACATACACACACACACACACACACACACATATATATATAAATCTCAATTAAAATAAATAAATATATATATATATATATATATATATATATATATATATATATATATATATATATATATATATATATATATATATATATAAAGGCGGTAAAAGATCTACAAGGTCTGTAGAGCCAACAGAAAAAAAAAAAAAATATATTTATACACAAACACACACACACACTTACCAAACAGATTTGCCAGAAGAATCAAATGTTTTGGCAGCAATCTCTTTAATTTTAAGTGAAACAGCCCGTTTAGTAATATTTTCAGACGGATAATCTTTTTCAAGTATTGATAAAAACTCTCTGATGAGGCCAGACAAGGGTAAGTTATTTCCATGCACAAATTTGGCAAGTACCGGCAACACTGTAAATAGAAAAAATTAACTAATTTTCAAATATCCATGAGATAAATGTGCTCATACATTTTGATTTAAAATCACACACCAACAGCAGGAAATGGTTTACACTTCGTCGGAGCAAGCGAAGTAGGGCTTTCTTCGATTTCTGGACCAGAAAAATCGATAGAGCCCCCTTCTTCATTCCAAACTGCTCGAAACCGAAGAAGAGTTTCGTATAGACTCCCTGTAAATATCAATAAGAAGAATACCATTATATAAGCAGAAAAGTAAGATTAAAAATAAATAATTATGAATAAATCGTACATGAAATTGTATTTTTACTATGTAAGAAAATAACATCTAAATTTTATTAAATCCCCAAATCCTAGCATTATTCTCAACTAATTTTGAATAAGGATCCAACCACTGCATTTCAAGCCACAATAGTCATATATCACACCACCATAATACAGATGCAGATTTAATAACCATATACCAGTGTTCTTCAACCTTTTTGCACCTGCGGACCTGTAAAAATAGGATAAATATTTCGCGGACCAACTGAAAGCTAAGACAAATAAAAACCAATAAGCTTGTAGATATTATTTTTTATCATAAAATATGTTATCCAATTACATTTATTAGTGCGATATCTGCTGATGCTTCTTTGATATAACATTTGATATTCGAGGCTTCTGCGTTGTTTCTGAGAGACGAAGCGCTGCATTAACATCTATTCGGTTTCTCTGTTTGGTTTTTATTACAGACGTGGCTGAAAAAGTCTTTTAGTAATTTTAAATTTACTAATAATTTGATAGCTTTATTACTCAAAGTTGGATATTCTTTTTCTAGCGATATCCAAAATTGAGGCAATGAATGCATTTTATGTCTGGAGACCAGAGTGACATCAGAAGACAACTCGATCAGCTTTTCTTTTTCATGAAGATCAAAAAGAAAAGTGCACATGAGTTTATGTCTTCCAAGAATGGATTATTAATCCAGAGGTTACCCTTACAAGGATCTTCATTTTCTGGCAAATATTTATTCAAATTTTCAGCTAATGCTCTTAAATGTTCCTTTATTATGTTAAATATGACTATCGTGTTCACATCAGCAGCAATCGAAAATTCATCCAAAAGAGAAAACATTTCTACATCTTCCTCTTGTAAGCGACTATTCCAAAGAGCTAGCTTCTTTTTGAACGCATCCATTTTATTTCTTAAAGTAAAAATATTTGTATATGAACCGTACAGAGAAATATTAACTTCACTAAGCAGACTGAATATGTCCGCCATTATATTGTTATTATACATATACATGTATAGTTTTATACATAATACATCACGGTGATTTACGATTTGACCAAAATTTTTTGCGGACCGGCAGGAAATTTCTACGGCCCGGTACTGGCCCGCGGACCGGCGGTTGAAGAACACTGCCATATACAGTAAAACCTCTACTAACGGACACCCCTAAATAGCGGTCACCCCCCATTACCGGACGATTTTTTTTGCACCAACATTTTAATACAATTTTTAAGGCATTTGAACCTCTATTTAACGAAACCTCTCATTAACGGTCACGGACAGGCTGTGTTGATTAGGAATCGATTAAAAAAACCTCTAAAATACGGACAGTATGACTTTATCCCTTTCCCGTTTCTCGGAAACAATTAGTTGTTTCCGGTCTAAGGAAACAGGGACAGCTGTGTTTACTTTTGAGTAAAGATTTTCCACATAAATACTTTTTTTTTATTCTCGAACTTGCTTTATTAAAATTTAGTTCTGTTCTAGCCCTCATGGCAGGCGGCTGAAAATGTCTCCCTCACGTAAGAGACTCACTTTAGAACAAAAAATAAATGTAATCGACTTTTATGACCTTGAAAAGTTAAGGGTACGTGCGCTAGCGGAAAGACTCAATATTGGTAGTATACAAGTTTCGGGAACACTCAAAAACCATGCGATGTTTTTTTTTATTCTAATTACCTTTTAAACACATGGGAAATTGAATAAGAGAGAATTAATTTACAAATACATATTTATAAAAAAATAAAACCTCCCTTTAAAGGACACCTTTAAATAACGGACAAAAATATTTGCACCAGGGCTGTCCGTTAATTCGAGGTTTTACTGTACCCCCTCTATTAGAAAATTATATCAAACTTTATAACCACTTTTACCCTTCATTACTTTACTGAAATAATTTATCTCATAAACATACACATATGTCAATACATGAAAGACAGAAGTAAAAGGGATTTATAGGGATGGATTTCAGTAGTAACTGGCAACTGATTACTTAGGATTGAGGTAATTAAGTAGGAGGATTCATTCATTTCATAGAAAACATATATACTTATGTGACGTGTACAGGTGGAAATAAAATGGCCGATACCTTCCTGGCTATGGTAGTGCCCTCTTAACATCATTGGAATTCCAAGATTACTGAAAGAAATTATCCTTAAGGAATGGCAGGTTATATGGGACCAGAGATCTTCAAGTAACTTTAAAGTTATGAAAAAGGGGATTAAAACTTTGGGACTCTTCTAGTCAAAACATTTGCAGAGAGGAAGAGGTCCTTATCATGCTCTGAATTGGGCATTCAAGATCCATTCACTTACATGTCAATAGTAAAGCCATCTCGATGCCAATATTACCACAGTTGTTGTTGTTGTTAGTTCATTTAACGTCACTTTATGCTGCTATGGCTAATCGGACGATGCTACAGTAGGAGCTCTAAATTTTGCCTATCTAGGTTTAATTAGGATAGGGATTTTTAACCAGTACCTGACATCGTACAGGCTCGGGACCCCCGTTTAACGTCCCTTCCAAAGGACGGCGTAACTAAGGATTTTATTACTCCCTTAAAAAAATCCTAGGGCCACCTGCCGGGCTACTAACTCGCGATCTATATTACCACAGTATTCTAACAATGGCCCATCTTTTTCAGCATTATCCAATCTATACTAGTAAAACGCGAGATATAAAGCTACCACAAAACATCTTCATAGCCTTAGTGAAGGATTTTGGTCTTGCTAACAAACTTATATCTACTGAAATAAATATAAAATATACTCCATAATAATTTTTGTTTTAATTGTAGTCGTGTTATCACTTAGATTGGGCCCTAACGGTTTAGATATAGAGTGAATGCCATTCTAGAAGTAGGACATAAACACCCGTACACGTCTCACCTGAGCTGACTTCCGTTGTACCATTACTGATCCAAACGCAACCCAAAAGACGAGGTTTTAGTCTTTCAGTTTTACTTTTCATTTCTTCGTCAAACTCTTGTTTCAACAACTTCATCCGCAATTTTAAATTTTCAGGGTTCTGAAAATTTTAAAATAATATGTGATTACAAAACAATAATTAAAACAAAGGAGGTCATATAGAAGTTACTAAACCCACTAGACCCAATCAGATAATAAATTTTTGAAACAGTTGGAACAAATTCAAAGCCAAATAATCGTAAGTAGTGACTTACATTTTCATCAACCTCCTCGTCAGGGTGTACTTCTTCATCACTTAAATATCCGTGAGGGACAAAAGTATTGTCCAATAAATAACCATTTTCACCACTGTTTTGGTTCTCTTCTTCTTCGCCTGGCTCTTCATCAGAATCGCCCGCTTTATCAATATCTTCACCTTCCCCTTCGTCTTCCCACTCGGAATCTGAGTCTACTTCATAATCAAAGGTTTTCTAAAAAAAACAACATAATCTTTAAATTTTACAAAGATGAATGTTCATTTAGTTATCCTTCAAGTTAGACTTTTATTACAAGAAACAAAATATACTTTTTCGTATGACTTAAAAGTTTCATTCTTTAAGATTTCATATTAGGACAATAAAATATTTTTATTATTATTAAATAGTAGCTGATCCAGCCACGCGTTGTTGTGGCTGTTATAATAGTTTTAAAAAATATTACATTAAAATTTGAATTTTAACGAAATAATGAATGAATGAAATAATTAAATAAATTGATTTTTGATTTTACATTTCATTCATCTTATATCTAACTATAGTATATAATAAATAAAGAATATACTAAATTTTTAACTCATAAAATATAAACATTAGTTGTAACAGCATGTACAACATATCAAAAATGCAGCAGGTTAGAAAACAAAATAGTTTTGCAATAAAATAATCGCGGTCGAAAATCGAAAAAAAAAAAAAATAGCCTACATTTTGTTGGATAATGTTACATATATTTGCAAAAATCAGTACAGGAGTTTCGGAGATCACATCGGATCATTGGAGCCCCGGACAAACATCGTGACAGGATATTTTTATAAATACAGATATAAAAGATTCCAGTTATTTGTTATATGGTAGGAACTGAACTAAGAATCTATTAGACCTACAGAGCTGTGGTTGGGCTCAAATTTTAGCATATTTAATCTACTTTAAAAATGGTTAAATATGTTGTTTTTTTTCAAAAACACACTGATTAAGAGATACAGGCCAAAAATTGAAAAAACTCCGAAATTTTCAAGGTTTTTCGGTCACCGAAGGTTTCCCTTGTCATTTTCCCGGTTTTTCTCTCCATAAGGACCTTCTATGCGCCTTAGCGAAAATATGAAAAAAAATTAGCCGAATTGGTCGAGCCGTTCTCGAGTTTAGCGGTTAGCAACAAATTTGGCGATTCATTTTTATTACATAGATCATTAAAATATTTTAAATTATTGAACTTCATGATTGTTAGTTAAAAGCAAAAATTAGCTGAGTTTATTTATGAGTTTGTTTATTTATTCAACTCATGTATAACGTTTAATATACATGAGTTAAAATATTTAATAGTTAATTCCTGATTTAGAACCAAAATTAAATAAACTTAAGAAAAAATAATAAAATAAGCATAAATAAAAAAATAGAATATAAACAGAAAAAATATATAAATATGCCTAAATAAAAACTTTTGTGAGGTTTATCTTACTGGAGTAATGTTTTTATAATTTATAGCATTTGAATCATTAATAATCATTAAATTGTCAATTACAATATTGACAGCAATCCTGAATATTTACCAATTAAATAGATTCAGAATACTTACGTGGTTTTGCTGAAAACCTAAGTGGTTTTGCCAAGTGTGCCGCATGGAGCATGAAAAGAACCAAAGAAAGTAGAATTCTCCTAGCAGGAGAATATCGAGAGGATTGGAGGGAAAAGAGGCAAAATCCTCCAGAGCAGTTGAAACTGCTGTTAGGACGGAGAAGAATGGTTAGAATTTATCAAGGCTCCTCGACACTAGGAATGGCACAAGAGGAAGGCAAAGATGAAGAAGGATAATAAAGATAATAAAATAAATACAGAAGAACAAAAACAAATTTATCTCACGATATCTCACTATTTCTGTTTAAATTATAACTGATTATGATTTACTGAACCTTCACCTAAGATATCATGAATATTAATATTTCAGGGAAAAAAATAAGGTCCTAGATCATGATATCTTAGGCAACGGCAAGTTCTTGCAAAAAGGAAACCTCTTTTTATTATCCTGATTCCAGATCCTTGCGATATTGAATTTGATTTTTAAACAAAATTAATATAATACCTTATCTAAACCAAGAGGCTTGCGAGGGCCAACATAAGTGCTTTTTTTCCTCCAAGTACCCCAGTAAGGCGGTCGACGGTTATCATGAAACTGTAGCAGCTTAGCTTTCATTTTTTTCTTATTATTGATCTCTTTCGTATTAGTTAAATCAATGCATTCGCCACTAGCAGTAGACTCTAAAAATACATAAATGAAATTAATAAATAATCACCGTAATCAATGAACATATGGGAAAATGGTCACTCGATGGCCTGCGGGTCATGGGTTGCTTACCACTTATTTAGTCTTATGTTTTAAATTTAAAGAATGACAAATAAATAGATGTGAAATTGAAAAATCTAAAATATTGTTAAATTAGCAAACTAAATGTTCACAGCACAAATAATGAAAATATCCTTAAAAAAATCTAATCTTATTTCATAATTATTAAATTTAATCCTATTATGAGCATTACATCGACAACATTTTACAAAAAGGAACCAATACTCATTATACATTCCTCATTAAATAATTGTTTAACTTTATTCCACAATATGAAAACATATATCAAAATACTTGTACATGAAAATATTAAGAGAAATGTTCAAACAGCCCAGTCAACCATTTCTACATTTCTCAAGATATATATGATCTCTACATCAATATGAAAACATTTTGTAGTTAATTTTACTACTTTATCTATTTACATGAAATATAAAAGTCTCATCATACATTTCTATTTTTTTAAATTACGATTTTCCATTAAAAACTCCTGAATCAAGTAATATCCAATTACCTGTTGGATTAGTTAGGACTAATACCATCCACCTCTAATTCAATATTGCACATTTTGTAGGTTGGTTCCTTTCTGCCATCCCATCTATTTATTGATAATATCAATAAAATAAAACAGTCAAATATATTATAATTATTAGCCATCAAAGGATTACTGACCAATTATGATCACATCATGTTCTTCTTCTTGCGATACAATGGGCCAAGTAGCTTCTGTTCGAAGAGGTAAACGTGCTCCATTTTTGATCTCTTTCAAATACAAATCTTGGCTCTGTTCATGAGTCTGCGAAAGTGAACTGTCTAAGTTTGCTTTCTCTTCACAGCTCATCATCCGACGGGAATTGCTAGCGAGCCTCATATCGGATTTCACCTGTAATTATTATTTTTTTAAATTAACACTCAAAAACTAAAAAAAAAAAATTAAATTAAATAAAATTGTATATAAATAATCTTAAGGTGCGTTTACACGTGAGAGGAACTCGCCGAAAGCACTCTCGAGAGTAAGTCGCAGAGCCCTTTACATGGGAGAGTGAAATTCACCCTAGTCCACTCTCAGAGAGATAATCGCCATGGCAACTCTCGAGAGTACCCTCCAGGCCGTTTACACGGGTGATTTCTATTAGTTCTGAGAGTGTCTTCTAATTGTAAACATCTTGTGATTTCAGTTCATTGCTATAAGTTCTAGAGTTATTTCTACTGTACATATACATTATTTGATGTCTTCAAGGAAAAGAGAAATAGCAGCGGCATTGTTGATTTTGTGTATGTCAAAGAAAAACGAATCGAAGAAGAAAAAAAAATGGGCCAGGTCCGTCTTGGGTCCAAAGACGAAATGATTTAGACGCTTTCCACACATTGACCCGGGAATTGTAACTAGAAGACGCCCAGCAATTTAGAATATTGTGAATTTTAAAATGTACAATTTTTATTGTTTATCTGAAATAAACTTAGCTGATTTCTCAAATTGTGAATTTTTTTTTCCATTGCATTTGTATCAAAATTTGTGGCTATTTGTTCAAGAATTGTGTTTTTTTTAACTCTATTTTTATAATCTCGCTCCTTAATGTCCCAAAGGATTAGGTGAGACTTGTATGCTTCGATGAGCCTGCAAACTTCCTCGTGCGTCCATTTTTTTGGTAAAGACATTCTTGAGAGTACTCTCGGGAAGTCAAACTGGAATCGAATGTCTGAGAGTAACTCTCAGAAGCGTTTACACCTCCTACTGTGACGAAAGAGGGAGAACTCTCGGCGAGTTCCCCCTCTACTTTCGGCGTGAACTCTCAGGACCCTTTACACTTGCGAGTTTTACTCTCGAGAGTAAACCAGCTACTCTCGATAGTTAAAAACTTGCACGTGTACACACACCTTTATGCATACATTCTACATTAGCTAAGCATCATCTCAGTATCAGTAATAAAAATAACCAGTACTACCCATTCACATTCATGGTCTTGGGTTTAGTAATTGGCAAGGATTGTAATAGGAGACAGGGCTGGGGAGGTGTGGTGGGGAGTTGCCATTGGTTACTAAAGTTATAATGTATTAGCGGTTATCCAGGTTATATTCGTCTATCAAAGAATGGGGTGCACTCCTCACCAGCACTGAATAAATTCAGTTATAATTATAGCCTTATAATTTTTAGTTTTTTAGTTATAATTTTTAGCCATATAATATTATAACCTATTATAATATAATTACAGCCATGATGAGAACAAAGGACGAGTGAAGGAAGCAAGGCAGCAGGGGAAAGGACACGGCTTCTCTATGTGTGGATGGTCCAAGGTGACTTCTGTGCAGGGAGGTGATTCATATTGATATGCTTCTAAAGTTTCAAGCAAACAAATAATCCACATTTTTGGCTTTATCTATTACCATGATATTAAACTCAATGATAACGACTGATTACAGATCAAAGAAATGCGACTTTCTCCCTTTAATTTATGGTCACTTCAAATTCAAAATTCTGAAAAATGAAACTAAAAAATAGAAAGTCATGGAATAAAATTTTACTCACTGCAAATGGCATAAACTTGACTTCCTCACTTTCTTTTGGTTTATCTGCAGCTTCAGGTTGCTGTTTTTTCTTTGCGATGAAGAAATTTACGAAAGCTGCCTTTTCTTTCTCGGTCATTTCTTCTTTTTTCCTTTTTTCTTCTTCCTTAGCCTCTTCTTTTTTGCGTTTTTCTTCCTCCTTCTGCTTTCTTTCTTCTTCTTTCAATTTTTTTTCTTCCTCTTTTTTCTTTCTTTCTTCTTCTTTAAGCCTTTTCTCTTCTTCCTTAATTCTATAAAAGACAAATTCCAAGTTTAATACAAGTTCCACTTTAATAAAAAGACACACTTACAAATACAATGAATGCTTATTTAATACTTGAAGATTAAAATAATGAAAAATAAATTTGAAAAGTTAATTATTTTAATATATGCATAAATATATTCGAAGCTCAAATAATGTAGGTTTAACGAATTAGGCTTCAGTGAGTAATATATTTATAATGATATATAAATTAAGAATAAAAAATAAATTAATATATTTATACAAAGACTAAAATAGAATACACTTTCAAAATTATTTATACTTTAGTTTTCTTTAAATATAGCCATCTACTGGCCAATTTATAAAAAAAAAGAAAAAAAAAAGGCATGTAAAAGAAACATTAATTAAGTAGATAAATCGCAATGAAGGAATGTTAAATATTTACATGTATAGGCAAACATATATATTTTTTAAACCTTACTTCAGTTCTGCTTGTCGTTTTTTCTCTTTTTCTTCTTTCTCTCTTCGCTTCAAATCTTCTTTTTCTTGTTTTAATTTAAGTTTTTCTTCCTTTGCTTTAGTTTTCTGGGCTATTCGTTCCTTAAAAAAAAAAAAAAAATTGAAATTGTGATAAATTCGGTTGTCATACCAATAAAACAACTCAAAGGAATAAGATCATTGCAGGTATTCAAGATAAAATTATTAATTAAAATAACAATAGAAAATGTAAATCATAGACTAAATTGCAATGGCAAAATAAAGCACTACTATTGAATATTAATATACATAATACTAATTTATCTTTAAATAATTATAAATTTTTGTAAAACTAATAATGAGCTGTTTCCAAAGCAAGCACTCAGTTCATATTATTGAAGTGATAGCGTCATGGAGATAAAGATGGGTTTATAAAGTTGTTGGGCTTGGTAACGAATGAATCCCTAAAAAGTTAATACATATATATATATATATATACATATATATACATATATATATATAAATACATATAGTATATATATATACATATATATATATATATATATATATATATATATATATATATATATATATATATATATATATATATATATATATATATATGTATATATATATATCAAAACAAGAAAACAAAATCAGAATCGGAGGTTATTGTCATTCAAACTTTATTATATAATTGAAATATTTTTTTTAGAAAAGCTGTCTTATAATTATTACTTCTGATTTCTATAATAAAAGTACTTCCAATGGAAATATAAGTAAGTATCTCAAAAAATAATTACTGAATATATAAAATTATGCAACCCTTAGAGTTTTAATATAACCGAAGTGGCCTTTAAGATCATTGGGGTTGGCCAACCCTACCCTAGATAGTGCCTCAGTACATGAACGGGTTTGGGGTTCAGTACATGGTAGAAACTGTACTGTTTCAAGGATAACGGTTGTACAGGGAGGTGATTTGTGCTCAATCACCAGTTTTCCCCTTTGTTTTGGGTACCTACTTTAAATGGGCTGGGTGAGCCCCAGGAGGGTCCTACGTCCTATATGATCCATCTCTGGCTGCTAATAGACTAAATAAAAGTCTTGCCAGCAGCGGGATTTGAACCAGGATTTTCGCCATGGCAACTCAGTGCTTTACCATTGAGCTGCTCTGCTCCCCATATCATATCAACTATACCAAGGCAATATCATACATACTTAAAAATAATAAACCATCTGATGATCATGAACACCACTTAACGGATCAACCTGTAGTTTCATACTTTTGTCAAGCCCTGTTTTGTCCAAAAAACCACGTCAATAGTAGGGGGTTAGTCAACAAAATAAATTTTCTAATTTTTTTTTTTTTTTTCAATCAAAATTCCACATAGAATAATTTTTTATTCACAGATGGCAATGAGATGTGGAGAAAGCTCAGAGGAAGGTGTCCTTGAGTTAAGTTGGTTTGTGCTGCCTGAATTGTTTAAAAAGAAGTGTAGAAAATATTGCATTAACTTTATGCTGAGACAGAGAGAATGGGTATTAGCCTGACTCTATACCTGGTGCTCTGGTATAAATAAAAAGTTAAAGCGACACTGTCATCTGTGACAAGGAAGATGTGACAAGCCTGTAGCTCTTATGTACATGTGGAATATACCAATTTCGGTTAGATATGGATGGAGAATTTAACTAACAGTTATAACATCCATTTTTTTTTTAACCAAACATTATTTTTCAAACCAGAACTAATTTAACTATCGAAAGACAAACAGCCAATCAGAACTAATAAAGACTAATATAAGTATAATTCCTAAAAGGAAAAACTATCTGACCAATCCTTATATGTGCTTTCTTTTAAACTATCATAACAGACTACAGAAAATGACAATGCCTAATTGTTTTTATGTTGTCAAATTCCAACCTTTCTAGATTGTTGTTGTCGTTTGTTCATTTAACGTCACTTTATGCTGCTATGGCTAATCAGAAGATGCTACATTGGGAGCTATAAATTTTTGCCTATCCAGGTTTAATTAGGATAGGGATTTTTAACGAGTCCCTTCCGAAGGACGGCGTAACTAAGGATTTTTTACTCCCTTCAAAAAATCCTAGGGCCACCTGCCGGGCTATGGATCCGCGATTTTGGGCTTAGTAGTTTGTTATGCTAACCACTAGACCACAAGTCATCCCTCTAGAATGTGGTAAGCTGCACTTCAAATCAATTTTCGATGATGGGACATGAAAGAGAAAAGTCTGGAAGTATATAGATAATGAAAACATTTTTTGGACTACCATTATTTTTTACAATAACTAAAATGATTAATCTTATTGGCTTACCAATCTGAGACGTTCTCTTTCTTCCTTCCTTTTAATTGATTCTAAACGCTTCGGAGTTAGTTTTCGTGATACATTACCAGGGGAAGATTTATTTTTCTAAAATATAAAATATAATTATCATTCTTATATAGAAAAAATAATTTAAATAACTAAACAGTTAGAAAAAAATCCTACAGGACTATCTTCAGAAGAAAAAGCAAGATCATCATCTTCACTATTCAGTGTTCTATTAAGGCTCTCATCGAGGGACAGCGTTTTGTCCGCAGGATCTTCTTTGCCATTATCACTCTCTAGGTCTAAATTACTAGGGCTATTCCGACAGCTGTCATTTTCTTCTTTATTCTTCTCATCTACTAGAATGTCATTACTTGGACTGCTCTCAGCTCCTACACTTTTATTATTAATCGAATTCAAAACACTATCACTAATAACTAAAGAAAAATCTCTAAGTGATGCATCATCTTCTTTAACTGCAGGTTCTACTTCTCTGTTATGTGAAGAAGATATTACATTCTCCGTTAAATCAACAACAGCTTCACTTTTAGATGTGTTCAGTTTTTCAGTAGAATTTTGGCTAACTGGATCTAATTCTTTTTTTTCTTCTATTTTTTTCCGACTTTCAGCAAATCCACATAATGGTGTACTATTAATTTCAACATTTTCCTTTTCAGTTTCTTTGCAAACAATTTTATTGGCATGAACATCATCATTCGAGTCTGAACTAAGTTTCCTCTTTTGGCTTTTCAGTGTCACATTTCCAAAGCATAACTGAGCTGCAAGACAAAAATTTAAATCAATATAAAAATTTAGCATGATCCTAGATATACAAAATGATCATAATGTTAAAAATTGATTCTCTAATTGCAAGTTATAACAAATTGTATTAAATAAAGTATAATGAAATTATCTATAGAACACAAAATTAGAAAATGATTTTTAGAGTCCATGAAGCCCGACAACAATTTAATATTAAATATAAAATATTTTATTTACGTTAGTTCTAAAGATTCTAACAGCCCCTAAAAACAATACACTAAGTGAAATTTATAATTAAGCAAAAGTATGAATTACAGTCTTTCGGTAATCTAATTCTAATTAGATTAAATAATGCAGATTGCCAGGTAAAAATTAATGGAAAAGAAAACATCATTTTCAAGTTTATAATTTATCATATCAAAATTTTATATAAGAAGTGATAAGATAATTTAGCTATTTAAAGCAGTCACTCAACCAAATACTTCCCGATTAGTTTATTTTCCAAATACAAAAATAATAGAAAAACATATTAAATCCAAAAAATTAAAATGTCGAAAGATAGATTTCTCTGTTTATAATAATTCCTATGAGTGACATGAATGGAAATTCCTTTAGCATTAACAAAATAGTTATTTAGATCTATTGCAACAACTATTTTCTATAGATTCATAAAAGTTTAAGAAAATAATTTTGTAACAAAATCAATTTGCTAAAAGGCAACATATTTTACAAAAGTTTAAATAAAACTGTGTTTCACAAATAAAATTAGAAATGTTAATTTGCCTTCCAATAGATGTCACAAAATAAATCAAAAGTATGTTATCCATGAAAGAAAATTAAATGATAAATTATTTCGTGATAATATAAATAGGATTCGTAATATTGTGATATAAATTACATTTAAACTAGATATAAAATCTCCAGCTTTAATAAAACTTTATTAATAAAAATAAGTAATGATTAATATTTGAATGGCTAGCAATAACACAAAATTAAGTTAGTACTGTTTTTGATAACAATTATGAAAATAAGATACAGATAATCCAGTGATCCAATGAAGTCAAATAGTCATATAATTTCTCAGAATGTTTCAACCATACCTTGCTTTAATTTCTTTTTTGGTGGTCCATTTTCATCTTCCAGACCCATTAGAATAATAACTAACAACAGACTCTTGAGTAAAACTTTAGTTCTAAACCACTTAACTGATTAAAGTATTTTTTTAATTTACCATATTTTAATGATTTGAAACAAACTATGCGATTAAAAATTAAAATTATAGAAAATAATACGACCGGGAAAGGAAATTTGTTAACTAAAGGATTACAGACAAAACTTCATTCCTTAAAAAAACTAAGAAATGTAGGAGGTAATAAAAAGCAAATTCAGCGCGAAAACAAGGAATGAATACTTGATAGTTGTTTTATCTTCATTTGAGATCCATACTTTTCGAACGTTTCAATACAATCTGATAAAATATACCTCCATTATTTTAGATGGTTACTTTTCATAAACAATGTTTTAAACTTAAAAATAAATTGTGAAATTGAATAAGTATTCCTGGGTTGTTAATTAATTTAAATATTATACACTGGGAGCGCTTCTATCTTTTCTTCCAGCATGGCCGTTCAATTCCTTAAGAAATTCGTAAGTTATGAAAATTCAAGATTTTTAATAAATTATTTTATTGTCACAATTTTTAAACATGTTATTTAATTAATGCGGTCCTATGACTTTGTAGTTTTGAATTATTTATTACAATACTTTTAACTAACATAGAAAGAATGTGTACTTAACTATTTTTAGTTATAAGAAAATTTTATAAATTTGTTATCAATAGCAGGTTATGTTTTCCAAATTTTTTTTCTAGTCTTGTTCATTGGGTGTTAGTAGAACATATAGTACAGGATTGAGGAAAGCAACATTAATTCCCGGAGATGGAATTGGCCCTGAAATTTCTGCTGCTGTCCAAAAAATATTTTCTGCTGCAGGAGTAAGTACAAATTAATTTCATATATATGATTACAAATATTTGCATGTGCAAATGTAGTGTTCAAATTCCCTTAAATTGAGTAGTTAATTTTCTGTGAATTATATATTTTTTTCTTTTAATTCTACTGGTGATGTTTGATTACTTTTAATTATGTAGATCATAGACTGCGATAGTCACCTGGGCATTTAGTTTATGTCAATAAGGTTCTATCTGTTTGTAATCTATCTGTATTATTGTTCATGGTAGTCTAAAAGTTATACAAGCAGTTGAATTGATCCATAACTTTGCTAATAGAAACATTTTTTATTCCGATTTTGAATAGTTTACAACATAATAAACATCTAACTGTAATTAGTATCAACACCAATTATTCAGGTATTCGTTTGGAATTCATACTTCTTATTTTTAACAGATTATTGGATCAGTAACAGAAAATTGGTTTCTGATTGCTGCAGATATTTTGCTAGCCTACACAATGCTAACAATATTTTTGTTATGTTATCTACAACAAAGGTGTCTATTTGACCTCAATTGATAAGTAACCTCTCAGAGGTTTTCTTATCACTTGAACTAACCATTATAGAAAGTATGATTAACCTAAAGCATTATGAATTATAACTGTTACAGCGAAAAGTCTTAGCCTCTTAATCAGTAAATGCTATATTACTGATCACTATTACAAAATTTCGTATTTATATTGCCGACAGAGAGAAAGGCCAAAAGCCTATAGCAGGCCACTGATAACATCAATTTTTGTATTTAGATCTAATTTCTCATTTTAACAGTTCTAAAATATTTGCCTAATGTCCTGATTTATAAAGATGGATATGAGTTGTCTCCCCAATTTTGCCTAATCTGAAGAGACTGAGAAAATCTTAATTATTTTTACTTATTCATTTTTATATTAACAAAAAGAAAAATCCTTGATATTTTTAATAATATTCTAGGTACCGATCGAATGGGAAATAGTTGATGTGACGCCAGTAAGAGGACCAGATGGAAAATTTGGAATACCTCAGTCTGCTATTGACTCAGTCAATAGAAACAAAGTCGGGCTTAAAGGTCCACTTATGACACCAATCGGTAAAGGCCACAGATCTTTGAACTTGGCTTTGAGGAAGTAAGTATTGTATTGAATTTAAATTTTACCTTTATATTTTTTTATACAATACATGCATATTCAGGTGAGGTAATTATTGGAGATGATCCTGTAAAAGTTGATAATTGTGTAAAATATGTCTAAATTGACTTTAGAGAAAGTGTTAGCTTTGAAAATTTTTTATTTGCATCTACCATGAACAAGATCAAGAGCTATTTCAGCATTGGTCCATTGGCTTATTATAGGATTTAATCAATTAAATCCATTAAAAAAAATCTAAGTATTGAGACGGCTTGTAAACTACAGGGGGGAGGGAGGGAGTAGACCGAGGCATTGGAGCGATGATCATATTAAGTGCAGTATTATGGATGTAGATTCGTACGGAAATCAGTGGCAGGAGTTTCATAAACAGCGATTATCGCTATCACCATTGGGTTCATTAAGCCCTTTTCTTTTTATTATATTTATTAAGTTTTGTAGATATTGAATGGTACTACTTACATGTAGTTTTTTGTTCCTCATAACCAACATTGATAACACATGTCTTCAGACATTTATAGAAATTTAAATTCTGACATTAAACAATTATGTTTCAATTATTATTTATTATTAATATTTGGCACTAGAGATCTTATTCTGAGCCTTGGACTCCAGCACAGCATCTTCCAATTTCTCACACCAAGTAGGGTTCTGGCTTCTTCTGCCACACCATCCCAGCCAGTGCAGTTTTGGCCTTCCCACTTTCCTAGTTCAGTCCGACTTTTATTTTTATTTAATTATTGAAATTAAAAAAAAAATTGAAAAATTCTAAAATACTGAATCTTTGTTGTAGTTCAAAAATATTTACTTTCAATGGGTTTATTTAAATCATTACTGCTTTAATTATGCCACAGTAGTCAAGAAATGTACTAACAGGGATTTTACTGCATAGGTTGTAGTTATTCTTACCATCATTTAAATTTAGTTACCAATTTAATGTGAATTTGCAGATCAATAAACTTTTTTGAAAGTAACAATTATAAAATTTTTAATATATTTTCTGCTTATTTTTATGTAGGATTACTTTAAAGAAACGCTTACTAATTATGTTAATAAATAAAACAAAAGTGTTTATGTGATGGTGAAGGTTTTAGGTGAACCAAAAACTCCTTGACTGAATAATATGTAAGTACTTTATTTAAACTAATATTTATGATTTTCATGTATTTTTTCAGAGAATTCAACCTTTATGCAAATGTGAGGCCGTGTCGGTCAATCGAAGGATACCGTACCCTTTATGATAATGTTGACGTTGTGACAATAAGAGAGAACACAGAGGGTGAATATTCAGGAATTGAGCATGAAATCGTGGACGGAGTTGTCCAGAGTATCAAGCTCATCACAGAGGAAGCTTCAATGAGAGTAGCTCAGTTTGCTTTCAAATATGCCAAAGAACAAAACAGGAAGAAAGTGACAGCAGTTCATAAAGCAAATATAATGTATGTTATTTTATACCATTTACAAAAAAATCATAGAGTATAAATAATCTTTTATTTTTGAGTGAATGTTTTCTGATAGTTTTTTCCTTTTGGAAAATCCATTAAATATATTTTTCCTTTTGGAATTTATTGTTTGTCGGATCTGAAAGTATTTATAACATACCCAATGTTCTTTCATCTTCCTCTCTTTTAATTTTAAATTATTAATAACTTTCATGTCGTAATATAACAGATAGTGAGTCCTAAGGAAGTAAGTTAAGATCCTTTAGTAAATTAATAGTCAGTCATTGAGGATTTAATTGTTTTAGTATAATAATTCAAGTGAGTGTTTAACGTGTTATAAATTTAATTATTGATTACTTCACATTGCTATTAAAAATTTGTGTTAAGAATCTCACGCTTAACTTACAGGAGAATGTCTGATGGCCTGTTTTTGAGATGTTGCCGGGATGCCGCGAAGGAAGTTCCAGAAATCAGGTTTGAAGAAAAGTACCTCGACACCGTTTGCCTTAGCATGGTCCAGGATCCGTCCCAGTACGATGTCTTGGTCATGCCAAACCTTTACGGTGATATCCTGTCTGATATGTGCGCTGGTCTAGTTGGAGGACTTGGTCTTACACCATCTGGAAACATCGGAACTAACGGCGCATTATTTGAATCGGTATTAATTCTAATAATTCTTTATTTTATTTTGAAGAGAAGGTCATTATTATTTCTTGATGATAGTCAAACAAAGTGGTCAACTTACTCACGATTCGATTAAAAAGATTTACATGGAGGGCAATATGGTCCAGATAGAGGTCAAGATAATTTCTCAAATGGTAATAAACTACTTATTGGAAACTAACGGTTCAAACCACTCAGCAAATATTAATCAGTGCCTAATTGTCACAACTATAAGTTATGTATCAAAACAAAGTTTGTCGCTATTAAGCCCTGCAATGTTGGTTCTAATGTTTATTGCTGTTTAAGAAGTTATTTTGACCTCCAGCCAGACCATTTTCTCCACCATATAGATATTTTTAGTCAAATAGTCTGTGGTTTAGATCTCCTTTGTTCATTTACTTTTTGTTTTATATTTATTTGTGTACTAATTTGAATAGAAAATATGATTTTTACGGGTTATGGTTTTTATTTTAATGGCATTTATTGGGAGAATAGAATTTAAATGGAAAATATGTTGTATCATTTAGATGGGGAAAAAGTTGAAAACTTTTTTGAGATTTCTGTTTGTTTTAGGTCCACGGTACTGCTCCCGATATCGCTGGTAAGGATCTTGCTAACCCGACTGCCCTACTATTGTCCGCCGTGATGATGTTGCATCATTTAGAGCTCAGTACTCACGCTGACAAAATACAAGCAGCTTGTTTGGAAGTAATCAGAGAAGGTACACATCGTACCGGAGATCTGGGCGGTACCGCCACCTGTTCAAAATTTACAGATGAAATCTGTAAGAAGTTGGGTTGAAAATTTACAAGATAATGAAGAGGTATTGTAGGCCTTGGGACACGGCAGTATTCTGAAAATACTCCTAGTGTTACGTTTTCAAATTCAAATGATGATTTAAGACTAAGTTGATTTGTTGCAGGACTATTTATGTCATTAAATTATTTTCCTCTAATTGTAGAAATTTTAAATTTCTAAACTTGTAGATAAATTTTATTTAATTATTTATGAAATGATTATATGGTACCATCAAACTTTTGATGGTCTTTAATAAAGTGCCTAGTCACATTTTATCATTGTTCCCTTGCTTTAAATAAATAGACTATTTTAATTTGTGTTCCATTATTTATTACATTTTCTGTTGGCATGTTATGTTGGTAGATAAAACGATCATTTAAGTTTTTGAACTTTTTAAAATACGGTCCTATAGGCTTCATGTAAGAAAAATGATAAGTGGATGTTAATTATTGTGGTAGGCTAAAATAAGTCATATGTTTCACTTACTATAGTATAGTAAAACTTTAGTTGGCACAATAAAAATGTCCTATGACTCATAACATAACATACTGTTCATTTTTCGTCCAATTAGTCATAGTAGTGATATTAACCCTTTAGCGACCGTGAACTACTATAATAGTCCGAGCGCGCCGTGCCGTGGGGACCGTTGACTATTATAATAGTCCGGTGTCAGGTGGGCTCCACGGACCATGGACTATTATAATAGTTTTGCTTTTCCGGCGTTTCTAGACCGTGAGCTACAATAGTAGTTCAGTTCCTAGAGCCATCTAGGTGTCCGCATGACAAGCTGAAATACTTTTTCTTGACAACAGATGTACAAATTCACTTTTGGCTATATTATTTTTCGTAAAGTGTGTCTGTCGTGTTTCGGCATTTATCACACTCAAAAGAATTTTTAATTGTATAAATTTGTATATAGACATTTAAAAAAAATATAGTATATAATTGTATAATTTTTTAAATAATTAAAATTAATTTACAGTAATTAAAAAAAAAACTTTTTTTAAATATGTTTTCAAATTCACCAGTGCCAGTCCATTCACCATTCCATGTCCGGATCAAAAAGGATGATGGGAAACTATAAGGAATTAAATAAAAAAACATGATTTCAGAGTCAAAAAGTAATCAGTTCAGCGGGCACGGTTGACTTTTCTACCACTCGGTTCAGCCAGCCCGCTCTGGCCCGGCCGTATTCGGTCGCTAAAGGGTTAAATAAATTAGCAACAAACATCCTTCATTGTCTTATGCTGTTAACATTGCTAAAATATGCCAAGCCTTGTTTTTGTGTAATGGATTACCTTGCTTTAATAGCCAGACACTTCAAAGATTATAAGGCACGGTTCAATTTTGATAAATTGACAATTGCAGATTGTGTTGTAGCACCAGTAGTCTGATTGTCAAAACGCTTAACTACTAATTTTTCCATTTAACCAACTGATTAAGATTGAAACAAGGTGAAATTAACTATTTCAAAAGAATATGAGCACAGAAAAACAAATTTATGTATTGAAAAGAATTGATTATTATTTTAATCCTTTTAATGCCTTCAGAATTAATTCAAATGGCAAGTGACTATACTTCCTTATGAAAAAAGGAAAATGATGGTATATTTCCTCTCCTAGAATTAAAGCACCTAAAGGTCTTGATCAGGGGTTCCCTACCTTTTTTGTACAACACCTCCCTGTTCAAATGGGAACGAGAGGCCTCTTGCCATTTTATCGTAACTTAAAGAGACCAAAAATCTCCTGATTATCAATTTGTTTTATTAACAGGTGGATAAATACATAAAGAGAGGAAAAAAGATGAAATACTTGTAAGAGAAAAATAACTGAAATTACGTGAGAATTTGTTTATTTTCAATTGGTCTGATTAGTGTTCATGCACCCCTGGATTGGGAACCACTGTTCTAGATTTTCTAGTAAGTGGTGGGGAAATATGCATTAAATATCTCCAGACCATGACTTATCAAATAAACTTCGTTATACTCAACACAAGTAAAAGAGATAAGATTAACGTTTATCTTGGGCAATTCATATGGAGTTAAAAGATATTGCGGAGATGACTATTGAGAAGAAAATAATACAAATTTGTTAAGCAGCTGTCTTCTAAAACATTCTTTTAGCTATTAACGGCATGGCACCTAAAAGATAAATACTAATAATTAATTTGTGTAATTTATATAAAGCAAGAGGTGTTTATTAACAATATGAATCTTAGGAACAGAATTGATTATTACAAAATTTGGCACAATTTATTAAAAAAATTTGAAATATCACTCGTGAATAAATGCAATCATTATCAATAAGTCAACAAATACAGTCTTCTTAGTTTTATATATATATAAAAAAAAAAAAATTAGGAAAAGATAAGTATATGTCTAAATAAAATTTGACTATAATAATTGGAAAATATGCATCAACATACTTTACACATCACTTATACATATGTCTAAATAAAATAACAAATAAATCGAGTTGACTATAATAATTGGAAAATATTTATCAATCATATTTTATCAACATACTTAAACATCAAGTAGCTGATAATCATGAAATATGTTATTAGAATCAATGCCTCATTTAAAAAATCGGTATCTTCCACAGATTGTCGCTTTGAGTTGAGATAATATTTTCCAAAAATACAAGTTATCATGAGCTTTTGTGTGGAAAATAGAATGTTACTATGAGTTAAGAGTAGATATCAGTAATCATTTCATCAAGAAATAAAAGTATCAACTAATATTTCTAAGTTCAGATGAAATGTTAACGAAGGATGCAAATTTCCAACATTTAAATTCTCTTTTCCATACTAAAGCTCATGATAACTTGTGTTTTTGGAAAAAATTAAAAGGGAAACAAATGAAAAGTTAAAACTTGTGACTCAACTCGGAGCGACAACCTGCGGAATAATTACTAAAAAATCATAGCTATTTCAGTCAACTAATTAATTGATGTACAAGAGCTACATCTTTAATTAAATAAACTACTTATCTTTCTTCAGTCTTCAATAATTAAAACTTTCAATGCTGATAAAAGCTTAAATAATATAAGAAATATACAATATTGTTAAGTTTTTTCATAATGATAATTAAATTTAATTAATTCATACATAACATATATAACTCAACTCATTTTAACAAACTTAAATAGTCTTGAGATTTACAACACAAATATAGGGCTAAAATAACATTAACAGTCATTTTCAATAGTTGACAACTTACAACTGGACTAAATCAACATAACAATATAAGATACAATTGCATTAACTTTTATTTACAATATGACACATAATCTGTGAATAAACTTAAAACTAAATATACAACATAAACAGCAGAAGTGGTCAACTCATCAAGTTCTGAAGTAGTTCATAATTTCATAACTATCTGTAAATTATTCAACTTCAGATAATTCAGTGAGGGGAATGACAAAACAGATATGTAGTAAGCAGCATCTATAGCATAGAATAAAGTAATTCTTAATCTGAAACAAAAAAATAATAATTAAATATTTAATCATCATATACTTAATATCATATTTAATCATTTGAATCCAAGTTTTTCCTTTGATTATTTACTTATAACTGATAATATTTTACAAAAAAATAGTATTAAAACAAAAAAAGGTGTAATGAGTATAAATCTATCTTAAGAAATTGTCAAAGGCCACGTAACATTATGATCGTTACCTTGGGGCAGTATAAGCTTACCCTGTAAGCAAATACAGAACAGACCCTGCTGATAAAGGGTGGGCTACTGTTTGTATTATTATTTCAATATTGATATTGTGGTATTTCTTTACTTTATTGGCTGGTAGTTCTATATGACCCTGGCAGTTTCATTTATACTTGTTGGTAGTTCTTTTATTGACCTAACTGTCGGTTTTTAAACTATCATGTTTTGCCATACGCTAATTATCATTATCTTATTAATTAAGGTCATGGGTTACACAATGGTATTCATAATAATATAGTAACTTGACAAGCTGTTTAAAATATTTTATGAAAAAAGCATTTGTACAAGTATAACTGAAAGTAGTTAATAGATGAGATAAAATTAATATGGGACTATATAGATAGAAACTAGTACAATCTGAAAATTGTCTAAAAATCATATTAAATATAGTAGATGTTTGTTAACGCATCAAACATCACTTCATGGTAGCAAAGCTAGTCGGATGATGCTACAGTTGGAGTCCTGAATTTTATCTTCCAGGTATAATTAGGATAGATATCTTTATAGAGTACCTGACACCCACTCAAGGGCCCCTATTTTATGTCTTAATAATTACAGCATAACTAAGGATTATTTACTCACTTAAAAAATCCCAAGGCCACACTAGTAGAAGTTATGTCCATCATAATTATCTTTTAAGTTAAGAAACTAAGAAACATACAATACCAACAACATGAAATATACCACAAGCCAATTCAGTTCCGAAACAGATATAAAATCCAGGAAATGAAAAATTGAAAATTAAATTCTCAATTGTATTAATTTATTGTATTGGCATAAATGATATTAAATTAACACAAATAATAATGATTTCAAGCAAAAGAGGTATTGATATTAGGTTCAAGCATAGCTTTAACATTACTGTAATCATATTTGAAAATATGCAAAGAACATATTCCTGATATCAGTAAGTCATAAAATACTATCTAAACTTCCTTACAGGCAAAAAACAACAAAATCAAACGAATTAGCAATTATTTCTTACCTTGCCAATAAAAAATATTGGTATAAAGAGATGACTAGAATCTGTTCAAATCATAAATGTCTTCAAAGAGTAGCTAATCTTTCCATTTGACTGAAATCTGGCACTGTTCTGACATAGAGGACTTTCTTAGTGGATGGCTTGTGGTAAATGTGTGAACTTTTTCTTGATCCATAACTATGAATTGATCTGGTAGCACAGGAATGTGTTATAGAATCGGAACTCTGATTGACCACTGAATATTGGTAGGTTTGTGAAACTGGATGCATCTCAATCTGTTGGCCAGAAGAACTGCTCAAATGTTCACAATGGTACTTTCGAAGAAAACAGAGTAGTATCCCCAGCATTATAGCGATATAAACAACGCCCAAAATACCACAAATGAGCATATAATTGTCTAAGGTTTCTAAAGGTACCATTATCGCTCTTTCTGAACATCATATTAAGTAACATATGATAGGTCCAGAAGCATTTCAAGTTTTCAAGTATCCACTAATAAGCATCAAGTTACACTACATTGTTTAGGTTGCTTCAAGTCGGAATATAAATTCTCCAAAGAGATCACAAATTCATACAATCTTTGAAATGTACCAGACTTTCAAAGTCGCTTCAATAGATGTTAAATGAACAGAATATTTATCTGTAGTAAAAATATGAATTGATCACAGATAATTTTGTGCCAATTATAAGATTAGAAATACTAGAAATTATGAAAGATTTTTTAATGCATATCCAAGTTTGAAAAACAGTGGCATATTTACCCAGCAACAGTGCCTGAATGGACATTAAATCCCGCGTCTATTCAACTCCCGTCCACTATTCTCGGCAAAACTATGTAGTTTTTACTGAGTCCAATTAATTGTCTCAGGATATAGGTAGCTGGCTTTCGTAGTTTTATAAGGGGTAAAATAAAATAAATGGTTAGTCGTGTAGAAGAGCCGGTGACAATTTTTCCATCATATTGGCTATTTTTACATGGCTTAAAGGTTTTCCTTTAACTTTTAACTGTTAAGTAAAGGGAATTTCGTAAATCTTAGAAGGTGTTGAGCGATATGCTTCAGTAACACATATACAAGCACTAACGTAAAATAAAGATTTATTAAACACCACAAAGCCTAACTTAATAAACTTAGAATAGTTTTTTATAAGTTTCATATGAACCATATTTAGATACATTTTCAACAATATAAATAAGCTAAAACAAATATTAGATTACAATCGGGAAAATAAAAAAAACAAAGCCTCAAGTCTAAGCTCTAAGGAAAAAAATTAATGAGACAATGTCAATTCTGCCATCACCAAAATAATATTCGCATAAATAAGGATGAAATGCAGCGCATCTCACATCAACAGTTCAAAACGGTTGGCTCATCTATAAAATAGAATGCAACCTCTCTCCACATTGTTCAGGAAAAAACTAAAGCTAAGGTAGGTAATAAACGATTAGTTGGTGGGGGGTTCTATAAAAATAGCTGTAAATGGAAAAAATACAAAAAAAAGAACAAGAAAGACCGACAAATAAATAAAATATACACATACTATATAAACATCTATTAAGATTTATTAGAATAACTAAAAATTCTTAAAATTTCAAATTAAATTTGTTCACATTTCTAATATTTCTTTTATAATTAACTCTAATCAGCTGGTTTTATAGAACCTCCACAGCTGATCATGTATTACCTTCCTTTGACGTGAAGACGTCTTTAAAATTGCTTCATCAGTAGTGATTCAAAAACTGATAACAAAATCGAGGAAAACAGTTTGGTGTTGCAGCTACATATCTATCAACTCCATCCAAAATTCAATTAAACCACTGGCCAGCTAAAGGATCAAAGAATTTATTACGATTTACCGTCCTCTAGCAATAATTTATTTGAGTTCAACAAAGATGAGTTTTCTCATGCTTTCAATTCCATTTCGATTCAGGTAGGGTCGTGTCACTTAATGATCGCCATAATGGTTACTTCTATCCTTTGGGGACTTTCTGTTAGTAGCAACAACTAAAAGATACAGTATGCTCTGTAATGCATCATCATATACCATTTACCATTACTTCTTGGTTTCTGTCATTATGGCCATTTGATCCCGATTCCAACTTCCTTTTATGATTAGCATTAGTTGTTGCCGCAAGGGCTTTATAGCGAAACTCAACTTTTAACCACTGTCCATTTATTTAAAAAGACATTTATTCTAACATTAATATAGTGTCTTTATTACAATGGATGTAACCTAGAAGGTATACAAAACGGCTTTGTTAAGTATTGACCGATAGTTGCAGCAAAGATATCCCAATATGGGAAGGTGAAAAGGAAGCTTTAAACATAAAATACAGTCAAAATGTAACAATTTTAAAAGAAAAAAAGTAACTATGCTTATTAGATGATGGAAGAGGCCTTCTGAAATTCAGTTCCAATGGAGAAATGGTTTTGATCAGCTGTTCCTATTGTTTTGTACGAAAGCGTGATTTTACATTCGTAAGATCTTATTTTTCGCCTGATAGAAGAGTATTGTTTGTTCCGTTTAACGTCACTTTATGCTGCTATGGCCAACGTAGTAGCATAAAGCACGGACTATGCTACAATAGGAGTCCTAAAATTTGCCTATCTAAGTTAAATTAGGATAGGAATTTTTAACGAGTACCCGACATCTTACTAGCTCGGGATCCTTGTTTAACGTTCTTTCCGAATGACGGCATAACTACTAGGATTTTTTAAAGGGAGTAAATAATCCTTAGTTATGCTACGAACCCGCGATATTGGGCTTAGCAGTTTGTTACGTCACCCCGTAATTTTTGTTCATTATATTGTTTCAATTTTTATTTATCCTACTCCATACTCAAAGTTCTGTATTTGTTTTTTAAATAAAATTTAGATTTAACATTTGTTTGAATCAATTTCAACTAATTGTGATATCAAATAATTGAAAAAAGCCTAATCTCTTAGATTAAAAAATCTACAAAATGGATATAATCAGAAACACCTTTCAAAATAAAAAATCGGAAAGAAATCTGATTGATACAAAGAATGGATAAATCATGTCCATGGTCTTTGGTTGTGATGAACGAACGTCAAGTGATTGCCTGCCAGCTGTTTCTAGTGTTGTTTGGGTTATTGTTTAATTTGAATTTTTTGACCACTGTGATGATTCGTATAACACAATTTATTAAGAATCGCAACTTTTCCGAGATTCTTTTGTCCAGGAAATATAGTGATGTTGAAACAGATAAAACTCCGAAACCAAAGAAAACTGATAAAAAGTCTATTTTACAAAAGACTCCATTAGGTTAAGTAATGGATAATTAGTTCATAAAATTTGTATTTAGTTATTTTGAATATAGTTGATGAGAAATTTGTATTTCAGGTAAATTGGATGAATTTGTAGGTAAGCATCCACACCAAGAAAAGGAACCATTAAAAGGATTTGAAGGTGGTGTGAATCCAGTTACTGGGGAAATTGGAGGACCTATAGGTCCTGAACCAACTCGATATGGTGATTGGGAGAGAAAAGGAAGAGTCTCAGACTTCTAGTTTTCGACTTTCCACTGGAATAGTTTTATTGTGATAAATATATATATATATTTGTGCTACAAAAAAAAGTAATATTAATTATCTTTTCGGTAAACCACTTGTAAAAATATGTGAAAAAATGTAACAGTATTACAAATTTTCAATTACAGTACTGTGTTATTAATATTTACTGATAAGAGTAGATCTCTGAGTATTTACAATTGATCTGGAATAATCAGTAGTTTTATACTTTTTATATAACTGCTGTTTGTTTGTTGTATTACCTAATGACTGGAAGCCAGTCCTGTTTATATTTTACTAATTTTTCTGTTTTTTTTCCCTTAGGACTTTCACTATTCGATCGCCATCTGTGCATTAATTAAAAAATGCCTTTTTATCAATGATTTATAGGTTGAATGTTCTATTTGTGCTTAATAGATCTTTAATTTTTTAATTTGGTAAAATAAAACTATTATTTTTTTTCTATTTTTCCAAGTGATTACTTGTTTTTGTTAATTTTATATTTAAATACATATTTTAGTTTTACTTATTTAACTATTTAAAAAATAAAAACTACAGTCCTTGAAAGACTGCCAACAATCCTCCCCATTCCTCATGATTTTCAGGGAGGCTCCTCCAATTTCATATCCCTATCTTTCTTAAATCATCCTCTAAGTTTAAACAATAATATAAACCATTATCTATTCTTCTTCTGATCTTTGATATTGCTGCTCTAAACAAGTCCTTAGATCTACATAGGCACCACTCATCATCTGTCATTTTTTGTTCTTGTAATTTTTGAGATACCTCAATTATAGGTGAAATAAAATCTTCAGATTCTATTATTGCTTGTTTTAAGTTCTGTAGCCGTAAGAAGAAAGGGCTCACAGGTAGTTCAGTTGGTTTCCAGTCCTTTCTATCTGTCCGAGCCTCAGATTGGTAGTATGTTCCATTAATAGCTGCAGCCCATGAGGATACCCATTGTTTGTTACCTGGATAGGCAAAATTTAGAGCTCCCACTGTAGCATCGTCCGATTAGCCATAGCAGCATAAAGTGACGTTAAATGAACAAAAAACAACCCATTGTTCGTTACTCCTTTCTTGTTTGGACTACTTAATACAGAGTATTAATATATTTCCTTTTTTTTTTGGTTTGATTTGATTCTGATTTCATTATTAACCATCAAGATAATGACCCTGTTTTAAGATTTGAGTCCTCTCTCTGGTTTCCTTCCTCAAGAAAGTGACATAGTTGTTTTGAAGTTAAATTTTAAAGGCATATTTCTTCGCGAATATTCACTTGGTGAGCAGATCTACTCTCTTTAAATATTTTTAAATTCCCGTGGTAGTTACCTGGATCACTGGATTACCTGTGTGTGGTGTCTACCTGTATGCTATAGTATGAATACACTAGTTAGATCTTTTTTTATTTTATTATTATATATATTTTTTTTAAATAACTTAATTGCTTCATGCTTCATTTTTATGGTTCATTCCGTTAAATTTGTTACAGCTTATCACAGGTTTGACCTTTTTTCTAATATAGGTTTTTAATAATTCTATTAATTAAGGTCTAATTCCTAACCAATGATGTAGTCGTCTGTGACATAGGCCTGTATGGAATCTGGAGGTCAGCTTATGTTGTTTTCTCCAGAATAAGAGAATATTTACCAGCAGGCTACAGCTCTTCATCGTGTGGTAGGGATATGAAGCTTGGGGAACATGGTTTCAGCTCTCTCCAAAATTATTATAGTTTTTTTTTCTATTTGCTATAGCTAATCAGTATGTTTGAATGAAATATGGAGGAATTGTTCATTTAAAAAAAATTAACTCTTCATTAATAAAACCTGTATCACTACAACCCATGAACAGGTCTGGGGTTCAGTGCATGGTAGAGACTGTACTGTTTCATGGACAACGGTTCTGCAAGGAGGTGACGTCCTAGATCATGCCCAACCACCAGATTTCCCCCCCTTATTTTGGGTACCCTTTTTTTATAATATTTTATAGAGGCTGGGTGAGCCCCAGGAGGGTCCTAGATCCTGTACGATTCATCTCCGGCTGCAAACAGACTAAATAAAAGTCTTGCCTGCAGCGGGATTTGAACCAGGATTACCGACATGACAAATCAGTGCTCTACCACTGGGCCACTCCACTCCCTCCTTAATAATCAAGGGTAAAAATTGATTGGACTATTGATGTTTCAAAATATGAGCAAAACTAAGACATAGAGCATTTGAAATAAATTATTGCAAGTATTCATATTTAAATATTTCATTAAAACTGCAGCTTTGGGACCTAGTCCACTATAAATATATCATCATCATAATAATCCTTATATCTCCTAGCGCCTTGCAGTGTGAGGATATTTATAGAGCCTCGACCAATTTTAGAATCAATAATTGCTGAAGCTGGGATCCTCATTATTTGCATTTTAAAGAAGTAATTTGATATTATGGAACAATAAAGAACACATGTCATTTGGATTATAAAACATTCATCATTTAAGTAATTTTAAACATTCTTATATAAGGAGAAATGGCATAACTGGCAATGAATTGGGAAAAAGAAGACAATTAATACAAATAAAGGAATAAGGAAATGTCTTCAAAAGTAAGAGGGAAAACATTAAAAAATCGGACTGGAATATTTTCCGCACATACATTACCTAAATACATGAAATTTAAAAAATTGATCTAAAGCAAAGCTCTCTTAAAATAAATTAGTTTTTAAATATTTTTATTTTGAAGAGAAAAGATTTGCTTGATATGTGAACTCCCCTAGTAGCTCAAATGGCAGAGTGATTTCATGTTGAGACAGACGACCCGGTTTCGAATCCCTGCCAGTGCAAATCTTTTCAAAATAAAAATATTTAAAAATTATAATAATTTAGTTTTTGTTTCAAATTTCTTAACTTTTTTTTTGTAACTGTGTTAAAGCACGATTTTTTCTGTTAATTGGTCAGATAAAACGTTCCTAAAAATAGGAAATCCAAATAAATTAAAAATCGCAATTTTTAAATTTTGCACATTTTCGTACGCCATTAAATTTTTCGGCGTCTCAGGGATGTTTATAGGTCATTAAAAGTGTACATGGCGCAAAAACAATCTATAGTTAATCATATTGGACGATTATGACGACCGTAAAACTGATGAGCACGGTGAGTTTCGGTAATATAACCATTATTTTGATTAACAATTTTAAAGTGTTGCTCTGACCTGAATCTAATGTATATGTATATAAAATGGTAAAATGAACAAACCTCAAAGCATCTTCCAAACCGGTTTTTAGATAAAAATCGGTTGTACCTCGACGATGGGAACCTCTAAAACAAAACATACTGTAGTGTTCATTTAGATAGTAATGGATCTGAAAGAGAATAAAAAAAAAAATAAGACAGTTGCTCTTAGACACTTTTCTGAGGTTGGGTGATTGTGAAGTTCATATCAATATATCCTAAAAGATATACCTGAATCCTATATTTGTAAAAGAACACTGTGATTGTATTATAACTTTGATAAAAGTAAAATAAAGTTTGACGTCTTCGATGGCATTATTATGAGTGAGATTAATCATTGGGTTATCATTAACAAAAACGCGTTCATTTGAACTAAGTGATAGTAGGATCTCTACCTTAGTTTAATCTGTCAAAATTCACTCTAATGCCTACACAGTTAAAAAATAAAGTATTTTTTCGTTCACCAGTGCTATGTATGAGCTTTATGCCAATATGAGGTGAGTATATTTCAATATTATTATAGAAAATTTAAAATTATCAGTTGGTTTACTAACTTAATAAGTCTATTTCCAATGAGCTAAGCTCCTATCTCTTTGTTAATAGGTAACTCTCAAAGGAAGCTGTTTCAAAGTTCGCTCCAAACAATTGAATTTATTCATCTCTGAACAACTGTAATTGTATTTTTGAGAAAGATGTCGAACGAATCGGTAGTTCTTTTTTCGTCAGATTCTGAGTCAGGGAGCTCACCAGAGAAAAACAATTCTGGATCAGTCAGTGGACGGAGTTTATCCCCAGCAAGTTCTAATTTAACTATTGAAAGGCAAAATGAACTTAGGAATGCTAAAATATTTTATGAAACTGAATTAGCTAAAGAACAGGCTGCTCTTGAAAGACTTAAGGTAATTCCTATAATTGATTAATTTATATTCAAAATACAGTAAGGCTTATATAAATTTGGTTTTGTTGAATGATTCTTCATCATGTGTCATTGTATCTTGAGATGTTCTCAAGTATTTTAAAAATGGGATTATTTTATAATATTCCAATACAAATTGAATTATTAGAAATATAGTCACTATGAATCATAGCTTAGGTGACTTCATTGCTTCAGAATAAACATTTCATTGTCTCTAAGTTACTCTCCCTAGCTGTCAAATCCTTATCTCCAGTGGATGCTTGTGAAGTTTTCTTAATTTTTAGATAATATTTCAATAGTTAGTTTTGTACACTATTGTAGGAAAAATTAACGATTGACTAAGCATTAAATTTAGGGGAAAATATATTAACGTTCCATTAAAACTGTATCTACTTTGTGATTAATTGAGGCAAACAATATTGAACAGCAGATAATGTGGGGCCATGAACTAAATTTGTGTTCATCATAGAAAATGTTTTTATCTCAAATTATTTTAATTGAGGTGACTTCATCTGCTTATGGAGAAATTTGTCTGCTACTTTAACGCTATTTAATATAGAGCTATTTGAGGTAATTATTAAAAATGTCAGAATATTTGTTTGTTTTTATTGTCTCACGTTTATTAAAAGTGATGAATTTCTTTTGCTGCATTATATCAAGATTGAAATTTTATTAAAATTAATGTTTATTGGTATTATTATTTCTTGGTAGGACTTGAAAGGCAGGATGAGCTCTATGGTAATGACAATTTCTTGTCATCATTATTATAAATTAACCAATATTAGTTTATCAGACCGCATTCTGACCAGTAGTGACGTATGCTGGCGAGGTGTAGACCCTTACGATTCGACAGGAAATTTTCCCTAATGCTAGGGAGAGATAAATCCGGAGAAAAATATATTGTCCATAAAATGTAAGTCGCAAATAATTACAAAGTAAGAACCAATAGAGACCTGTTTAAAGACCCTGATTTAGTTTCATGCATCAAAAAGAGGATAATAAGATGGTTGAGAGTTGAGAGTAATTGTAGAGGACCATTCCGAGTAGTAGAGAACTGCTGGAGATCAGCATCCTTCTTGGGCCATAGCATGTGTGTTATAGATAGTATGAAAATGTGCTAATCTAAATGGTTTATTTCCTAATTTTGATATTTGGAGATTATACCCTGAATACTCAACATTAGTTTTTCAATCTAATATTGACAATTGGTAGCATTCCAATGGTTGGTATGATAAGTGTGATATTGCTGTGGAGAGATGAGACAGGAATCCTGGTATTTAATACATCCTTAATAAGAATTATTATGACAAAGGTGATAAGAGTTATCAACCCAATGAGGATGTGAGATTTTTTTGCATTTAATTGTTACTAGATATGCAAAATTACTTGAAGACTGTTGAAATTGGATTCTCTAATGGATTGAATATCATCATCATTCAACATAGTCATTCTTCTCTACTGCTCTTATAGTGTGAGGTTTCCTTCTGTGCAGTCCAGACCACACCGATCCAAACCATTTTTTAACTACATCAATCTTAATCTCGCATTTTATCTTGGCCATCTTAAACGGTTTTCGCTGATAACTTTTTCTGCTTTGAGTTCTCTAATGGATTGAACAGCTGATGAAATTAAATGTGATTAAGAATATTTTTGTGGCATTTATTTTGTTTTATTTTTTAATTTTTTAAGCACACATTGATTATTTCTTGAAATTTTATGAGTTTTTTTATCAAATGAAACATATTTATCTGGATGTCCTTTATTTATTCCTACAAATCTTGTGTATTAGAATTGTTTTATTGTTTAAGGCGACTACGAAAAATCTCAAGATTGAAACACTCCCTGATAAAGGTGCCAAATTGAGATCCTCAATTGAAAAACAGTTAAAAAAAGTTGGTGAACTCAGCAATCATGTATCACACCTGTCTAGGAGCATTCAGTCAGATGACGGAGATGGTATGTATTTGGTTTATTTATTTGCATTAAAAAAAAAGATCCATTTTTATAATTTTGGTGTTGAATTCTCATCGGGCTATGTACCAACCATTTGTAAGGTATCAAATATAATAATAATAAAAAAATGCATATATATAAGTAATTAGATAAAGACGAATATTTGCATTTGAAGGAATTGGAAATTGTAATAGGTTAAGTGATACTACTGTGATCAAAAAGTAAGGTAAATTTGTTTATAAAATGTAAATTCTTTATTTATTCTTCCAAATCAATTTCATCCCCTTCAAACCAATCCCCGTCCGATAAAACACACTTTTTCCAACGCTTTTTCCAGTCCTCGAAAAAGTCGAAACAGTCTTTTTCCGGTATAGCCTTCAAGACCTTCTTCGATTCGGTTTTTATCTCCTCAATAGTGTCAAAACGGCGCCCCCGCACTGGCCTTTTGAGTTTGCTGAATAGCCAGAAGTCACATGGAGCCAAATCAGGAGAATAGGATAGTTGGGGAACGATATGAATCGAGTTTTTGGCAAAAAAAAGTCGCGAATAACCAATACAGTGTGAACCGGTGCATTACCGTGATGAAGGAACCAAGAGTTGTTCGCCCATAATTCTGGCCGTTTCCGATGAACAGCTTCAGGCAAATGACGCATAACGCTCAAATAATATTCTTTTTTGACAGTTTGGTTGTAAAAAAAATTTACCTGCCTTCCTAATACCCGGGAGTTTTAAATGATAATTTCACCTTACTTTTTGATCACATAACCGTTATAATGCAACTTGTAAATATTATTTTCTATCATATACATTAATAATTGATAGTTATAAATATAAATTAAAAAACTCATTTGAACATCACAGTTGTTATTATTAGTTGTTATTGTTAAACTGTAAAAATAAATAAAAATCAAAAGTGGAAAAGATCAATTGAAAGATTGACAGAATACATAAAGAATGGATGACAAAGTGGGGAGAGAGCAGTCTTATGAAGCGAGAGTTTGAAGAGAAAGGATGCAGGGGAGAAGTGAAAGTTAAGAAAGGGGAACAGAGAATAAGCCTACCTGGATAAGATATTTTGTTGTCATATACGTCAAAGTGGCAAAGGTACCGTAATTTTTATATGTTCTTAAATGATGTGCTAAAAAGTGTGGATTAGGATATTTCAGGGATATAATTTAAGGTTTAAAAGTGTTATTGTCAACTGAGTGGGTAAAACCCGAGTTATGTTATTTTTATATAATAGGCAAATATTCGTCCATTCTAGTATCATTTGTTATATTCTCTTAATTCTTAATACATAAAATATTATTAAATTCTCTAGTTATTTATTGGTGCCTGAAATTAATATTTGACTTATAATTAATTGAAGTAGGTTTTTCATTATAAATAATTAATTTATGGTCAGGAAACTGAAGGAAACCTAACATTATGTGTGAATTTCCCTCTAAGCCTCATGGAGGAGCAGCTATCATCAGCCGTATCAGCAAAGGCTTTGGAAAGACATTATTACCTTAGTTGAACTTTTTCTTGAGATTTCACTATAGTATATAAAAAATCCTTTGCATTATTTCATTTCCAGGAGGTCTATCTTATCTTTTACCAATACCAAATCTATCCAAACTAATGTTTTTGGGTATAATTCAGATGAACAAAAGTTTGGATAATTTTAATTCTTAAAAAAACAAAAAAAAAAGCCAAATAATCACTAAGTTTGTTTTTAAAAAATCTCAATTTTATTGTGTAATACTTGAAAATTACACGTGCATAGTTGAAAAAATAAACATCAATAAAAATATTTAATACAAAGCAAGGTTTATGAAGGTTGCAATATTAGTTTGCATCAAAAATATTAATTATAAGATATTTATAATTGTGTATATAGTGTATAAAATTATAATTTATAATTTGTGCTATCTTTTTGTGATTTTCTTTATTTTTTTTCTAGGATCGTTTGTGAAAGAAGAAAGACCCAAAAAACCTAGTAATCAGCTGCCATCAATTATTGATCTCACTAAAGATCATATGAATATAAATGAAATGGGGAAAAAAGGTTGCATTTTTTTCTTATTATCTTTTAAAAAATATTATTATGTATTATTTATTCATTTGTATCATTTTATGATCACATTAAAATATAGTTAACATCTAAATGTTTATTTTAAGTCTCTGTTGTAATAAGATTTATTTAATCACTGATATAATATTTCATTCATAAAATGAGGATCAGGAATGTTTCCAGAATAGTAATATTTTCGAGTTATCCTATAATTAATTTAATAAAGGCGAACAAGTTTCTTTATAAAACTAATAGGTAATATAGTAGAGTCTATTACAAAAACCTGAAACTTCTTAAGTTTCAAATGTTGTGGGAGGGAAAGAATTTATTGGATGAAATTTTCCATGAGTTGAATGATTGTTATTTTTATACAGTCAGATACTTTTGAATGTTTACACTTTCCTTAGTTTCCTTGTTTATGGACAATAATAAATTTTATCTTTATTAATAACTTATTTTGTTTCATTGGATTAGTTTAAATATTTCATGTTTTCAATTTAGATTTAGATCTCGTGTAATTCGTGCTTATTTGGGAAAATGTTATCATTTTATATTTTGTGTTATACTAAAGTAATTTGTTTTCTACCTTATGAAAATCTTCCACAGAATGTGTTAAGGAAAATATTGTAGTCAGATCATATCTTGGACTGTAGTAATAAAGTAGCTATAGCAATTTTGGTGATACAAGCCTAATTTTATAGTTTAGCCCTTAAAAAATAAAAGACAAAACTTAATTTCATTAGCATTTTAAGCTGTAAAATGTTGCCTTTTATAGAAAATCCCATATTGATGTTTAATAGTGACTATAAATATTAGATTCCATATAAGCTAAATAATTGTTTAAATCTGACCAGTTTTAATAAAGATTCAGTATTCTGCACTCAAAACTTTTTTTAAAAGTATTCTGGATTTACAGTAAAACCTCTATTATCTGTCACTCTCTGTTAACCGTCAGTTTGAGATAAAAAAAGATGTATATATAATGTTTGGTTGCTAAATTCATAGACGCCGGCTAAGAATCAATCGTTGTGTCTTGACAACTTCATTTTCTAGAATCTGTTGTTTACTCAAAACCTAGGCTTCCTCGCAAACATTTCTCAGAAATTAATTATCTCCTCATCTCTACCTAATGTAGCTTCCGCAGTTGCACTACCTTCAGTCTTCATTCTTGTCTTACGGGTGCTTGTAGTTTTCTTAAAAGTACGTATAATAATGTCAGGAAAAAAGACAAAGGAAGAGTTTAGATCTCGTTACTAAGTTTGAAAGTGGTGAAAGTGCTTCAATCTTAGCAAAAATCTATGATATTCCTCGGACGACAGTTAACGATATAAAACGTGTGAGGGACCTCTAGAGTTTGTCCCTCCTATATAATCATTTAATGATTATTAAGAAGGGGCATACTACGTTTGTGTTCGTGGAAAGAGCTAAACTCCACTTTTAAATAGACATTAATTTCTCAAGAGGGAAAAATTGGACATACAATGATTGTGCTTTTAGCCATAGATGTATGTAATTATTATTATTCTTAAAATATATTTTTACTACATATGTATACCTTAGTAGTACCTAAGTAAGTTACGAGTACATATATAATGTCGAATGTTTGAAATGTATTGTTCAATTTATGTGTGTGTATATATATGACATATGGCTCACTCCCATATCCGTCTATTTCCCAAATCTGTCACCATCTTGGTCCCATACCCTGACGGATAATCGAGGTTCTACTGTATTTTCATAAAATCTTATTCACTTTTTAAAAAGATTTCAAAACATCTAGAAAATTATACACCTCTCAGAACATCCCAAATACTCTTTATAAATATTATATATTTTATGAGAAGTGTAGTTATGTAATTTTTTTACTACTGGCATTATAATTAATGCTATATAAGCTTCTATCATTGGAAAAACTATGACTTTGTGTCGTATTTTAGCATTGGAAACACATACCAAACAGCAATCCGAAACTGTGAAAACCTTGGAGAGGTTACATAAATTTTTGAGGAAATCCGATGTTGAAAACCAAACAGAAGAACCTTCGGGACTCAGGGTGTCGCTTTTACCTCATCAGATTGTTGGCCTTGCCTGGTTGGAAAAGAGGGAAATGGAAAAGCCAGCCGGAGGAATATTAGGTACGAGTTCTCTTCATTTCATTCAATTATATTCTGTGTATATATTACATATACTGTCTATTATAACAGGGGGACCGGAAAGTAATGTCGTTTCTGCGCATGCCAATACTTGATTGTCATTTGTCAGCTCATTGTTTGGTTCAGAGGCGTACCAAAGACATTGTGAGGTTATAGTGATTTCTTTACTTATAGACAATTGAATTACAATTTTAATTTTGGGTAAAATGGCCAGCCAAATACCAGAAGAGGTACACATCCGGCATTGCATGCTCTTTGAGTTTCGCAAGGGAAATAACGCAACAGTTGCTACCAAAAACATTTGCGATGTTTATCCAAATGCACTGGACATTCGTAAATGCCAAAGGTGGTTTTCCAAGTTCAAATCGGGTAATTTTGATCTTTCCGACTCGTATCGATCAGGAAGACCATCAGCGTTAGACAACGACGTGTTAAGGGCGGAAGTGGAAGCAAATCCGTGTCAGACGATCGAGGAATTGTCAAACAGTCTCAACCAACCTTGGTCGACCATCCAAGAACATTTGAAGCAGATTGGGAAAGTAAGCAGAGCAGGTGTTTGGGTCCCGCATAATCTGTCCGAACAGAATAAGGCTAACCGATCAATCACATGCAACTTATTGCTTCAACGACACAACACAGAAGCGTTTTTTGATCGCTTGATCACAGGAGATGAGAAATGGGTCCTGTATGATAACCCAAAACGCAAAAGGCAGTGGCTCTCTCCAAATGAAATCCCTCGGAGTACTGCTAAGCCAGGTTTACACCCCAAAAAAGCGCTTTTGTGTGTTTGGTGGAGTATTCGCGGCATTGTTCATTTTGAATTACTGAAACCTGGACAAACTGTTACTGCAGACCTCTACAGCGAACAATTGCAGCGAGTCAATCAATCTTTAATTGAAAAGTGGCCAGCGATTGTCAACCGAAAAGGCGTCATTCTCCAACATGACAATGCAAGACCGCACTGCGCAAGGCGAACTCTAGAAAAAATTAATGAATTGGGGTGGGAGGTGCTGCCTCATCCACCATATTCGCCCGATGTTGCACCATCGGATTTCCACTTATTCCGAGCGCTGCAACACTTTTTAAGTGGCAAAACATTTGCAAATTTGGATGATATCCAAAATGCCATCTCTAGATATTTTGCCGAAAAACCAATTAATTTTTATCGATCAGGGATTGAAAATTTACTCACTAGATGGCAAAAGGTTATTGACAATCATGGGGAATACATCATTGATTAAAAATAAAGACTAAAGACTCGTTAAAAATGTATGTGTTTGTATTTAGCGTAAGAAAACGACATTACTTTCCGGTTCCCCTAATATTATAACATATTTTTTATAACATAAAAACATTTAATATTTTTTCATTGTGTATAATTTTTTTTTCTTTCTCTCTCAAAAGCTGATGACATGGGCCTGGGAAAAACTTTAACCTTAATATCTCTGATTTTGAAATCAAAACAGCGGGAATCAAATGAAGATAGCAATTCGTCTAATGATGAAATGGATAGCCATTGTAAGTGACACTTAATTTGATATATATTTTTTACTATTTTGGTGAGTTTCATTACAGTTATCTTGTAAATCAGTCTTCTTTCTCTTGTGAAATTTCATTATTATCGAGTTAATGATTGTAAAATTGAATTGTCTGCTTAAAGGCTTTTCTGATAAGTTTTCCTCCTATTTCCTCCTATGTCTAATTGAATATTAAGTTTGATGTGTTTTTTTTTTAATAGTTTTCATGATTGAAAGGTTGATTGTTAACCTTGGTTCTTTTTCCTATTCGCTGATGGGGCTTTTATATATTTTCTCAAAATTTAAGATAGGTAGATTCCAAAAATCTATTAAATAAATAAACTCTGTCTGTTGTACCTATATAAATAGTTCTAGAGAGGAAAATAGTTGACCGGATGATATAATGGAGGATGGAGATAGTTGAGGGATGCAGTCAAAAAAACACTAAATAAGTCAAGACTTATTTTTTATTTGTGCTGACGTTTCGATCTACTTAAATAATTTGAAAAATAAGTCTTGACTTATTTGGTGTTTTTTTTTACTGAACCCCCCCCCAACTATCTCCATCCTCCATAAATCGTTCTAAGGGACTGTTACAACTAGTTTGCTTTTTTTGTTCCAACAAAAAGGCTCAAATTTCTTCTCATAATGCTTCTTGATTATCAACATTGCTATCAGAAACTGAAAGACTTAATAATGTTATTAGTGGTTTAGTAATTTGCAATTTTATAAATATCAATTACCAATAAATATGTTTGTAAATGTGCCATTCCCAATATTGAGTTTACTTAAATCAGCAATTCAAAAGTGCTTTTTTTAATAGTTAAAAATAGTTGGAGTGTATAACACGAAAGTAGGGGAAGCTGTTCCGGGAATGTCTAGAACATTCTTAATCACTTCCGACAAAAGGAGCCGATTGAGAAGGTCCTAATCCTATTTTAACTTCTCCCGCCGATTGATTTAAGCCGCTAATCCTTTGCTTCCGTCTTCCTGTCTGACCGTAACACTACTTTCCGCAAAAACATGCAATTTTCGTGTAATTATTTTTATGATTCTAAACTCGGACACTCGGCAAGCCAAGCTGCAAGAATCATTACTACTGCGCTGAGAAAGGTTATCGTAATGAATGGACTGTTCAACATTGGTTTGAGAAATTTTCAGCTGGTGACACAGATTAATTCATAAATAATTCATTTCTTCTCTCTACCCTGAGGTGAAACCATCGTATCCACATCATACTGCGAGGATATCGATATTATGCAATGAAAACTTATCATAAAACAATCTGCATTGGTTAATCGGAAGTGACTTTTACTCTTCTTAAACGATAATGCCAGACCTCATGTTTCATGACAAATAGAGAAGAAACTTAACAAGATGGTTACGATAGTCCTCCAAACCCACATTTTTTGCCAGAATTATCTCCTACATATTTTCATCTATTCCGACAATTGGACAACTTCCTTAAGGGTAACATTTTTGAAAATGAATCTCAAGTAAAAAATTTAGACTTTATTTCATCACGAAAACATGAATTTTTCAGTTCTGGGATTGAAAATTCGATAAAACTTTAGGAAAAAAATTAGGGTCAATATTTGGATAAATATGTTTTGATTTCATAAAGTTGTTTTACCAAATAATTTCTCTTTTGAAAATGGACATTCCATATGAAACATTCCAATAGTTATAGCAATTAGATTAGATTCTTAGCTCTACCTATTTTTTTTTTTGTTATTAATTGTCTGGTGTTTATTTAGTGAAAAAGGGTAATACGCTTGTAATATGCCCTGCTTCTGTCATGGATCAATGGGCTGAAGAAATAAAATCCAAAGTTAAGAATGGTTATTTGTCTGTTTGCACTCATCACGGGCCGAAAAGAGAAAAGAATCCCAGGAAGTATGCTCTTTTACTATTTATTACAATATTGTAATTACCTTTTTTATGAATTTTCTTATAAAAATTAGCATTGTCTATTCCTCAGGTAGCTCCTAATAGTTGATGAAATGCTTAGTATGATAGTATTTAGTAATGTTAAGCAATAAAGTTTGTTGTATTTTATCAGTCTCGTGACATTATTAAATAAAGGCTTATGAAAAACTAGTTAGACATTTTAAATAGTATGTTACAGATAAAGTTTATTTGTTATAATTTCGGATTGATTAATCACAGGTTTGAGAATGAGCAGAGTTGCTAGAAACATCCATCCTTTACATAAAGAAAAGGACTATAAGCCATGGTTACTCTTTTTCCATGGTGTGCCTTATATCTCAATGGTCAGAGTGGTTAGAAACTAGATGAGGAGTTTTAATTTAGTTTTGAAAAAATGACATATTTACATGTTTAGTGTTGATTATTGAGATTTAGGAGTATTTTAATATATGCAGCCCCGGTGAATAAGTGGTTAAGTTGAATTTAGTCTAAGATGGATTAATTATATTGAGGGAAGTGGAATTGTGTCATTCTCATTGTCTTTAGCTTGAAATGTAGTTATAAGCTATCACTCCATTTCAAGCTATGGCCTGACTTAGCCACTTATGTACTAAAAAGAAAAAGGAGGACACGATTCATGTACAACTTATGGACTCATTTTACACTGAATTCGACTTACCCTTATGAACCCTTATTCGCCACAGTTAAAGATATATTTTTATGAATATGATCTTAAGAATATGGTTTTGTGCACTAGTTCTGTAAATATGTGGTGTGAAGAGGCATTCCCTATTAATGTTTTATTTACAAATAGCATTTACTATAATAATTTTTTTTATTCATAATTGATTTTGGTTTTAGGTTATCAGCTTTTGATGTTGTAATAACAACCTATTCCATCATTCAAAATGAAAATAAAGGAGAAGATACCGTTAGTAACTATTGAATTTATTTGTATGGATTTACAGTATTTTTATTAAAACATTGTATTTATAGAAATAATTTTTAAGAATCTGAATCAACAATATAATAACATGTCTTTTCTGATTGATCAGTAATTATCTACTAATTATTAATTATGATACAATAGTTATAAAATTGTGTACATAACGATACTTTTATGACTTTATTGATCCTTAGTATATGGGTTCTGTCATTCACATGTCTAGATTTACGGGTGTTGTAGGATTAAAGGACTACGGAAATTAGATTAATATTTCTTCATTAAATTTTTTAAAGCTAACAAAAGTTATTTGTCCTGTATCATGAACTATTAGTCCACTTTTCGCATTCTTTATATTTTGAGTCTGATATACCACATTTACTCACCAAATTAAAATCTATATCTGTCTTGTATTCATGAGGTCAAATGTAACTTTTAATTTTTTTTTCTCCATATTTACATTTAAAAAAAAGTCAACATTCTCCATCTTGTTTGTTTTGTTTAACGCCACTTCATGCTGCTATGGCTAATTGGACATTGCTACAGTGGGAGCCCTAAATTTTCCCTTTCCAGGTACGAGATTGATCAGGATAGGCATCTTTAACAAATGTCTGACATCGCACAGATTCAGAATCTCCAATTTATGTCCTGTCCGAAGAATGGCATAACTAAGTATTTTTTGCTCCATTAAAAAAATCCTAAGGCTTCTTGTCGGGTTGCGAACTCACTTCATGATCTTTTCAGGATTGATTTACTCTAGTACTTGAATCTGATTCATAATATCATTACATAGAGAAAGTTATCACAATCAGAAATTATCATTAGAACCATTAAGAAGTGAATTATCAAATCAAACCTCTTTTGTTCTAGATATTTCATATTAAGTCCTAAGAAATTCTTGTATTAAAAAAAATAAATAAATGTTTTGTATTTTATTATCTGAATTAATATTTTATAATTTTATTATTGTTTTGCTAATAGGGTCCATTATTGAAAATCAAGTGGGAAAGAGTAGTTTTAGACGAAGCTCATACTATACGGAACCACAAATCCCACACCGCACAGGCTGTCTTCATGCTGAGGTCTAGATACAAATGGGCCCTGACGGGGACACCGATACACAATAAACACGATGACTTCTACTCCTTGTTGAAGTTTCTCAAGTGTAAACCGTTTGATGACCTGTTGGTATGTTAATAACAAAGGCTAGATTTTTTATACAGTAAAAACTCTCACCACATTAATTATTAGGTGAATGGGGTTTTATTTTAAAAATATAAGAAAAAAAGCAAATAAAATATGTGACCTTTTTTTTCGAAACTGGTTATTTCTACTATTAAATTTTATTATACACTATGATGAGGTATTATAAAAAAGTTTACTGAATAAAATTGATTCTCTGGATTCTAATAATATTACAAATAATACAAAATATTAACTAAATGTGTTTGTTTTTTATATTGTTAACTTCATTTGTAAAAAAAAAATTTAGTTACATAAATACAAATACTAACTTTCTTATTAGAGAAGAGATAGTTGACTGGAACTTCTAATGTAAGGAAGAAATAGTAACTTAATAACTGCACCCCCAACTATTTCTTCCTTACATTACTAATTTTCTTAGTTTTCTTTAAAAGATTAGAACAAAAATTTGTTTTTTCAAGCTAGAACAAAATAATATGGTAAAGTTATGATGGATTTTATCAATGTAGAAAGGAGATAGTTGGGGGGTGCAGTAAAAAAAAACACTGAATAAGTACTAGACTTATAATTATGTGCCGACGTTTCGACCTACAGTGTAGGTCATCTTCAGGGCTAAGAGAGAGAAACAAACAGAACAAAAAATATAAAGATGTACAGTAACAATAATATGGTGAAAAGTAATGTAGAAAATTAAAATAGTGACAGATATGAAAATTAAAGATAACGAATATTAAAAAAGTGACAGAATATAATAAAATTAAGATAAAGACAGATATAACAAAATTAAGGATAAAGAAAAGAAAATTAAAATAATGACAGATATAATAAAATAAGACAGATTTTATAAAATTAAAGAAAATGAACAGAAATTATAAATTATAAATAACGAATATAAAATAAAATACAGAAAATAAATGTACAGAAAGGATAGTAAAGTAAAAATAATATAAAGTCATCTTTATATTATCCAAAGGTATCTTTGGTTTACCTCCTCTTTTTTTATTTCCCTTTATATTATTTTTACTTTACTATCCTTTCTGTACATTTATTTTCTGTATTTTATTTTATATGCGTTATTTATAATTTATCATTTCTGCTCATTTTCTTTAATTTTATTAAATCTGTCTTACTTTATTATATCTGTCATTATTTTCATTTTCTTTTCATTATCATTAATTTTGTTATATCTGTCTTTATCTTAATTTTATTATATCTGTCACTATTTTAATTTCTTTTCATTATAATTAATTTTTTTAAATCTGTCTATATCTTAATTTTATTATATTCTGTCACTTTTTTAATATTCGTTATCTTTCATCTTCATACCTGCCACTATTTTAATTTTCTACATTACTTGTCACCATATTATTGTTACTGTACATTTTTATATTTTTTGTTCTGTTTGTTTCTTTCTCATAGCCCTGAAGATGACCTACACTGTAGGTCGAAACGTCGGCACGTAATTATAAGTTTATTACTTATTCAGTGTTCTTTTTGACTGCACCCCCCAACTATCTCCTTTCTACATTGGATCATCCAGTCAACTATTTTCCTCTCATACATGATTTTATCAAAGATTTAAATTTAGGCTTAGATACTAACAATTTGCCACTTTGCCCAATTTTTTGTTCTACAGAATTAAATTTATTTCTCAAAAATAAGTAAGTATAAGATGGCCAGATGCCAAAAGAGTGAATGACAAAATAATGCAAACTTACCTTTTTTAAGAAGCCATCAACCATTGCATTGTTTCTCCTTGTAGTAATTATATTATAAAGATCTTTATTCTGTTTTATAGAACGTTTTTCTTAATAATTAATAATGATGGTTCTAAATGTTTCTAGCCAATTGCTGAATAATTCAAGTTGAAGATTTACTTAAAGATAAAGTTATAATACTGTCAAATAAATAACTCAGTACCCCATCAAAATGATTCAGTTAAGTGGCATAGTCAAAAACCAAAAATTAAATAATGATGAATTTTTTCCAACTTTGTCAAAAACCTGAGACACTGAACTATACATAACGCTCAAGCTTGGAAATAGGCAATCTAAGAGAAAATGCATGTAATAAAAGTAGTATATCATATAATCCTTGCATTAATTCAGTATCAACTTATTAAAGTCTATCAAGTACACCTCTCAGAATTAGATGGAATGGGAAAGCCTATGATATTCATATTAAACCTTGGGAGAAGAGGTTATAAAAATAAATTTTGACTGCCCAGCAGCTGACCTATATTTGAATGCACTTATTGGAATATTTGTTATTCAGATATTAGCTTTAAAAATAAAAATACAATTAAGTATTCAATAGCATCACAATCTTTGATCACTAGTATATTACATGCTTTGATCTCGACAGGTGTGGAAGAAGATGATTGATAACAAAGGAGATTCAGGAATGATGAGGTTACATTTGCTCTCGAAATCACTCCTTCTAAGGAGGACCAAAGATGAAATACAAGAAGCGGGCGGTCTTAAAGATCTCAAGCCAAAGATATTTAAAATAATTGAAGTTACCTTAGATGATGAAGAATTTAAAGTATATAATAAAATATTTCGTTTTTCAGGGTTTGTATATTTGCTTTATGATGTTTATTAAATATTAGTATTTGACAATAATTATTTTACCCAATTAATCTCATTTTTTTTTTTTTAAATGAGTAAATCTGAAGTGATCCTGTTTAAAGAAGATTACTATTGATTAAAATAATAAATGTTACATCAACCTTGCTATATTAATGTTGAATAATATTAGTTGACCTTTATTTATATTGTTGAGAATATAATATTTTAGATATGTAATATAATATTATGGATAGTTAATTAAAAATCGACGTTAATTTTTATTTTTATTTTATTACAAAATTTAAGTTATTGCAAAGAAAACAAAACAATATTTGATTGAAATGAAATCTCTGTGGGTCAATGATAATTATTTTAAATTCGGGATAACTAGAACAAATCTTAAATGACAAACACAATTTTTTAAGTACAATGACTCAAATAAACACTTACAGATATATCTACTAATCTCTGTCTTGAAACTCCCTCTGAATCAATATATAATACCGTTCTTCTTGACAACTTGAAGATCCTTGCACCCAGGCTGCCACTGGTAGAATAGAATAACTTGGAATCCTGTCTTCTGGACACCTTGTACTCGAATGGGATGAATAACTGGAAGGTCCTCTTCCCTGGATGCCTCGTACTCGATTGAATATTTAGGAGGTCCTCTTCCCTGGACGCCCCTCTCATGAGTGTGTGGAATTTGGCGGGAGACGCCGTTTGGGAGCGGCAATGCCATTTGTATAATATTTAAATCAAGTATACTTATAAAAATTGCGTTTTATTGAACAAACTGAAGATTAAATTAATAAAAAAGTATTTAATAAGTTTTAGAATTATTTTTATTTACTTAAACAAACTAATCAGAAATCTACGTCAACTTTACGGTAGTCCGATTGATACGCCAAACATCGATAATTTTTTATTTATTTTTAACCTATTTTTTGAACCTCAACAATATATATGTATGAGGTAGAAAATGGTCCGGGTGGAGATTAAAAAAATTCTCTTATTTTGGGAGAACAGATTATTGGAAAGCCGACGTTTCGACCCACATTGCAGGTCTTCTTCGGGCCTAAGTATAGAAGATACAAATAATTTAAAATAATATATGGTAAAGAATAATAGTATATGTAGTGTATTGATATAATAATACTATATGTAGTTAGGAGTAGAAATAATAACCAGAGATGATTGATTTATATAACAGTTCCTCTTTGTTAATATATAATTTATTCCCCTCAGGTTCCTTTTTCTACTACTTACTGCATATAATATTATTCTATCAAGATACTATGAGATGTAATGTATGAGGCGTTGAGATGCAAAAGGTGGTAAATCCAAATTTAAAAATTTTTCAGGAAGCACAAACATATGCATAATTCAGGTTATTATGAAATGATTATTTATTTGAAATATTTTTTTTTTAGACATTTTTTTGTTAGATTAATTTATTGGTATTTACAACTAGTAAATCTGCTAATATGAACAAATGACATGAAAAAAAACACTTGTGGGGAAACTACCCATCGGTAGCACTCCAATAAAGTTCTATTGTAGAAGGTCTCGAGGCCATCTTCTTTTCAGATGCCTCGGAGGGTTATCAGGAACAGTATGGGAAGCAAGTTGAGAGACTAGCGGATTCAAATGTGTATGGAGCTTGTCATGGAAGGACATGTATCTAGTTTGGGCCAAATCAGCAACATATATTAAGGTCATGATGGATGAGTTTGTTTGTGACATAATAAGGGCATTGAGGATTTTACGAAGGATTTTGTATTGCAAGGATTGGATACGAGAGGAATTGGATGGTTTAGTAGAGCCCCAAAGCTCAACTCCGTATGTCCAAATAGGTCTGATAACCGTCATGTAAATGAGTTTTGTAATTAATTGGGAGCTTAGAGCGTTTGTACAGTATATGTTGAAGTAGGCGAAAATGTCAAGCAGTTTCTTGTCTTTTCAGTCTTGTATGAGGATTCCTAGAAAATTTAGATTGACTTTTGACATGTTTAGAATGGTGAAGTAAACCATGTACCACCGCATAGAGGACGCTAAATTAGTGAAAACATTAAAAATTAAAAATGATTAAATATGGATTTATCCCTTTTTGCATCTCCATGCCTCATATACTGTTATTCTTTACCATATATTATTTTAATTTATTTGTATCTTGTATGTTTAGCGCTGTAGAAGACCTGCTATGCGATTTGAAACGTCGGATTTTCAATAAACAGTTCTTCCTTTATAAGAGAATTTTTCTTTACCTTCACCACCTGGACCATTTTCTTTCTCGTGCTATATCAAATTATTAATTATTGTTAAACTCATGTAGCATCAAGTTACTAACCCAACCGATTTTATTTACAAACATATAGATATTTATGTTTATGTACAGATGATGCATATTATTAAATATTACTATTTCTTTCACAAAATAGTAAATATTTTGTAAATCTAACCGGAGACTTAGTACACAAACAACACCAGTTTGTTTCTATATTTTTTCTTAGCTTAGCATCGTTCGAGTTTGCTCTCAAGCTTGAACAATTGCCTTCTCATCTTATGGATAAGCATAAACATAACATTTTTAACATTAAGGGTTTGTTTTGTTTTTTAGAACCTTGTTAGCCCAGTATATTCAGCAACAGGCCGAGAAACAAAATCTCTTAAGCGGCGGATTGAACATTAGTAAGTACTTGTTGTTTTTATATGCATTTGGTAAAGCATAATATCGCTCCTTCAAAAGAAAAAGATCATAACTCAACCTAATTTTTCAATAGAGGCATTTGAAAGTTCCATTGTCTTGTCAAATTAAAACCAGACGAGTTTAAAAAAATAATAAAAATTTGGGTATTGGTAAAGCAAAACATCTCTTTTGGAATGATGCTATTGAAATTCTTTTATTAATCATTAGAAAATTTTTAAATGCTTGAAACTTTTATATTTTAACTTACATCATTATTCCCATAAAACTTTAGTGCTACATGTGACACTATCTGGAACATTAGGAGTACTTAAGTAAATAAAGCAAGGGGCATAGTGCAGTTAGCTTAAAATGTCCCTTAAGGTTTATTACCTCTACTCTTAAGATAAGAGCGGCAGTTGTCCGGAAGGAGGGGTCACTCAAGATGCAAGGAACTGGATGAAGCAATGTAAGCTAAATAGCCAGTCACACATAGTGTCCCCCTTTCTTTGTAAGTAATTTTATAAGTTATCTTGTAACCATGATCATCACAAATAAATATAATGTTATTCAATAATTATTATTATTTAATAAACAACTCCTGGTCAGTCAATCACGTCAACCTTTGGAAAAGAGAGGGATATGTCTCTTATATAATAATGATATAGAATTAATGTGTATTAACCCTCTGCCCAGATCGTGATTGTTACCCATTCTGTCGGATCACCCGTATTTTTTACCCCTAGTATGTTGAATTTTTGCTATTCTTTACGTTTCGGCTTATCGGTAAAAAATACTGATGATCCTGGCAGTGGATTAAGTATAACGATCTCAAGGTGGCAACCCATTTTATTATTTAAATATAATTTAGATCAAAGGATCTGAATTTTCCTTGAGATCATTGCTTGGGCTGTGAAGCCAATATAGCATTAGATTCAAACATGATACTCTAATTACAAAAAAAAAAGGCATATTAAAGGAAAGAAAATATCAGATATGTCGTTCCTTAATTGAAAAGTTTTAATCAGTGTAATTGATACTATTTTAATACGGCTTAACTCAAAAATTCCAATGTTTGCTGTACTTTTGAAGGAGCGATAGTTGTAATAATTAAGTAACAATAATTTTTTTATTGGTAGCCTGTTCATTTTCAAGTTTTAATATTTTCCCCAATAGGACGCACGGGTTCAGGACAAGAAAATCCTTTTAAAAATCAGCCAGAGCTGAGGAAGCTGTACGATGAAATGGTATCGTTAAAGGGCGGAATCAAAACTCACCATATCCTTGTTCTTTTGCTGAGGCTTCGTCAAACATGTTGTCATCCTTCCCTTGTTACAGAAGTAAGTTTTATTAAATTTTATATAATTCTTCGCTTTTTATATTTGTAACCTAATAAAATATAGATATAAAATTCTATATCTTAGCCCTGAAGAATACCTGAAATGTGGGTTGAAACGTTGAATTTCCAATAAACAGTTGTTCTTGCTATATAAGGCTCTTCACCTTCAGCTGCACCATTTTCTTCCTCATAAAATTCTATAGTTGACAGATTTGTTTTTACTTTTTTATGGTAATGTTTGGAACTATTTAGTGGAAGATTCTGAATTTAAAAAGAAGCAAATCTCCTTTAATTTATTTGTATTAATTGATAAATTGTTTGATTACATATTAAGTAATCATTTTTCTTATTCATTTATAGGTTATCAATATTTACTAATGAAATTTAAATATATTTTTTTTAATTCAGATTAAATTCAGCCAGTATATGTTTACTGGTTTTACATTCGTGTATTAGTAAAGGGTTGTCCAACCAAAACGCACGATGTTAATTGTAAATAAAACAACAAGTTTTCAGAGAATTATCTTAATATTTTTTATTATGATAGAAGTAACTATAGCAATAATGTGTGAAACTAAATATCGGCCAAATGCTCGCCACGGCTTCAGTGGCATACTTCTATCCGATGGTCCATATTTCAATGACTCTTGAGACATGAGGTTCAATGTCCTTAATGTGCCGAATTATCTCATCCTTTAACTATTGAATTGTTCTTGGCTTATTGACTTACACTTTTTCTTTTAAAGATCCCCAAAGAAAGAAGTTCAACGGTATCAAATCACATGATGTGGTGGCCAATTAACATCGCCACGACGTGAGATAACACGACCATTGAATTTCTTGCACAAAAGAGCCATTGTTTCGTTGGCTGTGTGGCAGTGGCACCATCCTGTTGGAACCACATATCGTCCAGGTCCATTTCTTCAATTTCTGGTCACAAGAAGTCCGTTATCTCACGATAGCGAACACCATTCACGGTCCACAGAACGAACTGGGCGAGCATGCACAGATGTTTTCACATTTCCTACAGAACCGGTTTGCTGAAATTTGCTCACAATTCTCCCGATTGTGGACACATTCGGTCGATTATGCTGACCAAAAACATCACAAAGTGCACGAACTGCATTTTGATTTAACACCCATTTTCGTAAAAGACCAACAATTGACATTAAGGTGTGACTCACAATTAACAACGTGCATTATGGTTGGACCACCCTTTTAGTTGTTCAGGGATTTTTTATTTGAATCACCTGATAATTAAATAAAAAAAAATAATCAGAATAATTAAAATATATATATTCTATGATCAAGAAAATTAAAATGTTAAAAATTATACTATTAAGAAAAGTGGTGTGGTGAAGAATTTAATTACTGAATCTGTTTTTTTACTTTTCTAATTAAATAGGAATAAATAAATAGAGAAAATTGTATAACTTAACTCAATGCCATTACCTTGTCCATATTTACTATCTCCCTCTATTCAAGTCCTCAGACCATTCATAATAAGCAAGATCCCGTCTTTGTCGAATCCTGTTTCAATATATATTAACACATTAAAGGCGGGGGCTAACACATTAAATCGTAGTACTACGACTCCCGCCTTTAATGTGTTAATATATATTCTCTCCCTCCTAATATACGATATGTTTCTTCGTTTGTTCTCTTTTTCCAACACTACCTGATGCTCACTAACCAGTAAATTATTGTATATTATTATTGTTTATGTGTAATTAGTATAAAATTGATGCTTTTTCTGTTTTATTATTTTCATTTGTAAATATGTGTTTTTATTGACTATGTTCCACTTATTGAATCAATGACTTATGTTTTCCCTTTTTTCCTGTAGGAATCATATTTTATTGCCAATAAAAATTATTTTGTATTTGCTCCATATTTGTTTGTGATTTATTTATTCTTACATATTCTTGTTATTTTAAGGGACTTCTTATTTTAAGATAGAGTTAGATTATTTTTCATACGTTTCAGATGCAGATACAGATTGCCTTTTGATAGTTTGATTCGATTATTTTCAGTTTATAGACAAACAAGAAATTGGTAGAGATGGCATCGAAGACAACGAAGGGAATGATTTAGATCTTGTTGAAAAAATGATGAACCTTTCTATAAACGTCAATAGTGATAATTCTAAACAATCGGGCATCCTTACATCAGATGACCCTGTTTTCAGGAAGGACCGATGCAGCTCCAAGGTAATTGAGATATAATTTGTGATTTTTTGTAAGCTACACACACACACATATATGTACATATATATAAATTTTGTGGTTTTAGCTATATAAGAAATGAATTAGGGATCTTAGAACCAGAAGTTTTGTATAAAGTTAACACATTTGTTATCATCTTGTAATAGAGACTGATGTATGAAAAATTGTCACTTTCCTTTTATACAGGCATCATCACTAATTAGGGAAGAGTACATATCTTGTAGCCTTTTGAAATTCATAAATATTTGTGTATGTATTTTGTTTTTTCATTGATAAAATTTATCAAACATTTTGCACATTAAGTGATAAAATCGTTTAATATGTGAGGGATGATTTGTTTGTGTTTGTTTCTGTTTTTTGTTTGCCTTCTTTGTTGTTTTTCATTTATAAAACATAAGACACATTAAATAATAAAATCATTAACCATAAAATTTTGTTAACCCAGAAAACTGTATGCATACTCAAACTAATGAAAGAATGTGGGGAAATGCCAGGTGCCAAAATAAGATAGAGGAACCAATAGAGACTATTAAGAATTGTGCCTTATCAAATTTATGTTTTGAGAAAAGAAAAGGACCTATTTAAGAAAATATTAGATATTATAGCCATAAATTGGCCTGTAAATAATATATAAATGCTATTATTATTTAAATTTAAATATATATTATGTGTTACAGTAAAACCTCGAATAATGGACAGCCCTGGTGCAAATATTTTTGTCCATTGCTTAAAGGTGTCCTTTAAAGGGAAGTTTTATTTTTTCATAAATATGTATTTGTACAAATTAATTCTCTCTTATTCAATTTCCCATGTGTTTAAAAGGTAAGTAGAATAAAAAATAAAAAAAACACCGTACGGTTTTTTAGTGTTCCCGAAACTTGTGCCCTACCGATATTCTTTCCGAGAGTCTTTCCGCTAGCGCACGTACACTTAACTTTTCACGGTCATAAACGTTGATTACATTTATTTTTTGTTCTAAAGTGAGTCTCTTACGTGAGGGAGACATTTTCAGCCGCCTGCCACGAGGGTTAGAACAGAACTAAAATAAGGCTTTTAATAAAGCAAGTTCGAGAATAAAAAAAAAAGTATTTATGTGGAAAACTTTTACTCTAAAGTAAACACAGCTGTCCCTGTTTTCTTAGACCGGAAAAACAACTAATTGTTTCCGAGAAACGAGAAAGGGATGAAGTCATACTGTCCGTCTTTTAGAGGTTTTTTAATTAATTTATAAACGACACAGCCTGTTCGTGACCGTTAATGAGAGGTTTCGTTAAATAGAGGTTCAAATGCCTTAAACATTGTATTAAAATGTTCGTGCGAAAAAAATTGTCCGGTAATGGGGAGTGACCGCTATTTAGGGGTGTCCGTTAATAGAGGTTTTACTGTATATTGTCCCTGCCATCGCAACGTATCAAATGTGAAAAAAAACACAGTTTCCATTTTCGACTTATAGCAGTTGCTTTAGGATTGCTAATTGATTTAAAATTCATATACATCAGTCACAAAAACAATGTAAAACAAAAGTCATTGGTTTGATTATAGGCACTAATTTTTATTGAACCTTGAAACTGCTTTTTTTTTTAATTCTCCTCAAAAGTACCGATTTTCACATTCGATAGTTGGAAATGGCAGGACGATATCTTATGTCAAAACTCCAAAACAGAGGCACTAGTGTCAGAATGTAAGGTTAAGAAATTTTATCAGTGGCACTTGTATAAGAGGAAAGTATCGAAATATTAATTTTATATTAACCCTTCCTTTCTAAGTGAAAACTTATAGATTAGTCGTTTGATTATTATATTAAATTAAAAAACAAAAATAATTAATTTTTACTCTTTCAGATGAAAGCCACAATCGACTGCTTAATGGAAATATTGAATAATAGTGAAGACAAAATGATCGTCGTTTCACAATGGACGTCTGTTCTAGAAATCCTCGAAAAACATCTCAAAGAGATGGGTATAAAATCAGTTTCACTGAATGGTTCGATCGCGGTGAAGGAACGAGGGGGGATCATTAGTGAATTCAATAATAATAAGAGGGGACCTAAGGTGTGTATATATTCTAATTTGTCTTTCAAGTCTTTAATTTTGATTGAAAATATTTTTAATTATAGTAAAAAATTCAATTGAACTTCTATACTACGGCACATATTGCTCCTTCAAAACGAGGAATATACCCTCTTTATTTTTTTAACTCACACGGAACTTTCAAATACCTCTATTGAAAAGTTAGGTTTTTTGAGTTATGAAATTGTTCTTTTGAAGGAGCCATGTTTTTCTATTGATCAAATCAATACAATTATAAACCATCTATTTTTTTCAAAAAATAGCGCAATGTTTATCAAATTAACTCTTTGGCATTTATCTTGCATTTTTATGGCACATCAATCCTCCTGTTATTTAGAAATATTGAGTTTTGTGTAATTTCTTGTCGGGCTCCTAAGAAAGTGCGTCATGTTATTATATGAATTTAAACTTGAATATAATCCTTCCAAAGCATTTTCAAATTGGTTTCTGATAATGACACAATGGATTTACTCGCACATCTATGGTTATCCAGGTTATATAAGTTTCGAGAATGAATCTATTGGATTGCCAGAAACTTAAAATTCATTCATTTTAGCACTATTATTTTAATTATTTAAAAATGAATTGTTTTTTGGTACTATGAACCAACTGAAAGTGGTCTCTCCTTTAGCTGTGTATAATCTTCACTTGTATTTTTTAATTTTGTTTGTCGTTGATTTTTATCTTTTTATGATCTATATCAATAAAGTAATGATTTATAAACATATGTGCGATATGTCATTCCATTATTATAAGTGAAATAATCATTTGCTTTATCATTATATTATATTGTAGTAGATGATCATTTTTTTTTTTTTTAATTTATTTATTGATATTTACAACTGTATTACAATTATACAACAAGTAAATAGAATGCGTGTTACATAATGACATGAGAATGACAAGTAGAGAAACTACCCACTGCTAGTACTCAAATCAAAGTTCAAATAAGAAGGTCACGTGGCCATCTTCTTTTCAGATGCCTCTGAGGATTATCGGGAATTGAAGAGGAAGCTAGGTTTGAAACTAGAGGGTTTGAGTGGGAATGAAGTTTGCTATGAAAGGATAGATACCGGGTTTGGGCCAAATCAGCAACAAAAGAGACATTAAGGTCGTTATGGATGACTTTATTCTTAACAAAATAAGGAGCATTGAGGATTTTACGAAGGATTTTGGATTGTAGGGATTGGATACGAGAGGAATTCGATGGCTTAGTGGAGCCCCATAGCTCTACTCCGTAAGTCCAAATAGGTCGTATGATGGTCATGTAGATGATCATGAAATGGGATAATTTTAGGTTTACTGTATCTATAATACAGTAAACTATAATGCTAATACAGTATAACTGTGTTAACTACAGTGTAACTATAATACTATAATACTATAATAAAACTATAATACAGTAATATATATTTGGTTATTCATATGTTTAAGGTGTTGTTGCTATCACTGACAGCTGGAGGCACTGGGCTCAATCTGGTCGGAGCCAACCACTTGATAGTCTTTGACATTCATTGGAACCCGCAGTTAGAAGCTCAAGCGTGTGATAGGATCTACCGAGTTGGCCAAACGAAAACAGTCAATATTTACAAGTTAGTTTTTCATTACAGTACTAATGTTTAAATGTTGACTAATTTAAAAAATAATTCTACCCCAGTTTCTCTTTACCTTAAAATTGTGGATGGACTAATGTTTTGATGTGGTCTGTACATTAAATGCCATAGGGAGCTGGATGTAGTCATATACTTTGTATTTTTCTTGTTCGCTATGAATCCCATTCTTAGATGGAGATATCTTATGGAAATGTTGAAAATGGTCAGGGGATGCAGTCAATAAATTTTAACATGTTGACTGCCACGGCAATTTTCAGAAAACTGACCTAAAATGACAATTTGATTTAATCGCATTATATTATTAAAAACGCTAATTCTAGTGCATAGTTATCATCAAAAACAATAAAAAATATGTTTTTTAAAAATTACGAATTATCTCGTAATTGGCTTCTGTAACAGAAATTTCTTCGTGGAAGAGATTTTTTGTTCTTTTCCCAGAAGCCATCTATCGATATTAGCACTGATATATTTCGAGTTTAATCGTAGCTGCACAAAAATGGCATGTAAGCACAGGACGAGATAACTCGTAGTTGGGATTATAAAAAAGAACACAATCTACGAGTTATCTCGTAATTGGCAGTCAACATGTTAAACAAAATAAGTTTAAATTTATAGACTGCATATATGACCTTTTTCAACATTCCATAAATAAAATTCTTATAATGCATAGGTGAGAATCTATTTTTTTCCCAATGTTTCGACATCTTTATTGCTTAGTTATTAAATTCTCTGTTCAGCTATAATGTATACTTTTTTGTTTAGGGTCATGTGCAAAGATACTATAGAAGAAAGGATATTGAAGTTGCAAAACAACAAATTAGAATTGGCAAAAGCAATACTGACTGGCACTTCGAAAGTTCAAAGCTCTAAGCTCAAACTTGATGATCTGAAACTTTTATTTAATATTAAGTAGAATTACCCATATTCATAAAATATCCACAGAAAACAGGCTTCGTAGTAAGTCCTGTCATTTTCAATGATTTCTCAATATGGGTCATGTAGCCATACTAAGTGGGCCTTGTGCTTGAGGACCAATACCGTGAAGAGAAATGAAGCTATAAACTAACTAGTCTACCTTGCTGTTTAACTGCCAGGCGACCAAATTTTGGCTTTGCTTAAAACATACTGATAATTTTAAAACTAAGGACTGTGATTCATAGGAAGGTCTTCAATCAGTATATTATTTTGTAAAATTATTAATAAGGGAATCCGGTTGGGCAGTGGACTGACTATTTTTATTACTTATGTTATTTAAAGAAATATATCATTGTTTTTGTTTATGTCCAATTCAAGTCTTAATGCATTGTTAAAGATTTCAAGAATTTTATTTGTTAACAATAAATTTATTATTTTATTGAAATTTGATTTATTTGGAGATGTTAAAACAACTTAGATCTCTTGTGTGACTAATTGTTTAAATAATAATTACAACCAATTTAGATGTGACGCATATACAATATTAAGTTTGACAACAAAGTTAAAATCCTAAACATTCAACATTGCTTAATTTATTTTAAGAGTGCTCTTGATCGTATTAACATGAGATCATTTATTTATCTACTCTATTTTATATAAAGTTCCAATCTATAGTACTCAGAAATTATCTCTTGTACTAGTTGATGATAACTTTGGACCATAGTTCACACTCTCTGCCTGATTCAAAAACTTTTAATGCCTTTTTTATTATAATTATATTTATAGACTGACTTTTTAATGTTAAACAGAATATTAGCAATAATAAAATTACATTTGGCGCAATATAAGTCAGATGATATTTACAAAAGAACTTAAAAAGTAAATAAAAACCACAATGTAAGTTCTCGTCATTAAAAAAAAAAAAAAAAGAAAAAAAGGGATATATAACAATAAAAATCATTAGGATGCACCCAAAGAGATTAAATAGAGAATTCTTCTATAAAAGGAGGATACAAGAGTGCTGGGGGTACATCTAACAGATAAAGGAAGAAACTGAGAGACTAAAAGAAATTAAGGTCCCTGTGGGAAAGAGATGTGAGAAAAGAAATAGCGTGGACCGAGGAAAGAACAATCGGAAAAGGTGGGAAGAAAGAAGAAAGGAGAGAAGGGGTGTAAAAATAATGATATTCGCATGGTCTCTGAGGATGTTCCGTGAACAAAAAAAACATTAGTTACTTGAGATAGATATAAGCTAATAATTATAACTGATTGGTGAGAGAATGAGATAAATCAATTGTGGGAATTGAGGTGAAAATAAAGCCATGCTTTATTTTGAATGAGGATAGGGAAGAAGCATAACTGATATTTGGCGAGTATGAGTTCACAATTTAAAATTGTGGTGAAGCGGGTGAGAAAGGAATGCTCCAATATATTGGTATGTGGAATGAGTGTAAATGACAGGGTGGGTGGCCGTCATCTTCCCGGCAATAAATTACACGTATTTTAATTTGCCTTCAGCCCCCTTCTATCGGGTAAGCCAGTACAGACGCCTATCAGTTGGACTTATTTCTTCTCTTTGGAGGAAAAGTCGTGCTTCATTTTCCATTTCTGTACTGGTTTGTCTCATAACTACTGCCTGAAGACAAACTTAGCGATAACTGGTGGTGGTTGTGGGTCATCTTTCCTTGGTCTTGCACCTAAAAATGTCAAAGTCCTCCACGCCTATCTTGATTCTTAGGCCCTCTCCGACTCTAGCCAATAGTGCTGGGAGAATACATCTCAAGTCCCATTCTTTTGGCTGGCACTTGGCCCTTTAACTTCACCTTCTGACCAGCTGGAGATATCAATATCATTTGCATAAGCTATTAGTTGAGCTTATTTATTATGTATATGGCTGTTCATCTGTATTTGGGAGTCCTGTATCACTTTCTCTAGTGCCCCCAGCCCTTGTCTTCCAATAAGATCTTTCAAACAATCAAATAGGCCTATCCTGAATGTGATGCAGAGGAACAACAGACTTTCTACAGTGAAGTCTCCGATTTTTATCTGGGTCTGGTCCAATTCTTGTGAATCTACTCGCATTTATTTGGTTTTGTCTCATTTACAACCAGACCTGTTTTAAGAGATCAAAACTTCTTCCAAATACAGTGGAGCACCGATTATCAGAACTAATTGTCAGAGGTGGTATATATAAACAATAATTGTTTAGAAAAGGTCTCCCTTTGATCCACTGCCATTTTTGGATAACCAGTGCCATCTACATTTCGCTACCGGCACTTCTCACTTGCCGCACAGTGTTCGCACAGGAGCTAGCTGGACAAATTTTTTTTTCCGAAATGATTTTTATCAGTTGCAGTCTCTTACTCTGATTTGTATGCCAGTTTCGGCATAAATGAAGCCTGCACACTCGAGAACATTTTTTTAGAGTACTTTATTTCAAGAAGATAATTTGTTGAAGAATGGTTGATGCAGCCAAAGGAAGAAATAAACTCTTATCATGAAGAAGGACCATGTGAATATCATTGGTTAGGCTTCTTTGGGAGTCTTAATTCTCTTTCTTCCTATTTCAGCTAATGTACTTTATTATATAGAAATCATAAAAATAAAACCAAATGTTTCTTTATATACGAATTTATTATCTTGCATGTTAGATAATTGCACGGAAATAGGAAAGCAGCTTCTTCGGTGAAAGCCATCGATATTCCAACCCATTTACACAAAACCTCGACATATTATATACCTAAACCTTCCTGGTGAATCACTTTATCTATTGGTGAAAACAGCATGAAAATCAGTGCAGTAGTTATTGAGTTTACTGCGAACAAACACAGAAAATCGGAAATAACATACCCAGTTTTCACATTAAAATTTTCCAGTCCATTAATGAATGATGTGTTTTTTATTTATAGAGTATATGAATATATTTATTTTATTGACACTTCCTCATCCAGTTAGATATTTTTAAGAACAAGTTAAATTACTTGATATTGTTCATATTTTTGTTTCATTTTCTGCTTTGTTTGTTTCTACTTGACATTGTAATTTGCATACATATGTAATTATCTATTGTTTCTTTATATAATTATTTTAATCTTATTTCTGTTATTTTTTATTTCTTGTACTCTTCGCAACCTTTTCTTTCTCATTAAATAAGACATAATAATGCCCTGTATTAATATACTCTAAGACATAATAATACCCTGTATTGTTATTCTGAAGGGACTTGTCTCAGAATAAATAAAGAATTTATTATTATTTCAACTTTTGCTTGAAATTAAGTGTACAAAATTAATATGCTAAAAATTAGTTGTTTATTTAAAAATATAATTTATTGAATATAGAAATGAATTAATAACATTCAAATGGAGAGGGGCAGCTCAGTGTGTTGCTGTACTAAAGGTCCTAGATTCAAACCCAGCTGTGGCAGATAGATTATAATAACAGCCTTGGATGAATGGAAAAAAAAAAGATGGACCTTGTGGGATCTGCTGACCCTACTGTGGCTCATTCAGCCTCTATTAAGGGGGGGGTAAAGCATGGCGATTGAGCAAGATCTCGGACATATCACCTGTCTATATAACCATTTTCCCAGAAATATCACAGTCTCGACGATATACTGAACTCAAGGACCTTCATAGGTTGAAGCGGTACAGTTTAGAAAAAATAAAAATAAACAACATTCTATTTCGGTTTTTACAAATTGAGGAAATTAAAAACCATCTTATTTAAACACAACTTACCCAAAACATCTTAGGTTTTTGGAGTGTTAAACATCTAGTGCATTATACACTCAGTCCTGGGGTAATGATTACCTGACTTTAGTAATTAAAAGTTCTCAAATTTTTACTTTTCTAAAATCTCTTCAAGTGTGCTCCAAGCTCTACCTAAAGATCCACAAAGGCTAACAAGGAGCATCCTTCTGTGCCTTAATTAAAAGAAATAATTATTAACCATAAAAGAATTATGAAAATGAATGACCAATCATTTATGCTGCTTATTATTTTAGGAATAATATTCTTAGCATATTTTCTAACATTAATAATACAAATAAATTAGAAATGAGCAATACGTAGCTGTAAACCTTCAGTCTTCCATGAGACCTTTATTTTGATTGGATAATTTTGTTGATATCTGTTTCCCAGTTAGTGCATATTTCCCTATACAAAAATATTTTTTAACCACCTTAGACCTGATAGGCTCAATAATTAGGCCGTAATTACATCGTTATAAGTGTTAGCTCTCAACTATGCTATTGCCTTAAGGTTGCCTGCTTTCTACATTTCACACAATGTCTCTCTTCGAAACTTTCATTTTAACTGTATTAGCTTGGTTAGAATTTAAATTCATGTCCAGTTTATTCCTTAGCTAATTTCATTGTTTGCTTCATCTCTTAAAAAATTTTTATTAATTCTGAAATTCCATTGATACCTATAAAATAAAAACATATTATTTAAAAGTGGTATTGTTATTAAACTTTTACTACTATGAGTTAGCTGCAAGAGGCCATATAAGAACCATAGAGATTTGGTAAAAAGGTATTTATTAGTTTATCTATTTTCTACTAATTAATTATTTCTTAAGCAGTTCGTACATACATAACATTTAAAATTTGTACATGAGGTCTTTTTCCTAAAGATAAATGACAATAATTTACAAGTTACAATCGATACATTTTTAATTTAACATTTGGGTGCGGAGAATAAGGCTGACCATAGTGTCATAATATAAACAAGGCAGCATTCCTTTCAGATCAAACATAACCTATTTAAATAATAATAATATTCTAGGTTATCATCACGCTGTGCTCATAAATAAAAACATTCAAATGTTTTAAATCAATTTCCAAATTATCCAATGAATTTCTATAAATAAACAAATTTAATTTCCAACTATTGATTCAATATCTACACCATTGACATAGAGACTACGTTACGAGAAATAGATACAAAAGTTTAAATAAAAAGTTATACAAAAAAGTTTTTTTTCTCCCCAGAGATCTAATTAAATAATAAAATTAAAATATTTAATCTAGAATGCCGTATTATCTTTTTTAATTAAAATAACACTTTCACTAATTAATAATACAATTGTCCTCTTTCTTATAAATGTTTAGATATTCCTAATGCGTCCCTAAACATAAAATCACGCAATGTCCACAGAGCATTCAATATATTTCCATGGTTCCCATTTCTGTTATTGAGCCAATGTATAGGCAGCCTGCTCGCGTCTGCAGGTTCAATTGTCGTCTCGCTTGCCCTCAGCTGTTTTTCCCAGTTACTGATGTTTCGGTTGTCCGGAGTCAATCCTTCAATATATCTAAAAATAATACAGAAACATTTTTAGAGGACAAATGTCTTTAAAAACATTTTTTCCTATACAAGCCTTGATCATAAAAAAAAAAAAATAAATAATTTTCTTTTTATAACAAGCAAAAAGAATAATTAACCAAGATGTGGGACAAAATAGACTTACTTGATATATGCTTCAGAATGGAGGAGACGCTGAGTCCTCGGAGGAACAGTGACAAACAAAGGTTCCGAAATCCTACCATTTGTTCCAGTTATTGATCCTAAAAATAAACGTTTGCTGTATGAACAACAAGTAATAATAAAACAGTATTTACTGCAATGATATTATTGATAAACATACCTCCATTTTGTGAGAGTGGGGAAGGTGTGCTCCTCGTATGGTTAACAGATAATCCGGTGACAGCAGCTGAAAAGGTAACATACATTCATAAATCTCATGAGTTTTACAATTTGTTTTTTAAATAAGAATAAATACATTATCCATTGTCCTATCCTGTCCTTATATCATTGAAAATAAATTCCGCATCTATCTATTTAACTATGCAAAAGTTATGGATATAAATAAAAATATAAATGAAATGATTCTTAATAGATGCTACAGTTATGGACTTTCTTAATTACTGTGGAAACATGAAAAAAACAAAACAAGTTATTATTACTTGATCATTGGTTTCCAAATAGTGTATAATCTAATCAGTAATGTCATATTTTCATTGATACTTATTTTGTTAAATCACTAAAACTATTTTCAATTAATTATTTGTTTAAAGATTAACTTCAAGTTTAATTTTAAGTAAGTTTAAGTAATAAAGTAATTAAACTTTATTACATTTTTTAATATGTTTCGCCAGGGTGATATATTATTTCAGCTCACAATTTGTAAAAGACGGAAATGTGAGTTATTTGTAATTACTTTTGGTGTGGTCAAGTGATAAGAGAATATTGGTTAGCAAACTTTTGACCTTCAAAACAAGGATATATTATGTTGATCTGTTGAACAAGACCAGGTAGGATTCCTTCATCAGTTGGTCCCAAACTTTGCAACAATGTACTCAATTTATAATAAGTTGTATAATTTTATTATTGAAAAGAAAAAGAAGAGAATTTTAATGGTAAAACAAAAGTGTGAGACGGTAAATATATGATCGAGAGGAAAATAGTTGGGGGGTGCAGTAAAAAAAACATCAAATAAGTACCAGACTTATATTTAGTCAGTGCCGACGTTTCGACCTACAATGTAGACCATCTTCAGGGCGACTGGGTGAACCGGCTAACCAACAAAGGTTCTGATTGTCGGTTAGATGGTTCGCCCTGAAGAAACGTCGGCATTGACTAAATATAAGTCTGGTACTTATTTGGTGTTTTTTTTACTGCACCCCCCAACTATCTCTGTTCTTCACTAAATATATTGATCAGTCATCTATGTTGCTTATGTGATTTAGGTAACTCATCACCAACAAGCATAATGTAAAAAAAGATATTATGCCTCTCTAAATACAGAACTTGCCAAGAATGAAGAATTGTACTTTGAACAGCTATAGATTAAACATTGGTATATATATATATATATATATATATATATCTATATATATATATATATATATATATATATATATATATATATATATACCAATGTTTAATATATATATATATATATATATATATATAAAAAATTGAATATTGTGCAGCCTCACGAAGCACTTTCCACTACTTGCAAAGAGATGCTGAGATGACAATGATGAATTACTTCCTTTAATCTCCAGATGTTAGCAAACTAGCATAAAACTATATAACCAAAAATAGGTTATATAATTGTGTTATAAAAATATGTTTTTTAAAAACATTTTTTTATGTGATATAATAAAGAAGTAGCCTTTCACAGCTTATAAGACTTAATCCTTAATGTGGTTACTCATGGCACAGTTCTACCATTCAAATATTCAGCAAACTTTAGAAATATTTTTTTCATAAAAGAAATTGAATTTAAAAAAAAATTGTTTATTAACAAAATTTAATGCCAAGTTTTGAGTTAATTACCAAGGTAAGTTTAAAAAACGTAACACACACGAAAAATAAAACTTGGTTTATTTATTTAGATGAAAAAACAATAAAACAAAAGCTATCCTGTAAAATTCAGCTTTTTTTTATAATCCTACTTCTGTACTAAAGCGATGAGAAAAAAAAAATGTGTTCATATATTAATTGGATTTTTTTTTAGATTGATTGGTTTCTATATTTGATCAGATCACGTTGAAATAAATCAACATAATCCCCTACACAAGGATAACAATATACAATGTACAATATGATTACATTAATTAATTAAAGAAAAATTAACAACTATACAAACATGCAATATTACTAATAAAATTGAAATATGAAAAATAGTCAAGATATGCAATAAGCGACTAAAATGCCTATATCTAAATCGATTAGAGTAAAGTAAGCATGCAAATGAAAACTAAAAGAGAACTACAAGTTGCAACGGTTACTTACAAGAAACATGCAATGTCACACCGGGCATCGGGCTAGCAGATACCACCTTCATCACTGCTTTTCGGGATGGCATATAGTGCCTACACAAATCCATCCACAATAAAACAAAACTACCTTCCAACAATGTAGCATTAAACTAATTCTAAATTATACCAACCAGCCACAACAGCTATAATAAATACAATACATCTATACTTACGACAAATTTAAAAAGGATTGTTAGTAAAATCCACTAGAATAAGAGTTTTGCTGTCATTAGTAAAGTTCATCATTAATTATCGAAGTAACAAGAAGAAATAGGAACAAACTTATGGGAGCTATTTATCTTCTAAGAATAATAAATAAACGACATCAGAACAATGAAATGGGGAAGTAGGATTGGTCCAAGAATAAGAGAGTGCACATTCCACTGTAACTATCATCATCATTCGAGTCTGAAGATATACTCAATTGATTTTGATTGTCGTTATACTTACCATTGCTAAAGATAGAACAGCCTACGAGGAACACACTCTTAGACTGTTCTACACAGGATGATTGATCAGTACAAAGGTGATGTGGAGGGACATCTTGTATTAATCAAAATAACAAAACAAAACCAATCAACCCAAATGTGTTGTTCTTTTTTTGGTCTCAGAGGGCTCTAAAATAAAAAGATCTATTGAAAATCATATATGTACCACAAATGTGACTCTATTGCAATGAATTCCTTACATTGCCTTACTTTCTCGGTTACAATCGGTATAGGAAAATACAAATTATAAATGTAAAATATTAATCAATTAAAACTAAAAGCATTTGATTAACAGAAGATCAAAGAAATTGTAATACTATCACAAGAACTATTCATAAAAGCCATGACAAAAAACCAAGACGAAATTATGATGAAATTTTTTTTCCGAACTATTCAAATAGACTTGCAAGACATGAGGCATTCACAACCAAAGGAGATAACCTCAAAATTTCAAAAATTGACCTTTTCACATTTTCTCTTAGTTCGAGTAAGGAATTTTTTCCAACATGACACTCTGCTGCCGTATTTTTAATGGTTATAGTCTGGCTCTGAACCCGAAGTATCGCTTAACTAAATTAGCAACAAATGTGAAGAAGTCAATTATTGAAATTTGGAGTTGTCCTCTTTTGATCCTGAACGCCTAAGATATTAGTGAATAAAATCAATAAAAAAACAAAGAACAAAATCAGACTTCTTTCTAATTTAAAATATATATACACACGACTTTTACATTCTAAATTTTAATATTTCAGATTATTTTTTTTAATCAAGTATTTTGCTTCTGATGTAAAAACGAAGGGTTCATAGTGTGATGGGCTGAAATATTCATTAGATTAGAATTTAAAAAAAAAAAGGATACACATGGTCGACTGACCCAATACCTCGGTGAGAACGTGTTAAACAAATTTAGCAGTACCATTTTTTCTATTTACATTATTTTGACTGAATGCATACTAGGATGGGAGAGAGAAGGGAAGAAAGAAAACATTAAGTGATACAAATCAATAATAAAAAATTAAAAAAACAACTGAAAAGCCATGCCTACAATTTAATTATAATTATTATTTTTTTTAGACAAACTAAATGCATCCAGTGTCCTGCGGATAGCGGATAGCCATGCTACAAAATATAGAGCGATAGGGAATAGGCAATTAATAGAATTAGAGTAGAATGAATGAATCGTCTAAAACAAACCGGTAATAGCGTCGGAGAGAGATGTGTTCACCGGGGGCGGAGGGGGCTTCACTTTCGCTACAAAGTTCCTGAAAATATCTTTTACATAACATCACCGAGGCAATACATCATTATCTCATACTGATATAATACTATGAAATAAATTAATAATAAACTTTGTCATATAGCTGTAATGAAACATAATATGATATGTACCACTCCTTTGGAAGAAAACTGGCAAGACTCAAAAAAGTGCAAATTTTTTATTATGTCTAAAACAAAATGAAAGTGAGGTAAATTTTTATGTGAAAGAGTGTCGAATTATCAAAATCTCTAGGATTCGAGAGAATAAACACATTATCTGTTAACTCGTTACTTGTAATTTTGAGTTGTGACGGTTTTCTTCCAAAGGAACAAAAATAGAATAAATACATTATATGAAATATTTTTTATCTAATTCTGATAACAAATATAAAAAAAATATGTACACACATAAAATTAAAAAGAGATTCAAATTCCAGAAGGATAATCGATAAATGTTGTACATCCAGAATGAAAGAGGTAAATCTCAACATTATTAAGATCAGAAATTTCTTAAATAATTGGAACCTTAACACCCTTTCGCGCATCTAGTCTTTAAATATCAAGCCGAGCATTTAAACACAATTGGCAATATACCAAATAATTATGCTAGTGGAAAACCCTGAAGACTTTCATATAGAACTTGAAATGTCTATAACATAATTATATAATAAATTGTTCCAACAGAAACACATCTTTTGAGTTATTTCCTTTTATGCTGGATGGGCAATATGGATAAGTAAATCTTTCATTCATACTTTCTATACAGTTGAAATTAACTTAATTTAACCAACCCATCATCTCTAAGAGACGACAAACAAATAAAAAATAACATATTTCTAATGCATAATTTTTATTAATTTACCAGAAGTATGCATGAAAAACATGTTCTAATAAATAAATATTTCTAAAAAAAATCTAGATTACAGTGGGATATAAAATTCACTACTATAAAAATACTATTAGAAATGATGAAATAAAAAAAAAGCTATTCTTGGTCTTCTAATATATTTTCAAATTTGTTACTTAAATGTGCTGATGACAGCTATCACAATTAAAAAAAGGTACTTTAGCATTGTTATTAACGATATCAATAGTATTTATGAAAAAAAAAAATTCTGTTTCTCAAGACCAATTCTATATTTGATAGCTGTTTTTCTAATAGTTTCACCTTTAAAACACAACTTAGAATTTCTACTTTCTTCACTAGAGATAAAATGGTTTACGGTTTACTTTTGCTTTGCACATCGTTTCAAGCAGTTAAAAAACTCAAACATAATGTTAAGAGATGAATCATAGTAGAACAAGACTCTTGAAGTTTAAAACTTCAAAAATTCCTAATGCACATTTAAATTTTATTATTACATAAAAATTAAAAAAAACACAGATATTCATAGATGATAATAATTTGAATAAAAACATTTGATGATTTTTATTATTCTTGACCATTACCTTTCTCATTGTTAATGAATAAAATTATACAAGTCAATATAGACTATATTAATAGTGATTAAATTGATATAAATTATATTTAAATAACCAAACAAAACGTACTTGCTCCTCTGCTCAACATTGATTGTCCTACCAGTGCTCTTGAGCAGGTGAACTTCTCTTACATGGCGTGCAAGCCTTTGCACACTAGGGAAAGGTGGAATTGTCTTACGCGTGCGAGTACAACCCCTCCACTGACACTGATATTCAATATCTAATAAAAAAGAAATAAAACTTGTTTAAAATAAGTTATATAAAAAAATGGGCCATCGATTTTATTAAGCTTGAGGAGTACCTTGTGGAGTAGGTATTGCTGCATGCAGTGTTGCAAAATACTGAAATATATGGCCAGTTGTATCACCGACAGCATGGTCTATCGCATCGGACAAATCTTCGAATTGCCAATCACAATTCTCCCACTGACACTCGAAAACAGTTTCCAACTGAGGAGGAGGCGCGGGTGAAGCTGGATCTTCTGCGGCTTTACTCATAGTCTCTTCATTGAGTCGGGCTGCTCTCTCTTCCCAAGCAGCTTTTTCACTTGCTCCCAGCTTTCGCCACTTTAATTAAAAGAAATAATAAATTAAACTTAATAATGATAATATTTAATAATAACATATTTGAATCATTATCATATCCACCTTACCTCATTCCCAACAATACGACTCACTTCACCAAAATTGCAATCCGGATTGCTAGCTGCTATAGCTTTCCTAACGTCTCCAGAATACAAAACATAACCTGTAACCAGTTTTTTACCAGTCCCTTTACCCTGAAATTAAATAAATTTAATTAAATTTTAAAATGAACCAAAAAAATAATATTTTTTTTTTAAGTATACACTTTAAATTTAAGAAAGTGTTAGTAAGACAACATAAATACAATTTTTTTTTTAATATACTTTTATAATTAAAATTTTGTTTACAGAATTGGAATGGGCCTGTAAACAAATGACAATCTAAGGAAGGTAACAGGTGAACTGAGTACTCAGAGAAGAAATAAGAGAGAACATAAGAGCCTCCAAGGTCATGGTCAGAGTAGAGGGAGGGAGAGCAAAAAACAAAACAAAAAACAAAACAGGTACCAAAAAGGGTGGGAGCAAGGGAGGGGGTAGTTTTGCTTCTATACTATTATCAAAATACCATCTATTAAATGCAAATATACAAAAAATTTTTTTAATTAATTAAACTTTAAAAAAAAAAGAAACAATTAAAATTATAAACACAATAATATAGTATACAATAAACAGCCCAGAGTGCTTATAATATAACATTTTACAACTATATATAGGGCAGTCATGTGGTAATATAGTGAGCATAGAAAAGTTATAGGGCCTTACAGAAAATTAAAAAATATGTTCATGATTTGTAATTTTTTTTAAAAAACTAAACATGAAAAATAATCTACATAAATTGCAGTTTATTTTAAAATTGATTATTTACAAAATGGTGAAAACAAAACTACTTGACAGAAATACGCAGGGTGATCATTTTTGCAGTTAATATTAATTAATTGTGGAATTTAATTTTCTATTAAAACAATAGTTACACTGATTTGGTTTCACTTGATTCATACTTAAACTCAATTATTATTGATTTGGAAAAATTACTATCACTTTAAGGAATCAAAACAGGTAGAGTTAGTAGAAGTCATGATAAAATTAATGCATTTGGAGAACATACTAAACTTTCTAGTTAGTATACTTAAGTTAACTTATAAAGAATTAAAATTTCAGCTCTATTTTGAATTCTTCTGTTCGAAAGATTTTATTTTTAAATCAGTCAATGATTTTTTAAGAATTTAAATTTCTCTTCTTATATTTTTTCATAAAATGATGTAGTTAATAATTCTTGAATTTTAGAAAAAAATTTTGTAAAACATCAACTGTACAAAATCACGTTCAAAATATAAATAAGTCAATGTTATTAATTTGTAATCTTAAAAACTATTTCAGATACCTTTTCGGTGCCCCTGACTATAAACCTGCAGCCCCGGTGAAGAAGTGGTTTAGTCAAATTTTGTAAAAAAGAGTTAACTATGTTGAGGGAAGAGAAATCCTGTCATTCTCGTATTTTCGAAATGTAATATAAGCAATAATTCTTTTTCAAGCCAATACATGTTTCAGCCCCATATTGACTCCAAAAATAACATGATTTTGCTTCACTAAATACAAGAACTCATTTAGGAGAAAATTCAATGTAACCATTCACTTATTTACCAGGACTATATTTACCAGATTATTTCGATATAATCTCATCAACACCATTTCATGAAAAAAAAAACATAATCATTTTAACAAATACAAAAAACAAAACAGAAAACAAAGCCAAAACAAACAAATAACCAGCTTATATATATTCAAAAAAGAGGAAATAAAGCTTAAATAAAAAATTTTTTTTAGGTCATCATTCTCCAAGATCTAAAGTGCATAAATTCTATTTTAAAAACAAAACTAAACGGGATAGTAGAAAACTGTATCAGAAAAGTAAAAATGAAAAAAAAAATCAATTTCCTGCTTCTTTATAATTACCTTCTTGCTGGCTAACGGAGTACTAATCACGGAGTGGGGGATATCTCCTGATCCGACGGAAGGCGGTGCATCCATTGAATCCTCCATCAGTACGTCCGAGTCCACCTGTCCAACACAACACACCACGCTCGTTTTATCCCGCAAAAAACACTTCCACTTGTTCAAACAATAGGTGTAATGTAAGAGTATTTCAAGCTCTGATATAGTAATGATGTATTTTCTTTTGATTTCTTATGAGGATGTGGTTAAAAATTTTTATCGTGTATATAAATAAAAATAAATAATATAAATTTTGTATTTATTATTATTATAAAAAAAATTCAAAATATTTTTTGTTTTGAAGAAAGTTTGTAATAAGCCTTTAAGACCAATAAAATCTTTCAGCTTAAGATAACTATTTATTTAGCCTGTTTTTAATGGATTTTAGAGAAATTATAGGAATTCAGGATTAATAAGAATAAGACAAAAATTATTAATACAGTGAGTAATCAAGAAAACTTGTGATCAGAGCTACTGGGGAACTAGCATATATAATGTTCACTCCTACCAAAGGAGAATCAATTCTAATTTAAAATCAAAGAGAGAAAGTTAATGTTTTGTTTATAAACTATCAATGTTTACTTTTAAATCTATTTCTGTTTATTTCAAGGCAGTCTTTCATAGAAACAGGCTCGTGATTGTTTTAATAAACAAATATTTTTATATCCTTTTTATATATGTAAGAGGATTTGTTATTATAAATTATTTCAGTTAGGTTTTTTATCTACAGTATTAGTTGAAATAATGGATTCTATTTTCATGAAAACTTAATCAGCAAAAAGAACAACATTGGATAAGTGCCAAGCAGGAATGTATTTAAATTAAGTGAAAATATGAATAACTTTATAACTGGCAAGGCCATATTTGTTTTAGATATGTGCCTTTTTGGTCACAACACTTGGATTCCTTTTATTAAACAAATATTTATCAATTAAAAAAGTAATTAATGAATAATTTACAGTAAAACATTATTACTATTTTTTTAATCAACTCTTTATTTTACATTTTTCAATGAAAAATTTTTTTTTAAAGTTTTTTTTAGTGAAAAGGGCTACTTGTATAAGAAAACTAATATCAGCTTATGTACTTACTTATTATTAAATATTATTTGGATTAAATTTGGATACATCTTTTCTTTTTAAGTAGCTACCACTGTTTATTAATTGCCAATATACTAAATATTGATAGGGACTACTAGATAAATAGATAGAAAGAACTGACCCTATGGAAAGAACTAACTTGATGGTAACGAAACATTGGGAAAAGCAGGAAAATACAAAAATAGAATAGAGGTTCCTACTTTGAGATAAATATCTGATTTACTAATTTGAATAAAAAAGAAAAGAAAATCTAAAAGGCTTACAAATGTGTACAGTAAAAGAAATAAGTAATTATCACGAATAACGAGAGATTAGCTGGTTACAATAACCCTTATTACATTCGCAATATCTTTCACCTAAGCGATCTAATATTATTCATCACTAACACAGACTCACCTACTTTGATGCAGAAAGTTTAATTCACAAACATTCCTTTCGAAAAAGCACTTCATATAATAATAAAAAAAACAACAATTGGTCAACATCAACCATAGAACTTCCACCATTCCTTGAATCTCGAATCATTGGAACTCTATTGTAAACTGGCAATCTCAGTTTCTGTGGAGATTAATAATTAAATTTGAGGGCTTGTCATGGAAAACCCCTTTCGCTTCCATCTTTTTAACATCATCCCTTAAGATCTCCTGAATTTCAATTTACCCTTTTTCCTGATATTATCATTTTTATCAAAAAATTTGTTGATGAACTCCTCCTTATCCTAAATCGTCGGTAAAATTTCTAAATCTTACCTACCTTTAACTCCAACAATACAGTTGAATATTGGATTAATAATACACCTAACTTTTCTTGACCTCCCCATCATTCAAAACCCTAACAATATTGGGCATATTGGGGCATAATACATTTTGGCTGACTCATCTTTAAGCTTTTTTCTTTCCACAAATATGATAATAACATATAATTTTTAAAAATCGCTCTATCTTGGATCATATACCACCTTCATTTAATGATTCTTCAAATTTAACTAGAACTAATTTTAACCATATTTGAACTTTCACAAATTACATCTCATACAATATTGATAGTAAAATTTTTGTCATGTGATTCTTGTTTTGATGTTTTATCATCTTCATATATTGTGTTTCATTTTTCATCTTTTATCATCATGTTATGTTACTTTTATTTATCTTTCATAAATTGTTTTATGATTTAGCCTTTTCGGTCATTATATTTCAATTCCAATCTTGTATATAACTGGTTTCATTATCTTTGTTATACTGAAACATTGGCAGTTAATAGGTACCAATAGGTGCATGAGTACAACCTCTTCTTAATACCAACAAAATTGTTAACATAAAAAAAAACTACCCTTTCTTTATTTTAAGAATATTTATCCTTTTAAAAAATAAACTTCTCAACTCTTTTATTGGAATTAATTTTTTACAATTAAACCTAAATTTGCATTATGTATTATTGCCAAAAAATAATACATTTATTTCTAATAATTTCAAAATTTTTAAAATACTAAAATATAAACATGAATTAGACAAAAAGATCACTGAATAACGGAAGGTGCACACATGAAGCGAAGATACTTTTTTTTTTATCATGACCTAATTATTTTAGTTACAAGCAATCGGTTCAATTTTAAAAATTTCTCATCCTCAAATATTTGAAACAATATAAATAATTAGTAAACAGCAGGAAACTGACATTGCTATCAAAACAAAAACAGAGAAAAATTTTGAACATGCACCAGTAACAAATACCAACAAATCATCAAACCAATATTATATCAAAGATGCAAAAAAAAACTCACCGAATTCTCGTATTGATTGTATGGAGCAGTTGATGCAACTGCATTGCCTTGGTTGTTGGGAATATTGCTTGAGGAATGGAGTGTTTCGGCTGATACCTTTAAATAAACAAAGTTATTTATAAATAAAGTAAAGAAAAAATAATTATCCCTATGAGTATTTATGGAATTTGTAAATATTTAGAATAAAATAACATTCCAAACCAAATTTTCTCATAAGGATACTTCAAATCTTTAAAACCTATTAACCAATTACTGATCAATATAAATCAGCCGATATTACCAATATTACAAGAAACTGATTCCTGAAAAAGCTTTCTTTAATAAATATGGAATGATTTATAACATTAATATTTTAATAATACTGTTTTTCCTACTCTCAAACTTATGGGCTAAACTTCTATCCCCTCTTTAAAAAGTGTTTTTTACTTTTTCTTTCTTTTGTCCACATCATTAATGTGATTAAAATAACTGAAATATATCACATTAATGACCATATTCAGTTACTGAATATGAGTTAGAACAGACCTAGCTTATTTTCAAATATTCAATCTATTAATCTACAGAAAAAGACAAGAGTTTTTATACTGTTGTTGAGTGATCATGAAAGCTATATATTGAAAATGACCATTGTTGGGTCGAAACGCTTATAGAAAATAGATTAAACAAATGAATTTGGACTAAAGGTTTTTTTTTGTATTTTTATACACCCAAAGAAAAAATATAATTTCTAAAGTCCAGTACCCTAGACGATTAATATTGTGACCATATTAAGGGAAAAAGTAATTCTTTGAACATTAAACAGTGGCGGGCAGAATTATTAAATTTGTTTTTATGGATAATACTTATTTTGAAGGAGATTACATTTTTTTTCTGTGTTGATTACAAAGGTTCATCATCAAAAACTTTATGCTAAAAATTTGATTAACTCTTTTTCTTATAAAATTAATTACTTTTTACAAGGTTGAGGGGCTGTTGAGACTAATGTACGATATAATTTACCATTTAATATGTTAATTTACGCATTTATAATATTACTATCATGTTCATATGTGACCAATACTGCTGATTACTGCTAAGCAGCCTATTCTTATTGTATAATTTAGTGACAGTGAATCAACTGTCATTACACATAGGCATTCTGTCCCTCTCATATGTTAATTGAAGCTTTTTAAAGGTCAAGAAAAAAGTCAATCCCCCCAAAAACTTATAAATAAAATATATTATCCTTCTTCTATATTATAATATTCAGGATTAAGATAAAAGTATATGTGTCTAATAGACTTACCTTTTGAGGAGTGATCAGTTTCCTGAAGAAGTATATTTCGTCTTGTGATACGGCACTGGAATGAGTGTACTTTTTCAGGCCTTCTCGTGGTAGTTCCCTTATTGTCCTTTTCACTTCATCATAAATACTTTCACAAATATAAACATCGCTTTCAGAAAATTCAGTGGGTCGACCTGAGTAACAAATAATAGAATAGAATAGAATAGAATAGAATAGAAAAGTAACTTTATTCTGGGACAAAGTCCCTTTAGAATAACAGATATGAACAGGAATAAAAACATAATATTTATCTGGCCAGAAGGCTAAATGTTACAAATCATAAAGCGTGAAAACATGACAGAAAACAATTTAAAAAGAAATATATAAACAAAAATAATAGTAAGTAAATAAATAGTACAGATCTTGACAGGATATTAAGCAATTACAGAGAATAGATAAATCCAAGGCTTTTGAAGTTGAATGCATGAGCTAGCATTCAATAATTTGTTTACATGATGTACAGCTTTTCAAAGAGCAGAATTAAAAGAACTAGATAACACAGTTTGTTATTATATACATTGTATTCTAAGCAAATGACTAACCTACCTAGAGACTATCCTTCTGGGAAGCTAATAGATGTTGAAACAGCCAGGATTTGAATAATGATAGAGAGGGAGTATGACGGATATTAGGAGGGATTGAGTTCCACATTGTGGTGGAGCGGGCGAGAAAGGAACGTTCGAATGCTTTAGTTCTGTGTGAACGTATATAGAGATCAGAAAGGCGGGATCTTGTTTTATGGTGTTGCACTGATGATTTGAATTGGAGGAGACTGTAGATATATGAAGGGTGTTGAGAGTGAATGGATTGGTATAAGAATGAACAGAGGAAATATTGTCTTCGGAAGGGAGGGAAGAGCCACTTTAACCCATCATAGAGGTGGGAGACGCGCGATCGCTTCGGAGTACCAAGCACAAATCTTAGAGAGCAATTCATTATTCTCTTTAATCTGTCTTCAAGCATTTTAGAGAGGCCTCCATATACCACGCTACAATAGTCAAAGTGGGGGAAGATGAGAGAAGATACGAGAAGCTTACGGGAAGATTGTGTAAGGAGATGACGAGAACGATGGAACAACTTCAGGGAACTAATTGTCCGTCGGGATATTTGGGCGATGTGGGATTTCCAGGAAAGGTTTTGGTCGATGGTGATGCCTAGGTTTTTCACCGAGGAGGTAAACGTGATAGGATTATCGTTTAGGAGTAATGTTGGGAGGGTGTGGATGGATGTAAGGAGGGAATTGGAACCTAAAACAATGGCCTGAGTTTTCAATGCGTTCAATTCCAGTTTGTTCAGCTTTGCCCAGGCACAGATCCTATCCAGGTCTTCCTGAATACTAGCGAACGCGAAAAATAGCTCGGAAGGGGGAAAGGACAGATATATTTGGAAATCGTCAGCATATAGATGATGGGAACAGTGGTGAACAGATTTAGGGAGATCATTGATATAGCAGTTGAAAAGAAGAGGAGAGATACTTGAGCCCTGTGCCACGCCTGAGGAAAGAGTGAGGAAAGAGGAAAGGGGATGATTAGGTATAGAAACTGCTTGAGATCTATCAGAGAGGAAGGATTGGAACCATCGGATGGAACTGTTAGAAAAGGACATTGATTTGAGTTTGCTAAAAAGGATAGAATGGTCCAAGGAATCAAAAGCTTTAGTAAAATCAAGAAGGATAAGCACAGTTAGTTTTTTGTCGTCCATAGCGGTATGTATGTCATTGGTAATTTTGGTAAGTGCCGATTGTGTGGAGAAACCGGGACGGAAACCAGATTGAAGTGGGTCAAGGAGGTTGGACTGTTCGAGGAAATTTGACATTTGTGACTGGACTATTCTTTCTAGAGGCTTGGAAAGGTTTGAGAGGATTGAGATTGGGCGGTAGTCTTTGAGTGAGACAGGGTTAGAGGATTTATTAATAGGATGGACTATGGCTTTTTTCCAGGAGGCTGGGAATACTCCGTTTTGCAGTGAAAAATTGTATATAAAGAGTAGGACAGGTATAATATCGATAAGGCAGGATTTTAGCAGTTTGACAGGAATCCCATCGAAGCCTGTGGAGATGGAGTGGGATTTCAGAACAGAGGAAATAATGTCGTTGGGTGAAATGTCAGCGAAGTAAAAGTTGTCAGGGTTGAAAGATGGTGGTAGGGAAAATACGGGAGAGGATGATTTAGAAGTATTAACTGAGGTGGACAAAAAATATGAGTTTATTTCATTGGGAGAGGCTGGAAAGGGCCTAGAACAAGATGAATTAAGAAGAGAAAGCTTTCGAAGGAGATGCCATTTGGATTTAGAATCGGGAGCAGATGAAAGGGCTTCGTGGAAGTATTTGGTTTTTGCCTGCCTGATTGCCGACTGTGTCAGATTGCGGAGGGCCCTAAACGCTTGATAGTCGTCAGTTAACCTTGTCCGTCTAAAGCGTCTTCGGGCCGCATCACGCTTCCTTTGAAGATCTTTAATTTTTTGACACAACCAGGGAGCAGGCTGGTGACGGAAGGTTGAGGTTTTCAGTGGGGCATGGGTGTCAAGGATATATTTGAGATTGGAAGTAAGTATGTCAACCATCGAATCAATAGAGGCACAAGAATAAATCTCTCTCCACTCCAAGGCTTCAAGAGAGGGTGAGATGTTCTCTGGGGTGAGAGCATCTAAGTTGCGAAAGGTTACGGTTTTAGGTAGTATAACAGGAGTTTGGATATTGTATGAAATATGGATGAGATCATGAGAGGACAGAAATGGAACGGGTAATTGAGAGGAAGAAAGGAGGTTCTGCCGTGAATCAATGACAAACAGGTCTAACCATGTGTCGGATTGAAAGGTGTGATGAGTGGGAGAAAATGGGACAATGGAAAGGTGTAGAGAGTAAAAGAGATTTTCCAGGTATAGTTGATCGTAGGATTGGACAAGGAGATTGGCATTAAAATCACCGGAGATAATGATATGGTTATAGAGAGGAATGTAGTCGTAAAGGGTAGATTCAAAAATTGAATCAAGAGGGGCCAAAGGAGGGCGATATACTACGACATAAAGGAGAGGGTTTGGGTTAAAAGAGATTTCAACCAGAAGGAATTCTGTGTGAGGATAACCAGTTACGGGTGAGGAATCAAGGATACGTGATTTTAGGGAGTTGTGTACGTAAAGACCTACTCCTCCACCAGTCCGGTCTACCCGGTCGTGGCGAAGGAATGAATAGTCTGGTAAGGATATTGCAGAGGAGGGGATGTGGGGTTTTAGCCATGTTTCGGAAATTCCAATGGTATGATAAAAGTTTTGGGTAAAATATTGAAGGAATTCGTCATAATGGGCAGGTAAGGATTGGGTGTTGACGTGACAGGATGTCAGGATACTGGACATGATGGTGAGGTAGGAGAGAAGATCCCCGTATAAGAGGAGAAGATGCTGTGTGCAATTAATTTTAGCAGGTAGATTAGGTAAAAAGCTATGAAATGTTCCAGATAGTTGAAGACATGCAAGATAAAACAAAAAACATATAAGAATATTAATAGTATAGAAATGATAATACTGTTAAAATATGTAAAAAGAGAAAATAATGAATTAATAATGAGAGAAGCAAAGTAATAGAATATATATAGCTGCTTGAACATGAACAAACTTAAAAATATAGAACAAAAGATCCTAAGAACTAAAAATATGGACCAATAAAAAGAAATTAACTGTATAGAGAGGGCGTGGGCAAAATCCAAAATTCCGTGGTGAGCGCCATAGGTTGTCATAGAGCTAGCGGGGAAACAAAACTTTAGTAGTCACCCGAAGACGTCTAGATCTTGGGCCTGATCTATGAAGACCACCTGGTGACCATCTTCTTTTCTACAGCGCACTCTGCCCCCAGAGAACCACACATACTTTATCTTTCCCGCTGCCTTCTTCTGACGGGCTAACCAGTAGAGGTGCTTGTTACCTTTTGTCATCTCCTCGCTCAGATAGATACGGTGGCAGTCATTTCCCTGCCAACCTAAATCTCGCGTAGAGAAATCTCTTTTGACTTTTCTTTTATGTAACAAGTCATCCCTCACTGATTTCCTCACGAAGCGTGCTATGATAGGTGGGGGTCGCGGGTCATCATTTCTTGCTCTCCGTCGTTGCACTGTGTCCAGATCCTCTAGATTTAACTTTATGCCTAGGCCCGCACCGATACTAGTTAATAGGCCGGAAGGGGTCTCACCGGCTCGGACTGGGATCCCCCGGATCTCCAGGGAGTTAGATAACATGCCCTGCTCACTTTTGTTTACCCGCACTTCGAGATCTCCTACCCGGGCCTTTAAAGCTTTATTTTCCGCCAATATCTCTTCTATGAATCTTGATTGGCCCTCTAGATGTTTTTCTATTGTGGTTAGTTTATCACTAAACTCAAAGGTGAGGTCCCCTTGTTTATCAATGGCTGTTTTGATATTTTTAATCTCATCTTTAATACTGGTGTCAATTTGTTTCACGGCCGTTAGAACATCTGATAAAGAGAGTTCAGCTTTAAGTTTTTCTCCCGTCGCCGTATTCTTTTTCGCCTGGTCACACTGAGAGCATAACCACAGATTTTTTTTGACAGATTTAAGGGCCTCTAAATCTTTATCAGTGAGGTTAATGCATCGCCCGTGAAATATGAGATTGCATTTAGAGCAACTTATATTGATTTTATCATCTCGGGTAATAACGCCGTTGCAAATAGTGCAGTGAACCATAATGAATAAGAAGAGAAAAAATAATTACGTAAGTAAATAAATAACTCACAGTTGTTTGTATGATCGGGATAATGCCTAATGCTGTTGGTATTAGGACCGAAAGCTTCACCGTCTTCAAGGTCGTCGAACTTAACTTAATTTATCGAATGAAAATCTTCACTCTGCTTTTTTTTTGAATAAGTTTATAGTATAATAAATAATAAATAATAACCGATAAATATATAGAGAGAAGAAAAGAGACAAAACTAAACACAACACTGCAAAAGCACGGAACAAAGAGCAGAAGAAATTAGGAGATAATACGATGTGTACAGGACGGTGTCTCTGGCCAGACTTCCAGTATATATATTAAGTAAATTAACACAAGAAAACCATCATTATAGTAGAAAAAAAATTGAATAATATCTTACTTGATATGTGTTCACTATGTTCTAAAACAACGCATTTAGAGACAATATTATTAACGGAATGTGTATCTTCTAATGTACTGATGAAGACTTCTTGTTTGTAAAATAGACGGTTGGGAGAATAAGGGATTTCCGATGGCATCACGACCCATGGTCCTTTGAAGAAAGCTTCACCTCTGAAAAAATAAGGAAAGCAATTTATTGTATTTGTATATATGTATAATAAGCTTCAGGTTAAAAATATATTCTAAATGACAGGAAAATTTTAATTGTCAAATAAAAATTAAGAACCATACCAATGCAACCATAAAACAATAAAAAAAATATATATCTATAAAATGATTGTTTTACATTCTCTTCAAATTTGAATCACAAATATATCTGATATAAAAGAGTTTAAAAGATTAAATAATATAATATATTATTTAATCTTTTAAACTCTTTTATGATATTATCATTGTTTGTTGTTTGTTCATTTAACGTCACTTTATGCTGCTATGGCTAATCGGACAAAATAATATATCATATTTATTTTTTAATTAAAAAAAAAATTGTTGGTGCTCAAACAAGTGATTAATTCCATGCAATTAGGTCTATCTGAAATTATTGAGAAAAAACAAAAACAGACTAAATAAACAATAATTAAATTAGAGTGGAGAACGGAGATAGTTGGGGGGTGCAGTCAAAAAAAAAAAAAAAAAACCACTAAATAAGTACTGTAGACATTTCGACCTACAGTGTAGGTCATCTTCAGGGCGATTTGGAGGGAGAAGCCGTTGGGTGTACTGGCTAACTAACCAACTGGAGTTTTTTGTTTTTGGTGTCTTGATAATGCCTGAATAGGCGAAACGTCGACTGGTAAGTGGGTGTATTTTTGAAACATAAGGCTTTGCATTGTGGTTTTTCCCAGTTGCATTATAATATAAGTCTAGTACTTATTTAGTGTTTTTTTTTTTTTTTTTTACTGCACCCCCTAACTATCTCAGTTCTCCATTTTATCATCCAGTCAACTATTTTCCTCTCATAAATAATTAAATTAGTTTAACTTTTTGAAAAAAGAAATTTAAAAGATATTTTGAACTTCTTTATTAGGATCCAATGCAAATAAATCCATTAAAATTTAATTACAAAACATAGAAAATATCTTATGGTTGATAACAACTGAGATAACATTATAAAATATTACTATCCACAGCTGGAGTTTTACATCAATGTTACGTAAATAATAAAATAATAAATAAATAAAATGAAATACTCACTCTTTGTTTGTCCATATAGTATCAACTTGTGCCATTAGCGGACGAACAGAGTCTGACTTCATGTAAACGCAATCACCAGATTTAATGACACAATTAGGTGCATTGAACTGCTCAAAGTATGTAATACCTTCTTCGTTCACCGTTCCAATCGGTACATTCTAAATAAATCAAAACATTAGTCACAAGTTTGATATTATTGACACAGCACAGGGCATGTTGCGGGAGGTTATCTTATTGTTACTTACAGGTTTTTGTTTTTCTTCAAGTTTTTCTTGTTCTTCTAATTCTGCTATTTCTTCTTTATGTTTTTCGACCCTTTGCCTGAATACTGATACAACTCGCTTGGGCTCGAGCGGCTCATCCCTTGTTATCAGCTTGTAACCAGTCATCAAGCTCGGGGGCCAATTCTACAGCAAATTATAATCATGAAACCATTTATAGAATAAATCATAATAAAGACATTTCATTTACAGAAAGGTTTCTTAAATATTCAAATATCTTATTGAAAAAGATTCAGCTAATATAAAATTGAAAAAATAATAGAAAGAAAAATTCTAAAAAGTATTTTATAAAAACATATACCTTAATTTTTTTAAACGCTCTCTGCCTCGAAGAGTACCGTGATTCGCAGACATAGATATCTTTTTCACTCACACCTTCAGGTTTTGATCTGAAGTAATCTTTCACAGAAAGAACACAACACCTTCCCAAAACTTGATTCAAAGGTATTGCCACGTTTTGATCAGTTTTGAAAACTTCCTGTAGTAAAAATAAATTAATACTGTAACGGGCTGAGAATATTTTTTGTAAAGGTAGTTAGTTAATGTGCATTAATTACAGCTTTTGTTCAATACTAGAAATGATAGCGAATTTATATGTCTATAAGGAAAGTAATCTGTGTAAACAAATTTTGAACTCTCATCTTTGTGATTAAAAAGAAGTATATTATCATTTGCAGTCAAAAGTTTATTGTTAGTTTTAAGTATTATAGAAAATGATTAGCATTTATTTGTTTCTTCTCATTAATAGGTTTTTAAAAGAAAAAAAAAAGGGACTTTAGGTTGTAAGGATTTTGTACATTAATATGTAGGTAAATGTTAACATCTGCCAAATAAGATTTGCTAAGTATTTCTCTTTGTGACTAATTACATCCATGTTTCTCCATCATCTTTGTATAGGGTTTTGGTTAAAGGCCGTGTAGGTCCTTAACATTTAGTTTTTATAATATTTAAGTAAAAGTTAATTTTTAATAGAGGTTAACGTCCGTTCGTGGAGGCGCTGAGCCCAGCATGCCAGCTCAGCCGGAAGTTAGTCAGCAATTCTCAACGAAAAATATACGGCTCTTGGACACTTGGAATATAATTATTTAGATTCTTGGGAAAATAATGACCACCAGGGGCAGCACCTGTCAGACGAAGAAAGAAGAGTGCTGACGACTCGGGAAGCTTAAGTACCCGAGGGTTTTCCTCTCGGGACCCAGAATCGAAGAGGACCTCCGCCGGCGGCGGGGGCGGAAATTCGCAGGAGGGGGCCGAGCCGAGAAGACGGGGCCGAGCGAGAAGCCTTGGTTCCGGAGCAAGACGCCAGAGAAAGGTATTATGTCCTCTAATTACTGTAGTCTGACTAGACTTAGGGTGAGGCCAGTGGGTGGTCAGTTGAAGATAGAGCCAGTAAATTATTTCGTTGAGAATCGTCGCGTTTGGCCATAAGACAGATAGGAATCTTTCTTAAGTATTAGTTCACATAGAGTTGTGGTTGGAAAAGAGGGGACTGGTTTTTAAAGAGAGTTATTATGTTATTAGCAGTTATGAGATAAGGATGAATAACGGTGGATAATAGATTTGTAACTGTCGTGTAATAGACAATTCTGGAAAATGTTTTGTAATAAAATTATGGTGTTTATTAGCGGTTATGAGGTAATGAGTACGTTATAAATATAATTAGTGCGTAGGATTATTGTTATAATGGATAGATCTAGTTTTATTTGGAAATTGTCAACTTAGCGAATATGAGAGAGGGAACTGGTTTTTTTAAAGAGAGTTATTATGTTATTAGCAGTTATGAGATAAGGATCAATGACAGTGGATAATAGATTTGTAACTGTCGTTTAATAGGGAATTCTGGAAAATGTTTTGTAATAAAATTATGGTGTTTATTAGCTGTTCTGAGGTAATGAGTACGTTATAAATATAATTAGTACGTAGGATTATTGTTATAATGGATAGGTCTAGTTTTATTTGGAAATGGTTCAATTAGCGAATATGAGATAAGGATTAGTGATGGTGGCTAATTGAGGTGTAACTGTCATGTAATATGGAAGTCTGGAAAAGGTCTTATAATAGAATCAGGGTGTTTATTAGGTAATAAGTACATTGTAAAGATTATTAGTGTATAGGAATGTTGTTATAGATAAGGGGTTTGAGGAGTGTTATGTTTAATTAACTGTCATGTACTATGAAATTCTGGAAAATGTTTTATAACAGAATTAGGTTGTTTATTAGCGGTTATTAGGTAATAAGTACATTGTAAAGATTATTAGTGTATAGGAATGTTGTTATAGATAAGGGGTTGAGGAGTGTTATGTTTAATGGAACTGGTTTTAGTATTACTTTCGTGGATATTGGGACTATGACTTTGATGAAGAATCAGGTGTATGAGTCTCGTTCATATGTTCTTGTTAAGTATTATTATTGAGGGTGACTCTTAGGTGAACTTAGAGTTTCATTTTCATAATGATATATGTAACTTTTATTTAAATATATAGATTGTGATAGAAAAATGTGTGGGGTTGATTTCTTCACCCAGTTTTCCCCCTCCCTCACCCCTCCCGCGGGTAACAATACAATTAAAATCTTGTAATTAGATTTTTTAAAATTGCCTAAACATAAAATAAAATAGTTCATTAATCTATTAAAAGTATAAAATATGATAGTTTAGTTAAACTTCTTTAAAATTTCTCCGAATTATATGTTTTTAGGAAAAATAGATATCAACCAAAACGTTAAAGGAAAACAAATTTTATTTTCTAATTCTTTTTAAATAATTTCATAATTTTGACATATTACAAAAACATTACACAGTACAAAAAAGTTCAAAATTGGTATCTAAAGTTTTGTCAAAGGGCGTCAAAGTCATGTTAGACAAAATCACTTGACAAAACAAGCGAAAAATGTGAAAAAGTCAATTTTTAAAATTTTTGGAGTTATTCGCTTTTGATCTTGAATTCATTTTCATTAGGTAAGCTGCAAACATGATACCAATGGGTAAATTTTTTTTTCTTCCAAAAATTGGTTATTTTAGGGCTAAATAAAATGAAAATAGGTTGAACTAATTCTTGTACCACACAGAGTAAACCTACTTTAAGGGCAAACATAGAGACTAATAAAAATAAAATAATTAGCAAACCTTTTCCAAAAACTTCCTCGTTGTGACATGGTAAGTTTCGTTGGGTCTGTAATACTGATTACCGTACAGCATTTGCTGCCCTTCTTGATTTGTCCAGAGCCTCTGGATATTAAGAATGATAGGATCCATCCCACGTTCCTTCCCTTCAGCATAGACAAAATCTCCTATTCGATAAACTTGTTGGTTGTAGGAAAGAGCATTGTCGGCAGTCCCTGCCACTCCTGGCTCTTCCTGTAAAAATTAGTTATACAGGCTCATTATAATACAATAACGGCAGATACTCTTTGAACATTAATCTCAAGCACTCATTATACACTAATAACAAACTATCTTCATGTTAGTGATAAAACAATAAATACGATTGCATCGTCAATACCTTGATGAAAATTGGCTTCACATCTTCCTCCTCCGGTTCCTGTGCCTGCTTCGTTTGCCTTTCTGCATTAACTGCATTAGAAAGGTCGAGAAGGGTGTAATTTAATGCAGGAGAGTGTAGAAGGTCACCGTTGCGACATAATTCATCCCTAGAATTCAAACAAAAATTAAGTTGAAAACAAAATTCTAGTATATGATAAATGCATAAAAAATCATACAATTCAAAATAAAAATCCAGACAAGCATGAACTTTTTTCTAGAGATTATAATTAAATTCCAAGCAAGAATTTATTTATAACAGTTTTAGACTAAATAGATATTATTGCTTATCAAGATTTTTAAGAACCCAATAATGATTGATATGAGAATATATGAAGACTGCAGGGGAAAACAACTCACAGTTTCCTGAATGTTGAGGAGAAAAAGATTAACCTCAAACTCTATCAGTATAAGTCCATACAGTTTGCTGATCCTGTCAACCAGACAATGTATAGGATGTTCGAGATATCCGAACCCTAACTTAAGTAAGCGACGTTCTGATCCATTTGAGCTTGTTTTAACCACTTTTGACCAAACCATCACTTTTGCCATCAGAAAATCTATCAGAAACTCCTGTTACCAATGTTTAGTAATAAAAAAAATCGATTTACCAAGTTTTTCTCTGGTAATCTTTTTTTAAAAAAAAGGCAACACTTTACTGAATTTTGTTTGCATTGTTTAAAAGTAAATTTATTAAGGTAAAGTATTGTAATAAATAACAATTCTATTTTCTGATACATCTTTTCTCAATGACAAAAATTATGGTATATCAGATAATGATTAAACGAATAACTCCTATCATGGTCCTAGCAGATTAAATAATTTGTATTGCAAAAAGGTGGTTAACAAGACAATCCTTCTTACCTCTGCCTAATGAAATAAGATTGAAGTTCGACCGAGTCTTCAAAAACTTGAGAATCGCTACGAGACAATGCCCTCCCCCTTTGAAGGCACGAGAAGATATCTTCCTGGAACTGGTCCAATCTCTTGTACTGTCCACCATCCAAGCGTCTCTTTATCAAATCCAGTGATAATGCACGCACTCTGCAATAAAATTAATATGAAACATTTAGTTAAAAATTTATTATAAATTTCACATTATCATTACATGAAACTGTAAAAAATAAAACTCATTTCCTTTTTTTGTATTTATCTTACTGTGTGAATCTTACACATATTTAACTTTTTAACATTTTCTACATTCACTTATAAAAAAGTAGAAGCTGAGATAACATGGTAGAATATTAGATAAATCATGGACAATCATGTGGCATGTACAACAGCAGAAATGAGATAAACATGTGACATCTGATGTAACTCTCCAGGAAATTAAATGAAGTAATAAAACTTTGATTAAAAATATTTTTCATGTTCCATTTCCAACAGGTTTCTAACGGAAATCAAGCAGTATGTTTCATTTGTCGAAACAATGTTGAGAAACTATATACCACAATAAAAAATAAATATATATATTTAAAATAGTTTATAAATAAGTAGGCTATGTAGGAGTAATAATGTAGCCTACAACCAACTAGTGGAGTACAAGCTTTCTGTAACGTATGTTCTATTTATATTTTGTCTTTTGTTTTATTTTTTCAATTGTCACATCATTACATTCCGAGATTCTACAGAAGCATCATTAATTCAATTTATTCAGGTATTTCCACTAAGCCATCGAATTCCTCTCGTATCCAATCCTTACAATCCAAAATCCTTCGTAAAATCCTCAATGCTCCTTATTTTGTTAAGAATAAAGTCATCCATAAGGACCTTACTGTCCCATTTGTAGCTGATTTGGCCTGAACCCAGTATCTATCCTTTCATAACAAACTTCATTATCACTCAAACCCTCTAGTTTCAAACCTAGCTTCCTCTTCGATTCCCGATAATCCTCCGAGGTGTCTGAAAAGAAGATGGCCACGTGACCTTCTTAGTTGAATTTTGATTTGAGTACTACCAGTGGGGTAGTTTCTCTACTTGTCATTATCATGCCATTATGTATCACTTATCCTATTTACTTGTTGTATTATTGTAATACAGTTGTAAATATCAATAAATAAATTTTTTTTAAAAATTCAGGTATTTTTTTCTAATTCTAATCTAATAAATAAGATATAGTGTTCACGTGTCATTTGGCGTTCTTTTTATTTATAAATTATTATGATACTTAAAAATAGGTAAAGTGTCAAATACATCTTGAAATAGCACACTACGCTCTCTAGCGGCTGTTTGGGGCAATTAACACTTCAATTAATTGTATAATCATAGGCAGATCGCGATATGGGTACTGATCACGTGTTCCCCTTTTTTGAATCTCGCTCTGTCTTCAGCCTGCAGCCACTCGCAGCACCACGCGAGTCTTTTCATATGCCTCCAGCTATCCAGCTAAAGCATTCACGAGACACTTGTTCCTATGCCTCCAGCTATCCAGCTACAGCATTCGCGAGTCTTTAATCCAGCTATCCAGCTTAATTACAACTACCAGTTCTTGATCAGTTTAATAATTTCCGTTTTATTCATGTGTTACAATTATTTCACGGTTCATCTGCAAATAAGTCTGGATTCCCCAGGAGTTTTTCAAAGGCACAGGAATTCATCAGGACTAAGGGACGCTGCCAGCTTTTTTTGGTCTTTGAGTGCTCAGAGACCAAAGGTCCTGTCCCTATGCTGCCGGCCTACGTCTTGGGTGAGTCACCTTTTATTTTCTGGGTTTTTGATTTCTTCCTATTATTTCTTTATAATATCGAACACTTTTCAAATTACTAAATACAGTCCACACCCAGAGCGAAATTTATTTAACTACCTGCAGTTTTTAAGAAATTTATATCGAACCTTCGAGCTTGTCTCAACATTTTTGGTCCTAGCGGGCCGGATTAAAAATTCAACATTTTTGGTCCTAGCGTGCCGGATAAATTTCTTAAAACTTGTTCAAGCGTTTATTTCGTTTCCTATTCTCCTAAGTAATCGTAAATTATTGGCCTTACAAACCGAAATTTACGATTTCTTAAACTTAAAAAAGTGTTCGCATTATAGAGAGATTGAATATCATTCTTTTTTGCAGGTGAAACCCACATATTTAACTTCTAACAGAAATTTCAAAGTTAAAATTTCCAAAAGTTTTGAAGGTTTTCCAGCCTTTTTCACGAGTTTTCAATTTTCATTAAATTACGTATTAAATACGCACGCTGAAGGCAGCCATTTTGTCGGCCTGGTACAGAGAATTACAGATAACCTTAATCCTAAATTGTTTTCGTACTCGTATCATTGCTCTATTTACTCTTACTTTTATTTAAAACTTAATATTTCATTCATAAATACGTTCTGTTACAATTAGCTTTTCAATTAAGTTTCACTTTATTTTCTGTTCAACATTTATTTTGCTTTAACCTATTTCTCACTATTTAATTAAACATTTTTCATCATGCCTGCGTACGATAAATATCTGGTAATTCAAGCTCAGCAGCTGTCAATATGGGAAAATTTATTTCAAAATATTACATCTCGTTGGGATCAGATAAAAAATTCCGATGTTTCGGATATTTCAACCGTACAGGCACATTGTGAGGACATAACCCCCCTTCAAGCCGAATTTGAAGCGGCAAATGACAAAATTGACGATCTTAACGCACTCTTACCTAAGCAAAATTTCGTCAATACTATGGACCCCCTAATTGCCTTTAATTACATTTTTCTCAAAATTAAGACAAAATACTTACAGTTAAAGAGGGAACAACCCATTTCAACCCTTTCGCCGGTTATTAATGCCGCTCAGACTTCTCATGATAATTTTTCGTTACCTCCTCCTAAAATTGGGAATTTTAAAATCATTTCTCTTATTGCTAATAGTAGTCCTGTTTCTTTAGAAAATTCAAATAAAACTCCCGCTTTACAATCAAAGTCTTCTGATTTCAGATGCATATTTTGTAAAAAGACACACTCTCTGTCTTCCTGTTCTACATTTTTTCTTCTCAGTCGAGACGAAAAAATCGATCTTCTCAAGAAACACTTGAAAAAGGTCTGGATTTCAGAGATTTCAGTACATGAGACATAGAAACCGCCATCTATAGAGGGTGCCAGAGCACATTGGATCCACCTCTGCCCACAAACAGATTAAAGTAATCGGTAACGCTAGCGAGCGGGAAATGAACCGAGGACTTTCGGCATGGCCACTCTGCGCTCTACTACTCAGCCACTTCGTTCCTTTTTTGTTTTAACATATGCTATAAATTTAGGATATCTATTGATCTTTTGGCCAGTACATTGGCCTTGTTAAATCGTTTGTGTAATATTATTTCTACTTTTTATTTATTTTTTTGTTCGTTTTATAAACATATCATTAGAATTTCTATCCTGAAAATTGAGTTTTTATTTATACACTTGACAAAAACCTTTGACATCCACTTCATAATCATTCTTCTCTTCATTGTAACATGAGGTTTCCTTCTGCCACTCACTTAAATTAATTATTTTTACGTGGATGTGTAGACGCATCCTTTCGATTTTCTCAATATTCCTTTATTCTACCTGAGGTAGTCTTTCTCCTAAGGTCCACTAACTGAAGATTTTTTTAAATATGTTTTAATTTGATTTTTGGATTCTTTTTATCTCGTATTAAAAAGAACTAATAAAACAGAAATAAACTGACACAAATATTTTTTCCTATTTTTCATCTTTTATTATCATATTTTTTACTACATCAATATCCATAACATCACGCCCTTTCCATATCACACTTTATACTGTCCTCCCGATTGATCCATCTCTCATAACCTTTTAGATTCCCTATTCCAATCTTTTGAACCGCGCTTCATTGCTGAAGGACAATGCTAAACATCAACGATGGGGATGTCGAACATCCAACTCCCGGGGAAATATTCTATCATCTCTCACATCCTCAAAGAGCTACTCTATCCTTGCACCAAAAAATACTACCTATTGGCCTACGTCCCTCAAAAAACGTCTCGACATCCTTGACATATTTGTTACATCCCAGATTTCCCCCGCTGAAGCCAATATTGAATCCTTGGACGACCTTTCATCAGATCATAGTCCAGTCCTCCTCTTGCACTCAAGTTACGCTCCCAAGCCTTCCCCTCACACATTGATTACAGGGCGTGTCAACTGGCGAATTAAAAACTACATTGAAACATCCGGCGTCATTCGAGACCTTCCGACGGACGGTGAAAAGCGAGTACAAGTGGCTGAGAGATATGTAGAATCGGTGCTTAATCCTCGTTAATCGATTCAGAACGATTTTTAAATGTTTTTTTTTTGGTAAAATAAATAATATGGAACTAAAGAGCCGCAGCTTCACATCCACAGAGCCGCAGGTTGCCGACCCCTGTCTTATGTGGAAGAGATCTTGAGTCACCTGCCTGAGGAAGAGAGAAAATAAATGAGTTCTTGAAGCTGATTCTGAGAGACTAAGAAGAAGTAACTGGTTCTATCCCTTCGGGGCTCAAGGCAGGATTCCACCAATCAGGAATGTCATTGTATCTTCCGGATCCTTTTACAAATATTTAGCCTTCCAATATTATAAAATTGTACGTCTAAAGGTATTTTAAACATAAACCTTCAATTATGGGAGGGATTAGATTTTTTTTAAAATTAATTAAAAAAACAATTCATACAAAATAAAACGATTAATTTTTACATTGGCCTCCTAAGGCTACGTCATTTCAACTGTCTTTTGTATTTCGCATTGTATTTGCCCAGTACCCCCCCCCCCTTCCTTCGTCGTCGGTGCTGCTCCCTTCTATCTTCTGTCCATCTCTTTTCCATCTTCTTGACAACCCAGGTTGGTAATGAATTCAGTTGCATCTTGTTACGATTGCTTTCCAGAGCATCCTCGCAAGCACAGAACATAAAACCAACTAGAAGGGGCATGCTAGATACGGCGAGTGAACCCAACCTCCCACTGATCCCCCCACTCTTTCCGCCCCTAGCAAGTGGTGCTGCTCTAAGTTTACTTCTCTTACTTAGCTCGTGTGCTTCTGTTTACTTACATGGACATGGAATATTCCAGTCTTCTAAATATTACTTTTTTAAAACTTAGATAAGGTAAATTAAAAGAAAAAATTACTAAATACGATATAACTACAAGCCTAGGTTGTTGGGTTCAGTACTAGGTTCAGAATTCTTTTGTAATGGATTATATATAAACAAGGAGGGTGTTAAATATGGCCTTTAAAATTCTAGAATTTTATCTTGTCAGCTGTCATCAATACGTTCAGTCACACATCATGATTCTGAAATACTCAGGTCATATAGTTGGTAGTAGATGGATTATTCAATAAAAATGAGCAAAACTCTAAAAGAAGCATAAATTAGGGGGGGGGGCGCTCACAATGTTGGTCAGTGAGTCCATCGGACTTAGCCGGGATGAACTTGCACGGAATTTCCACCGACTATCTCCAGATCTGCCACCCATGGGCCGCTCCCCTACGAAGTAACGAGATTTGTGAGAGTCTTACTGCTCAAAATATTCCTTATATTATTTGAATCATAAATATCATTATTGAGCGAATAGCGATGAAATAAAGATTATTCTGTTGCTATGATACTCGATTGTATTTAGATAAAAGAAAGAACGAAATTTCTTCTCATTTGTTAACTGATTTTCTGATGGTATAGTCAATGTAAAACATGAAAATTAATATAAGCGAATTTTGTGAAATATTAAAGAATCCTTAGCGCCAAAGGTTGAAGAGTCTTATAGAGTTTGAGAATTGCAGAAAGAAGTTACAACTCCATCACGAAGCTAATTCACGTAAGTAAAACAATTATTTTTTATGTATAATTAATAAGAAATTTGCTCTAACTAATCTCTTAATCTGCTACTCAGTTAATAACTTGGCTAGTAGCATAACTATGAATTATCAGGAATGTTTGATTGAGGTTGAGAGAGAAAAGAACTTGAAGAAGAAGAAGAGGTCCGCGTTGCTGGAGCCTGGAGCCTGGAGCGACCAAGTGGTCGTGGATAGTTACCTCTATCTTGTTTTTTTTTACTGATCGCATTCTTTACCCAATTTTCGATTTTCATTTCTGATAATCAAGTATGTCCTCCTTCCTTATTATGCCTTGCCAATTATTACACAATGTACTACAACTATATCTCTTATAGTTTTTCATCAACTATTTTCATGCATTATCGTATTATTGCTTCACTGTATTTCTCTATTTCACTTAAGTTTATTGATATATTAATTTTCCATGTTGCTATGTTTTATAGTCTTAAATATATTTTAAATATTCTAATTGATTTTGGGATGCCAGAGTAATAATTTAAGATGATTAGGTACTCAAATTATTATTTCTTTAAACGTAAGAAAATAAAATTTACCAATGCCCAGCATTTTCTGCAATTCCTTGACGTTGTTTGGTGCTTTTAATTCATTTATAACACGGATACGACCGGCATCCGGCTTATGCCCGTTTTCATTGAACAAAAACCCCAACAATTTAACCTCTTTAACAAAATTACGAGTAGCCGCAGAACTAATGCCAAAAACTATTTGAGCTTTGAGGAGTTTATCTTCTTAGTCCCCAAATTCGCATGAAGAGATGAGAAACCCAAGTTCAGCATAAAAGTGTTTAAACGGCTCTTCTGCACCTTGTTTTCGATTTAAATACTTAAACACCTCTATTCTAATGTTTTTCTTCGGTATACAATAGTCTTCAAGGACAGCAAGTGTTGATTCAAGTTTCCTTGTCACTGGTTGTTGTAGTTATTGATGAATACAATTTTAACGCATCTGATCCCATCAAATTTTTGAGTCTGGCGACCTGGACCTCTCTTGATTTGTTGACAGTTTCCGTTGCTACCAAACAGATATTAATTTCTTCCTTGAATAACTGGAAATTTGCCGAGAAATTTCCTGTTGATAGGTTTAACGCACATGGCTTGTTAAACTCCATCCTGAATTCGTATTCATTCGATTAAGTTGAAAACTTCAAAATTCAAACTACCGACTTCGCCATCTTTTGTCAGTTGTTAGGAAAGTGCACAACTCACTTGATAACTTTATAATCATGAGGGATAACAACCAAAACATGAGGGAGGTTACAGCAGTGTAGCCACCTTACTACGTAATTACATAATATCCAAACACTAAACTTTATTCTAAATTTGATTCTTTTCCAAAGTTTGCTTGTGTGTTTACCAACTTACTAATTATTTAAACCCTCAATATATTATTCACAAAGTGCATTTGGGTTAAATAAGCACCAAAAGAATTATAATAAATATATGTTATTCATACATGGGGTAGCCCCAAGACAAATACAGTTTCTATTCTATTCTACTTTATTCATACAACTTGAAATACGATTAATGATTCAGTAATATTACTCTATTAATCGCATTTCAAATTTGCATTTTACTAATGAAATTAATTATAAAACAGGATATAAGTCCAAAAATTGGTAAAGAATGAAAAACATTTGAAAAATAAAATAGATCCACAGTCAACTGTATTTTTTATTTATTTATAAAACTGAAGATAATAATTAATGTGAGAAGTGTATTTAACTTCATATATTGAATATGTTAATATGATTAATTGGAAAAAAATAATTATAAAAATAACGAAATTCAATAGAGACAAAAAAATTATTATATTATCGATTTATCCAAAAAAAAAAACACCTCAGAGTCACTGAAATTCCATCGAAAAATAAATACATATTTCGCCAGATCATGCTTCACCGAACGTTTTTATTTTATTTTTTTATTTGACTTTATTTAACGTCGCTTCAACTTCTGAGGCCATTAGCGACGACTGCTCTTATTATATTATAAGAACACCTACTACTAACGACTTGAAATACGATTAATGATTCAGTAATATCGTATAATCGTATTTCAAATTTGCATTTTACTAATGAGTATTACTTATAAAACGGGATACAAGTCCAAAAATTGTTAAGGCATGAAAAAAAACTGAACAGGAAAATAGAGTATAGAGTAGTTGGTATTCTGATGTGTTTGGGGAAAGCAATGGTTCATCATTATTAATTAAATTCTCAATATCTATGCCCATATCTTCTACGCCATTTAATTCATATACCTTAGTGTTGTTTTCGATTTTTACTCTACTTAATGCATCCGCGACTTGGTTTGTCCGTCCTTCAACGTATTTAATATAGAAACTAAATTCATTTAGTAAGAAAATCCATTTCATTATTCGGGTATTATTATTTTTCATTGAAAATATCCATTGGAGGGGTTTGTGGTCTGTTTGTATTGTGAAATGTTGTCCATACAAGTAAGGTTTGAAATGTTTACAAGCATAAACAATAACATATAATTCTTTTTCAATTGTCGAGTATTTGGATTCTGTATTAGATAAAGTTTTCGAAGCAAATGCAATAGAATGATCTTGACCTTCGTAAATTTGAGAAAGTACAGCGCCAACCGCGATGTTACTGGCGTTAGTAGTTAATACCACCGGTTTCGAAAAATCAGGCTAATAATTGGTAATAATTAATATGTTTTCGGTTTTCCTTAGAGATGAAGTTAATGGTTGAGCAATGCGTGTGAAATTATGAATGAATTTACGATAATAACCTATTAAACCTAGAAATTGCTTTATTTATTTCTCCGTTGTTGGTAGTGGGAATATTTCGATTGCTTCTAATTTTCGTGGATCTGTTTTGATTCCGTCGGGCGTAAATATGTGTCCTAGCAATGGCAATTCTGAATGGAAGAATTCTGTTTTGGCAAGTTGGATAGATAAATCATGTTTATTTAATCTCGATAGTACGTCCTCTATATGTTTAAAGTGCTCTTCTTTTGTTTTTGAGAAAATAATTATATCGTCAATATAAACAAGAGCGTTAGTCATATTAGCTAATAAAGAATTCATAACCCTTTGAAATGTGGGCGGAGCATTCATCAGTCCAAATGCCATGCGAGTAAACTCATAATGTCCTGTTTCTGTTGAAAATGCTGTTTTAGGAATAGAGTCTTCATCCATCTCAATTTTGTGGAATCCCGAAGCTAAGTCAATAGTTGAATAACATTTGGATCCGTTCAATTGGAATAGTTTCAGCGTTTAGTTGTCGGTAATCAATGACGACTCTAATTTTCCGTTTACCGGTCGCGTCTGGTTTTTTAGGTACGACTCATATTGGCCTATTATAAGGCGAGTTGCTTTCCCGTTGTATACCGGTATTTAGTAATTTTTTTTTATTTCGCGATCTACATCTTGTTTAAATTGTTGAGGATATCGGTAATTTCTTGTATAAATCGGCCGGTCAGTTTTTAATCTTATTTCATGTTTTAGTAAATTGGTTTTATTTAATTTTTCTTCTTCCGACTTTATAATACGCGGATATTTATTTAGTAAATTATTATTGAAGTTTGATCTTCTTTATTTAAATGCGAAACTCTTACTGATTCTTCAATATTAATCATATTTAAATCTTTTTCATTTTCTTTATTACTTACTCATTTCATTAATACATTTTACTTATATCTCTTTATTAATACATTCATAATTTTTTATTTCTTTTTTATCATTTACCATATTTTTATTTTCATTCATTAATTTACTTAATTTTAATATTTTTCCATTTATAATGATATATCTTTAATATCAAGGTCCTCGTTGTCTTTTATAGTCTTCATTCCAATGTTTTTCATAGTACCGATGCCTAATAGAATATCAAACTTTTTGTTAAAATTGAACAGATTAAACACTAACACAAACTTTTTTTTAAAAGTCTTTTTGCGGTTTTTGATTATTATGGTGAAGATGGTTCGAATAACTCTGTTCCCTCCTAGATGTATAGAGTGTCTAAGATTGTAGAGAAAAAGGTAATGATGAATTGCCAAGATAGGGATATTAATAGTCATATTCTTCATAATTTGCATCATAACTTATGTGACTTCCTGAACCACATGGTACTGACATCCCTATCTTGGCAATTCATCATTACCTTTTTCTCTACAATCTTATCATCTAATTGTATTCGTGAAAATATCATTGATCTAATGTTAGCAATGCGGTTAATGAAATCAACGGGGTGTTCCCTTTTATGAGGAAAGGTATGCATTAATTCTCTCTTTAACTGTTCAACCGTTCGTGATTCTTAAATTGTTGGGTCAAGTAATCTAGTAGAGACGTTATTGTTGTAAAGTTATTGGTCAACAGGCAATCCCGAGCAAAACCCTTTAATTTTGAATTTACTATTGTTAATAGTTGAGCATGATTTTGTTCTTTGTATGTATTATTTTCCGTACGCACGTTGTTATAAATTTGTCTTACATCATTTACAAAAAAGATATCATACGGATTACCATCAAAATACATCAGATGGCCGTAATTTTCTTTGGTCATTTGATATGAGACGGACATTGTATAGGTATTATTAGTACTAATGTTTCTTAATTGAATTAACCTGTCACTGGTTTTCCCATAAAATAAAAATAATATGTTAAAAAATATTTTTTATACCTCAAGTATTCCTTAAGTTGGTCTCCTGAAGTCCAGTTTATGTAAGTTGAGTCTGGGGTAAAACTCTAAGAGTACCTAGCCGAATCTCGCAAGCGATGCCTTCAATCTTTTAAGTACCAAAGGTCTTCTAATCCTTGCAGTATTCTTGATAGTGCGAGAGACTCCAGTCTTTCTGTGGTCTCGAGAATGAAAATGGCTAAGAACGGTTGCGATTCCTTCAAACTAGTCGAACCCAGTCCCTGTTCGGACGCCAATTATTAACTTGAACTTCGAACTACTTAAAAGAAACTTTATTGGTATAAAAAAACAAACTGCAACTGATGGTTACATAAGTTACAATACTAATGACACGCATACTGAGCTGCTTGGCCTTATTACGCTAGCCTATTTATGCTGGTGGAGAGATCTCCTGATGCTGCAGTCGAGTCTTAGGGCGAATCCGTGTCCTACTGACTCCAAATCAAAAGTTGTGTCGATTGATATATATGGTCGCAACCTAGTGGGGAGACGTTAAGACGAATTTTTACCAATGGTTTTAGTTCAGTATTATAATTATGAACGTAAATGTTATTAAATTCAGAAAAAAAATCATGTTTACTAATGTTGATTAAACTTACATCTGGTAAAAGTACAGAATTATTGTTACAATCTAATATTTTAATAATATTTACAGTTATATATTGTTTAAGGATATCTACACATCTCATATTAATTGTTTGATTACAATTAATTTACAATATTCTAAGTTTCCGTTTTCAAGAATAGAGGAAACACATTTGGAATTAATCTTATTTAAATTTAGACAATAAAAAATACAGTTGGCTATATACAAATTTGTTTTATATCTTATGTATAAAACAGATTTTAAATCAATGATATCCACTGGTAATTTTATAAAGGTATGAATAATATTGTAATGTGTAGAATAAAATATTTTACTTTTTTTTTTTTTGAAGAAGGACTTCCGCATTGTTTGATATTAATTTTATATTTTTAGGCAAATTTCTGATTATATCAGTCATTAAATTAGAATGAACGATTCCCATTTTACAAAATTCCAGAGACAAAGTTAAGCTTTTAATTTTATTTAATGAACGCATGATATGAATGTAAAAGTCGTAGGCTTCGTCATTTTGTTCTAAAGAATTAATAAAATTTTGTTTATTGATCATAAAATTTTTGTTAATTGTCGTTATGAATGTAAAAGTCGTAGGCTTCGTTATTTTGTTCTAAAGAATTAAAATTTTGTTTATTGATCATAAAATTTTTGTTAATTGTCGTTATGTCTCTCTTATAGTCTTCTATCAATCTTTGGTTAATGTTTACTGATTTTTCAATGTTATGTTCAATTTAATATTTGTTCTTTTCAACGTTTGAAATTAGATTTGTAAGATCAGTTAGTAAGCGAAACATTTTATGATTTTTGAAATTAATTAGATGTGCTTTAGCCAGATCCATTCAGAGTCTTCTGAAGATTTATTGCCAGCAATATTAACAAGTAAAGAGTCCTCATCGGAAAAAAGTGTCGTTTCTTTCTACGTTTTAGGTCTTCGAATATTGTCAACACGACTAGTGGTTTCATAGGGCTACACTGATTGCATTAGCAGGGAGCCATTCCTGCTACTGGATTCAGTGCGGCGAACCATCCACTATAAAAAATGGGTAACGTAACCACAGGCAGAACCCCACGGGTGGTTATGGAAGCCTGCCTTTCTTGTAGGTAAGTATTTTCTTCTTCTTTTACTTCCTCCAAGTTCCAGAAATGTTCCTTATTAGTCTGTTGAAAGCCTGTCGTGAACAAGAAGCAAGGCTTAGAACCTATTTTATGAGTAGCAGTTCACCGATGCTGTCGACAATTGCTGCCCTCGACTGCAACAATACAGCACTGAATTTGCTTCGGCAAGATCCAATAGTAATGCCAACTGAGGAGAGCCTTACAGAATCATGGAAGTGTAAACCACTCCATTGGAGGTTTTACAGTTCTTTAAATACTCCGGGCATCAATTTAGAAGCGTCTGTCCGTTGGTTGACCACAGAAAAAATGTTCTCTGAGACTGAAGGATTCCTTCTGGCAATACAGGAACACGTCATGGCAACAAACTCCTACAGAAAACACATTCTGCACCAAGCAATCGAAGACAGATGTCGCCTATGCAAAGCAACGTACGAATCAATTCAACTTGTCACCTCTGGCTGCCAAGCATTAGCAGATAAGGAATATCTAACTAGGCACAATAATGCTGCAAAGATCGTACATCAGGCACTAGCTCAAAAATATAATTTAATAAACAGTCATCACCAGTTTTACAAATACCAGCCACAGCCAATATTAGAAAAAAATGGCATGAAACTATATTGGGATCAAACTATGATAACTGACCATAATATACCCCACAATAGACCAGACATACTACTCTTAGATAAGAAAATTAAAAAGGCCATCATCATCGAAGTTGGGGTTCCTGCTGATAACGTTTCTAAAACATTGAGCGAACAAATTCGGAAGTACCAAGAGCTCTGCGAGGAATTAAGGCACCTCTGCCGACTTGTGGATGTAAAAGTACTACCAATCATTGTATCCAGCAATGGTCTAATTCCTCAGGAAACGATTAGATCAATGAAGACGCTGGAAATAATTATGGGACTGGAAGAAGTACAGAAAGCGATAATGCTGGGAACTGCTCTTTACTTGAAATAACTTAATTTTTTTATAAATAAGCAATTGTTTTGTTTCTTAATATGAACACAATATTCTATATGAAATTTCAAAAACCCCAGATGAATTATTTATCACAAAAATGCCAACAAGCCTAATGACGTAACCAGGCCAAAATGAAGCGTTTAAAAGTTTTCATTTCCCGCGTAAAATTTTCATAATCTGAACGCGATTTATTCGACGAAAAATGATCTTTTAAACATAAAATAAATATTTTTGTGAAAGTTACATTATGGTGAATCTAAAAATTAATTTATTTTTAATTAAAAAAAAAAATATTGGTTGTCCATTAATTGACTTCAATTGCAGGCGCTATTGAACACTAACCCGCAATACAAATGAGTATGGCGAATTTGCGGTTTGAAATTCATAAGGGGCATTGCATTTTTTTTTATAAATTTAAAAATATTATTAATTATAATTTGTATACCATAAATGTTAATACTATTCAATAAGACCTAATATTTTATATCTAAAAATAAGATAAATATTTCAAGAACCATTGCTGAAACATATAATTATTAATACCTCACATTATAAAAATTTAAATAAATACATTATCAAAACCAAATAATTAATAATACAGCTATTAGAAATGTTTTAAAATTATTTTTGGGCTGTGGAAATAAATATAAGTTTGGTGGATTAAGATAATAAACAAATAAAAATATATGAGATGAAAATGGTTGACTGGATGATCTTATGTAAAGGAGATGGTTGGGGGGTGCAGTCAATAAGAACACCGAATAAGTGAAGTACTTATATTATGTGCCGACGTTTCACACGTCGACATCATTCGCTCTGAAGATGACCTACACTGTAGGTCGAAACGTCGGCACATAATATAAGTACTTCACTTATTCGGTGTTCTTATTGACTGCACCCCCCAACCATCTCCTTTACATAAAATAAAAATATAAGTTCATATTATATAATAAACTTGGTTGTGATATACTATGCATTCTGTGTTATATTCCATTTCTACTGTTGCTACAAAAAATGTATGTTTTAGTTTCACCCGAAGAAGGGCAGGTGGTCTAAGGATTTTTTAAACGGTGTAAAAATTTCTTGGTAAAGTCACCCTTACAAGAGGACGTAGAGTGAGGTAACGAGCCAGCGCGGTGTCAGGTACTCAATAAAGATCCTAGTTATATCTGGAAAGGAGAAATTCCTTTTATTTGTTACAAACAAAGTAATCCATAATGATCTTAATGTCCCGTTGGTTGTTGATTTGGCACGACAGCCCGACATTATCCTTTCATGACAGACTTTATTCCCCATCAAACCCACTAAATTCAAACTTAGCAACCTCGTCAATTCGCGATAATCCCCCGAGGCCTCGTGACCAAGTTGAATTTGTTAATTGAATACTACCACAGGGTAGTTTCTCTACTTGCCATTATGTATCATTCATTCTATTTACTTGTTGTATTGTAATACAATTTTAAATTTTAAAAATTAATAATACAGCTAAAATAATAAAATAAATTATAAATAATATAATGACGTAAGTCAACATGATCCTAATTAAAGTAATTTTCAATGAACATTCTTCCCCTTGTATACATCGAAAATTGCGAGAGCACGGGGATGTGGGATCGATGAAGAGATTGGATTTGTCTGACCGAGGTACGCAGCCAGACTAGCTCAGGTGGCAGAGGCACCACGACGGACACATGGGAGTCTCGGGTTCGAAACCCGGCCCTGGACAAATCTTTTCTCTTCAAAATATATTAAATATAGTAAATTTTAATAAATAAATTTTAAAAAATAATATTTTTGTTTATGAGAACAAAAACAACAAAATTTGAACAGAAAACAGTCTGCTGTTGTCAATATGAGTCGTGTGAGCGTAAGTAATATCCTCAAAACCCACTGGAGGCGGGGCGTGAAACTTAATAAGGGAATTTCATTTTATATACTAACAAGATACTCTATCTGCCCTATGTATATATATATATATACATATATATAATATATACATAATAGCTTTTGCACGCCGCTTCGCTCGCGTGGAATTTGGTCTGCCACATAAAGTTTCGTGACAGATCATTTTAAATAAATAATTTAATTTTTTGTGACTATAAGTTACTCGTACATCCAAAATTTCAGATAGATGTCTAACTGCTCTATTTCACAGCCAACGGTTGTGTAAAAAGGTGATTTCGAGATTAACAGCAATCTGTTCATCTGCCAATGTTTTACCCAATCTACTCAGTTTCTTTGAGCCCCAAGAGAGTCAGTACATCCCAAAGCTCCGTTTTATGGTTGTTAACAAATTTAATAATTTATCTGTCTGATTTGAACCGGATACCTCCAGCACAGTAACTTAGCTTTCTACTGGTCTCCAGTGATATTGGGCATAGAAGTTTATTATGTTAACTACGACACCGCATATGTTCCTAAGAAACAGTTAAATTCATATTAGTATTTATCCAATTTCCTAAAGCGTTTTTTAATTAAATGGATGAGATTTTTTTAAGCTCTTCAGTAATAGAAGGAACAGTCCTATTACATAAAAAATTTATTTTAGAAATTTCCTTTTCTTCACCACAACTTTCCATTATTCCTACCTCGCTGGCAATGAAGATTACTCTAGGACACGAGGATCCATTATTCCTACCTCACTGGGAGTGAAGATTACTTGAGGACACGAGGTTAAAGCTATCACAGAGCCAATTGGTTACATTTTGGATGGGAGTGGGTGGAGCTAATGGCGAATAGCGATGCGGTTTAGGATTGAAAAATGTTTAAGGTATGAGGCAAGGACTGTCGATGGTCACCTTTGGGAAATCCGGACCGGATGTGAGCCTCCTCGGGGACCGCCAAATCTGGTTAGCTACCAATCAGCTCCCTAGTCCCATTTTTTTTCGCACCATCTCTCCCTCGCCTCCCCACCATTGACTTACTATCTAGGCACTCTTAACGATTTATTCTCTGCCTCGGAAAATTACAGCATCTAACAGCTGTTTTTTTAAGATAGACGAATAAAATAAAATTATTTAAAGTTGTTATGTTGTAGGAATATATCAAAATAAAGTTTTAGGCCATCAGGCAATGCTGTCTTGACAAATATTAATATTTAGTTTATTTGTTGCTGCTTAAAGTTTCTTCCCAGCCATGAAGACGGCCTATATCTTATGCCGAAACTTTGGCACAGTAAAACGTTATCTTTGACTGCACTCCCTGACCAATGTAATCCATTTTTAGAATTATCCAGTCAACTATTTTCAACTATTTATACTATTACAGCTATTTTAAATGTTAAAGTAGTTATATTTAGCGTTAACGGATATTCGGGCCATATAAAAAAGAAGATTTTTTTACTCCTGTTACGGTAACTAAAGTGACTTTTTTAGCCATTTATGTTGTGTTTTTTTATTATTATAGGCGTACCAACATGGGTTGCCTCAACCTCAGCTCAGAGTCCAGGTTTCCGAAAAATAAATCAGGATAGACTCGACTATGGTTGTGAAAATACGGTGTTTATTTTCTTTCGATATACATATCTGTATTCCAGAGGACCGGATGTAGCATTCTAGTAGCTTTTCGGGCTTGCTCCACCTTTCTTCTGTCCTACACAGACGACCCGGTAGTATCCAAATAAGATCCCAGGTACTTAAATATATTTACTTTTTTACAGGCCTCCCTGTCCACAGAAGCGCATTTGTATCAGAACCTTCAACTGCCATATACCTCGGTCTTATATAGCCCACCTTTTCGTAGCACATCTTTAAGGCATATACTATGATTTCAAGGTATACCTTATATATACCTTATACCTTATAAGTATATCTTCCGCCTAGTAAACAAAAAAAACAAGAACAGTAGTTGTTCGCCATCAATGAACGGCCCAACATTGCTTGTACCTCGGCTTCACTGCTTCATGAAGATATATTTTGAAGAGAGTGGGTGACATGCTACACCCTTGCTTCAATCCCTATTACCACGAACAGAGTCCGAAAGGTGGTTCATCTTATTTGATACATGTCGTTGCTATATAGGTGGATCATAGCCTTTATCAGAGCCCTACTAATGACTGCTTCTTTAAGTGTTATCGATAACCTCTCTCTAGGGACATTGTCATAAGCGTCTTCAAGGTCTATAAAGGCCATATGGGGTTCCTGCTTCCTTTTCTGTGACTTCTCAATGAGTTAACGAAGAACAAAATATTGTCCGTACATGACCTTCCAGCAGTGAATCCCGCTCATTCCTGAGAGGTAGAGTACGCTTATTCTAACCTGTCCCGGAGCAGTCTACCAATCATCCTGGCAATCGAGCTTTTCCAGTGATAATTCCAGATCCCGCGATAATTCCGGAAAACTTTTCTGTTATCCTTATATATTGATGATATGTAACCAGCCCTCAGGTCATTCGGGATATCATCTCCCCTGAGGGCAAAGCTGATCACCTCCGTCAAAATGGTTACCTATTTCGCGCTACCACCTTTCAGGAGCTCCATAGCAATTCCGCCCGGCCCCGGAGAAGTGCCAGTCTTCGCCTTTGATTGAGCCCGCTGAACATCACACTCCTCCACTTCTACCAATTTATGTTTTAATTTTTAAAAAAATATAATTCTAGCCTTCATATTTTTAAAGGCTGGGGTATGGGAGCCACACAAATACACACTACAACTAATCACCTATGTTACGCCCATCCAGGTAAAATTAGGATAGGGATCTTTAACAAGTACCTGTCACCGCAATGGCTCGGGACCCCCATCTTTTGCCCCTTCCGAAGAACGGCACAACAATGAAATTTTTACTTCATTTAAATAATCATAAGGCAATATTAGCAAATACTTTATTGGCAAATATAACATTAAGCATGTAAAATGTTAAAGCAGTTATATCTTGCGTTAACCAATATTAATAAAAACGTTATTGTACTCCTATTATGGTTATTGTACCCTTAATTTTTTTAAGGCTAGTATGGGAGCCACACAACTAATCACCATACGACAACTTTATTAGCCTCAAGTATAATGAAATTTTAAATCAACGGTTTAAAACTTAAATATTGTTAAGACAGTATATTATTATAAGCTACATTATTTCTAAGCATTCCTATCAGCCCATATTCGCACTGATTTCTTTCCTTTGCTCTTCTGATCACTTTTTTTTTTAGTTATTGCCTATATACAGGGAGGTGATTTGGTCGAGAGCATGCTCAACCGCCAAGTTTTCTCCTGTTAAGGGTTCCCATTTTAAGAGGCAGGGTGAAGCCTAAACGAGTATTCAGATTTCACAGTGTTCATCTACGGCTGTTAATAGATTAATTAACTTATCAGCGGGGTTTCAATACGGGACCTTCAGTACAGCAATTGAGCTCTGTACCAATGTAACAGCTCAGCAGGTGCCCCTCTCCCATTTCATTCAACTGAGTATTTAGTTTTAATTTAAATTATGGTAACACTACAGCAACATCCATAACACTCATCTATCAATCAAATCCTGTGAAAACAAAAAAAATTTATCTAAAACTAGTCATGCTCAACGAAATTATTTCATTTTTTTTTTCTCCTTCTAGGCACCACAGTAATTTTTATTACGTGTATATTACAGTTTTTATAGCCGCAAAGAGGATTTTGAATAATTTAGATACTTATTTTGTATCAATTTAGGCTTTGATAATATTTCTCAAAAAATTAACTTCATAAACATTCAAGATGACGACTTAATTTTTTTTATAAAAAAAGCGAAATGATTAGAATAGTGGAGGGAGTCGAAAGTATTTAGATATATTTTTGATTTACTATTATATTAAATATACATGACCTCAAAAATACATATGAGTTATAAAGGGTGACAAGGACCTCAACTAGTCTGGCCTCTGTAGGCGAATCCTTGAACTAACAAAGGAGCTTAACTAATTATTTGTTGCCCATGTCATTGGAAGTTTTATATCGTAATATTGATATTAATATTTGAGTATTGAAAGCCAATATTTTTTCATTTAAAATAATCTAAGAAGATAGTGGATTTGGAAAGGAATGAATATAAACAAGTTTTGGGTGTTGTGAATTGTTAAGATTAATTCTATGCATCTTATCCTAAGGATTTTAGACATGAATGATTGTTCTTGGTTGCTTTTGTTCTTTTTCTAGGACCCCTCTATATTAAATCTAAGCATTTCTATCAGCGCATATTCTCTTCATCTCCTCACTCATTTCTGTCCTTTGCTCTTCTAATCATCTTCTTCCTCTTTCCTCATCTCTCCATTACAAGGACCTTAATGTATTTTCTGAAAATTTCTGTTCTGTTACTATTTTTCTGTTAAGTCAAGTCTTATTCTTTCATATGAATAGGGCTTATCCTCTGATGTTTCATAGTTCCATCATCTTGTGAAATATATGCTTGCAGATCTTGTTTCCATTAATTTTTTCATGTGCCTAAAATATTTTAATCTCCTTATCTTATATCTGTTTTCAAATCCTCAATTCCCTAATACATTTCTGTGTTTTTTAGGCTAGTATTCTTTCTCTACTTAGTCCGGGGATAAGTCTTAAGATTTTTCTTTCCATTTTTAGCGACTTTTCTAAATTAGTAAACCCCATTGTTTCCGACCCGTATAGTATCTCCTGTACTTACTATTGTATTTAGTTACACAATGTCTGGTTTTCAGCTCTTTTTCGAAGTATTCTTTTTATGAGCGGCTGCTATAATTATTCTTTATTCTTTTATTATTTATTTTTTTTATTTATTCTTTCTCCAGAATTATTCTTTTTATGGTAAGTATCATTTGTCAAATGACTTCGACCTTATTTCCCTACTTTTGGCCGCCTGAGTGTCACCTCCATTATACTTTAGTATTTCCCCTGGGTACTTAAAATACCTTACCGTTTTTATATCTCATATTTCTCTCAATCTTCCCTTTTGTTTCTCAATTATTGGTCATCGTTTATTTGTATTCCTTTAAAAAGCGTCGAATCTAGCTTTCATATTGATTTCAAAGCTATACATAAAGCCATTACACCTTTAAAGGCCAAAATTGAATACATTTTATTTATAAATTGTGACCACGCTGTGGGTTTTTCGGTCCAAGGTTCAAAATGAAGAAATAAAAAAAAATTTTTTCATATAAAACTACGTTGTATTAATCCATTAAAAAACATAACATCATTACCTATATAAAAAGCCATAACACAACACCGCAACACCAACTAAAAATATTTACGAAATAATTAATTAATAAAATAATAGTATACAATACTATTTACAAATTAGTGTAGGATGCTCACCGCTGAGCCGCAAAGTAAGTTAAGATAAATATAAGTTTTGTCAATTGCTTGGCCATAAATAAAAACAATGGTATACATCCATATGTGACGATACCTCACGACAAAATGAGCTCACAGATAGGAAGATAAACCTGATGGATAAAATTAGCGAAAAAAAACAATATCATGATTGTGGTTTAAATCAAAATCTATGGGATACTTTCGAAATTTTGAAATATATTATCGATATTTCTTAATTAACTTAATTAACCATATCTCAAAAATGTATCACCTTATTTAAAATAATCAATTTCAGTTTTCAGAATCGTATATTGTTAATTAATAAACTGTTCCTCCATAGCGTTATCATGAATGAAAAAAAGAGAAAAAAATATTATTATTTGATTTATTCTATTAAATTAAATTATATAATAATAAAATACTTATATAATAAGGTATAATATTTATGTACAAAAATAACCACGAATATATATCGAATATAACTTCCAACATGCTCTATATATATCAATGATGTGTTTCGATTAATCGTTAATTCCGACATATTATAAATAAATAGCCAATGAAAGGTAGGATTAGAAAGAGGTTAGCCAATTAGGGGGGTGGGCGTGGCCAACCCGGACCAATGAGAAGCTTCGCAGCTCCCCCCACCCTATAATCCCCCAAATAAATGATGCAACATCGCCCAGAGAATTCCCTCACGTGCCCTTAACAAGGGGCTTGTCTCAAGAAAAATTAAATCCGACGCGGACAGCTTTCAACCCCTCCTTTCTATTTTCAATTCCCTCCAGCCCTTCAGCAATAATAACTACGCTTTAGACCATCTCCATATTTTATTTTTTCTTAATGTTAATTCCAACAATACTTATTCTAACGGCTTTTCCATAAACAGTTCTGTCTATATAAATCAATTAATAATTAATAATAATATTGTTCACGCCATTAGGCGTTCTTTTTGTAAATAAATTTATTCCATGCAATATGAATAGGTAAAATATCTTAAAACAGACACTACACCCCATCTAGCGGTTAGTGGTATTAACTATTTAATTAGTATCTATAGTCATGGGCAGATGGCGATACGAGTACTCTTATCACATGTTTCCTTCTCCTTTTGAATCTCGCGCTTCGGTCCTGTCTTCTGCGTGCAACGACTCGCAGCAGTCTTTTCATATGCCTCCAGCTATCTAGCTAAAGCATTCGCGAGTCTTTAATCCAGCTATCCAGCTTAATTACAACCACAAGTTCTTGATCAGTTTAATAATTTCCGTTCTATTCATGTGTTACAATCCTTTCACGTTTCATCTGCAAATAAGTCTGGATTCCCCAGGAGTTTTTCAAAGGCATAGGAATTCATCAGGACCAAGGGACGCTGCCAGCTTTGTTTGGTCTTTGAGTGCTCAGAGACCAAAGTTCCTGTCCGTATGCTGCCGGCCTACGTCTTGGGTGAGTCACCTTTTATTTTCTGGGTTTTTGATTTCTTCCTATTATTTCTTTATAATATCGAACACTTTTCAAATTACTAAATACAGTCCACACCCAGAGCGAAATTTATTTAACTACCTGCATTTTTTAAGAAATTTATATCGAACCTTCGAGCTTGTCTCAACATATAGAATTACATATATATTCAATATCGGTATCTACTTTTCTTAACTATTATAAATAATTATTTTTACTTATGGTTCTTGAGATTCAGTCCAGCGAAGTTAAAAGAATTGACTAAATCTCTAGAACCATGAGTAAAAAAATAAAAAAAATAAAATATATATATATATCCGCCATTATTGTATAATAATGAGCCTACATTACTAATGTTTACAGGAGAGCCAGGAGGGGTAGGGACTGTCGACAATGCTCTTTCCTACAACCAACAAGTTTATCGAATATGATACTTTGTCTATGCCCAAGAGAAGGAATGTAGGATGGATACTATCATTCTCAATATCCAGAGGCTCTGGACAAATCAAGAAGGGCAGCAAATGCTGTACGGTAATCAGTATTACAGACCCAGCAAAACTTACCACATCACAACGAGGAAGTTTTTGGAAAAGGTTTGTTAATTATTTTTTATTATATAATAAAAGACAGAACTATCTGGAAAAAAAGTAAACATTTTGGGCTATAGTAGATCAACTAGTGGTAGAAGTGATGGAAGGAATTTATGAAGAAATGTGAGATTACGAAGACAATCAGATATTAAATAAACAAAATATTTTAGAAGTTAAACATTTTGATATCCACTTAACCTCTTATTATTGTGAATAATTATGCTGATAACTGCTGACATCAGCTTAAATTATGGTTTCTCAAATAAGAAAATAAGCCAGTCAATAATTGTCTTAACAAGTATCTAACAATTTGTTCCATTTTGGACCATGAAAAAAAAAAATTAAATGAGACTAAACAGTAATGATAGAATTTCCCAAAGAAAGAAACATTTCAGAAAAACCCTATTGTAAAATTAAGAGTATAATTAGATTATACAAATTCAAATTTCATCAAAATGTAAAATATTTAACAAACAATACATTCATACTTTTTGCCATCAACCTCGTCGTGTTCTGGAAGTTCTTGCATCGAATCTGAAAAACAACGACCCTCTTCGTCTTGGTGATTATAAACGGAAATGAAGAGAGATATAAGAAGTTCTTGTACGGCTGCCTGGACGTCAGGGACGCTTTGCTCATCCTGGCGAAGCTGAAGTTTAGTCTGCATCACAACCTTTTGTAATGTCAAAGCGTCCTGCACCACAAAGAAAGATATTCATTATAAATCAGCTCACTTAGAGGATCAAGCTCAGTTTAGCCTTTTAATAACTTAAAAAACTATGGAATAACTTGTACTAATACACCTTCTTTGCTTTTAGACAATTGCTATCGTATATATATTTTATCAACTTTTAGAAAAAAAATATACTTTCTGAATTTTAATAAAATTTATGCAATGCAGTTATGGTATCATATATTGCATACGGTGGACATTTTTCTATATTGAACTTGTCACCAAAAATGATATGAACATGCAAAAAAAAAAAATTAATAAATAACAAACTACTCATTAATTAATTAAAAATAAAATTATGACTCAAATAGGTCATTAGATATACGGTCTTTACCTTGTATATCTGTGAATCAGGTTCGTTATATTTACAAGCATTATCGAACATCAATATCAGGTCACTGCAAAGATCGTCCAAGCCGTCGTATGAACTAGATTTTAATTTTTGAGAAATCTGTTCCAAATTTATTGGTTTTTTTATTACTTCGTAATAATCTGGATATTCCTAGAAAGGTGGGAAAAAACAAAACATTCTTAAAAGTTGTACATATCAATAATTGAATTTAGTCATTTATTGGTATTTTGGGTATAGTTGTATTTAAGATGAGAAATATTATTTAATCATTATAAAAAAAAAAATTTTGTATAGTTTTTTAGTTAAAACTAATATTAGACAGTCTTATATATATATATATATATATATATATATATATATATATATATATATATATATATATATATATATATATATATATATATATATGGCACAATTACATATCTGTAGCACCTGTGCATAGTGGGCTAAGTCGAATTTTGTGAATTTCAAGCTATCTACTTAGAATCGTAATTTTTTTTTCTTTCCTTGTGTCTTAACACGCTAAGTTTTCCGTCCATTGCAATGAAGGATATTCCTTTGTGAATCATGGGCTGATACTCCAATCTTGAACTTAAAATAAGTTCAGAAAAATTACTATTCAATTACTAAAAATTCAGGAGTCCCTGACTACTACAGAGCAGGAGTCCCAAAACTTTTGCCCTCCTCACATCTCTGCGAGTGATTACCATAACAACAAGCAACTATTTTATTCGACATTTTGATTAGTTTCAATAAAATAATACAGAATTAAATTATTAAATAGAAATTTAAGTATATTTGTTTGAAAATAATAAGTAATTTATTGATATTAAACCATTTTAACGATAATCTACCAACCCCCATTATTATTTTGTTTAGTTTACCGACGACCCTCTAACTAAAAAAAAAGACTTGTAAATTGTAAATATAGCATTTTAAAACTAATTAGAGTCTCGTATGTATTATATAAGCAGAAATTTCTTGTATGTATTATGTGGCAGAAAATTTATTTAATCAGTCAACAGTTGGGGATGGACCTGTGGAATCTAGAGACCTTCCTGGGGCCTACCCAGCCCCTATAAGGTGGGCATCCTAAATTAGTGGATAAAGCTGACAGCTGAATGTGGTTTAAGACAAATCATCTCTCTGCACAACCGTTCCTAGAAACAGTCCCGTCTCTACCACATGAATACCTTCATGGGTTATAGTGGAACAGGTTCAGTATGTAAGTAACAGTAATTCGTTTAGTGTTTGCCCAAATTTATTAGACTAGTAAATATTAGTAGATTTCGGAAATGATTTTTTGTTTTTATAAGTTGCAAATTTAGATGCTGAAGGAATAAAGCATCCCCGAAACGTCACACATAAAAATATATTTATAGAAAACATCCGGTTTTTAATTGTGAAGATATTCTTATATTATGATAGGAATTTTATATGTTCAAATTATTTTTAGGTAGAACTTTACCAATGTAGCCGCTTTATAAGTAGCTGTCACACTCTACTGCTCTTTAGCACCTTATACTGATTATTTATATTCAATTATAAAATTTGTATTAATTTAATTAAAGGTTAAACGACTTCATAAAAGTTAGATACTTACTACTTTCGATGGTAGCTTAACGAATATCTGAGATAGCTGCCTTCCTTTTTGATCCTTGAAATCCCTTATCGTATGGAATAGTGTTCTCATTTTGTATAGCGTAACACTATCGATGGTTTTATTTATCTTTTTCAGCTTTGGTGTGCTGTTTGCACTAAAAAAAAAAAAGAAAAGAAGTTTAAATCGTCAATAAAAACTTTATTATTTATAATTCTTATCATTTGTTATCACCAGACTATTATTTATGCTTTATATTAATAAAACAATCTAATTTTCAGACATTTTTGAAAAACAAACACAGTATAAAATACTGGACTCACAGGGCTAGCCCCAGGAGCATGAATATATCACTAAGTAATGGAGAATTTATTTTTTCTTAAACAATATTAGTTGATCTCATACATATATGGGGAAGAGAAAATGGTTAGGATGGAGGCAAAGAATTAATTCCTTAAACAGTGATAAACTATTTATTAAAAACTGACAAACAATCTAATAAACAGAGGTTAATAAGTATGTATGTACTGCTAAGGTTTACATGTTTATTAATTATAGCAACCCTATAACTAAGCAGGCTTTGCACGGGTAGTAAGACATACTATGCCTACATGTTTTGTCTGTCTAATGTATTTTATTATGTAGGTATCATAAACATAAAAACGTTATAATACAAAGTATTTCTTTATATTTATTTTCATGCGTGTTAAATTTTTACTATAAACCATAAGATACTCATTTAAATTATGAGGTATAAAATATTCTAATAATGCGCATGAAATGCTTAAGGCAACTAAATTATATAAGTTTATAAGGATTAATACTGAACTGGTGTAAATAGCTTTCCAAATACCGCATTGTATGTTATAAATTTTTTAGAAGATAAAATAGGTATAGATATATGCTATCAGACTTTTTTGTAGATCTATAAAAGAGGAATATACCACCATACATTGTTTCGTTATATGACAAAAGGATTGGGCAGTATCATTGATGAAGCCCTCTGGCGGCTATACTTTTTCCAACATTTCCGACAATTATCATTATATTCCAAACCATTAACACTAAGTTTTGTGTAATTCACCTAAACCTTCCAGGTAAATCACTCTATCTATTGGTGAAAACAGCATGAAAATTTGTGCAGTAGTTATTGAGTTTACGGCGACCAGACAGACCGATGCGGCCAATGACTTTGTTTTATAATATGTATAGATATTTCAAAATTTCATGTATTACTATCATTATTTCTTTTTAATCACTGCTTATTAAATTGTATTCATTCTCTTACTTACTTTTTATTCTTTTGAGCTACTTTTACTAACATATTATTATTATTATTATTTAATTTTCATTTGCACCTGCGCAATTGCGCATCCAGCAAATTTGATCCAGATGTTTTTCTCTTTGCTATTGTACAGGAACATCGAGTTTTGGAATGAAATATCAATTTTTCAGTAGGTCTCTTGGCCAATGTCTTTTTAATCTTTTTTTATTAAGTCCAGGTAACAGGGAGTAGGAAAGCGGAAGAACGAGTGGGTTTGGGTAATATTGTGTCGATAAGTGGAATGTTATGAATATATGATTTTATAGTAGGAATGTCCATGTCATTGTGTATAGTGTGATTCGAAACATACCACGGTGCATTAAGAATTTTGGATTGTGTTATTTGAATCTTGTGTATGTGAACTTTTTTTGCTGAACCCCAAAGTTCTGCTCCATATGTCCAAATAGGTTTTAGTATACTGTTATAGATAAGTCGTTTGTTCCTCAAGTCAAGTGAAGATCTGTAGTCCAGAAGATGTGATAGTTGTTTGTACCGTCTAGTCAGTTCTTGTCTTTTTAATTTTGTATGTACGTTCCATGTAAGTCTTTTGTCCAAGTATAGTCCTAGGTAACGTACATAATTTTTGGAAGGTACTTCATCGTTGTCAATTTTGACTGCTGGACACGAAGCTTTGCGTAGAGAGAAGCTTACATGGCTCGATTTTGAGGCGTTTATTTTTATTTGCCAATTATAGAACCACTTTTCTAAATCAAATAAATGATTTTGAAGAGCTATAGATGCTAGGTTTGGGTCTCTGTGAGAAGAAATAATGGCTGTATCGTCTGCGAAGGTATAGATGTTGGTGCAAGGGTGCTCGGGAATATCAGAGGTGTATACGGAATAGAGAATGGGGCTTAAAACACTGCCTTGCGGTACACCCCTGTATTGAGGGATGAAGGAGGAAATCGAAGAGTCAACGGAAGTACAGAAGAATCTGTCTTGGAAATATGATTGAAGAATTAAAAAGTATGTAGGAGGTAAGTGAGGTTTTATTTTCCAGAGAAGGCCCTTGTGCCAGACACTATCAAATGCTTTTTCAATGTCAAGAAAAATCGCAGAGCAATATTCTTTTTTCTCAAAAGCGATAGATATTGCATCCACGATACGATGGCACTGTTGTACAGTAGAGTGATAAGAACGAAAGCCAAATTGGTGGTTCGGTATCACTCCGCTATTTTCGAGGATAGGTTTTATGCGATTAAGGAAGAGTTTTTCAAATAATTTAGACACTATAGGGAGGAGTGCAATTGGACGATAAGATGAAGGATTAGTGACAGGTTTAGAAGGCTTAGGTATCATTTTAATTGTGGAAAGTTTCCAAAGGAGCGGAAAATAGGTTGTGCGCTTGATTGAATTATAGATGAGAGTAAGAAAGAGAACAGCTTTCCGAGGTAAGTGGCGGAGGATGAAGGGAGTGATGAGATCATAGCCAGGAGCTTTTTTGTTTGGCATTTTGTTCAGTACTTGATAGATTTCTTTTGGATGAAATGCCGGAGGAGGGAGTGATAAAGGTAGTGCTGTTGTCAAGTCGTCATTTATTTTGTCAGTGAGAGCAGTATTCTTAATTTCGTTTCCCTTGAATATATGAGCAAGATGTTTTGCAAATTCGTTTGCTTTTTCTTCGCTCGTCATCGCCCAAGTGTTGTCTGTACGTCTAAGAGGGTACTGTACCACCTTTTGCTTAAGTATACTTCTTGTAGCTGTCCATACTGGTCTGTCTCTGTTATTTATAGAATTTAAATAGTCCTTGTAATTGTTGTTTTTAAATTTTGATAATTCTTGTTGTAGTTTCCGGGTTAGTTTGTTGAGTTCTGTTTTGTATGAAGGATATCTTGTTCTTTGCCATAAAGCCCTAGTTCTACGTTTTTCTTTGATAAGATTTCGTATTGGTTGAGGTAGGTAGGAATCAGGTTTTGGTAAAGTCGTCTTTGGTGTTGTGGAATGCCAAACTGCGTTTTGAATACATTCGGTCAAGTGATTAACAGCATTGTCCAGGTCGTCGGATGTACGTATGTTAGTATTAAGGGTGATTTTGTTGTTTAAATAATTTTGGAACTTACTCCAGTTTATATAGCCATTTATTAATGCTATGAGTGCAGGTTTTGTAAATGGGTGATTTGATAGCTCGAGGAAAACTGGGCTATGATCTGAAGAGAGGTCAGAAAGAGTGGTAACTTTGGAATGTTTAAGTGGCAAGGAGTTCGTAACAAAGAAATCGATAACATCGGGTGACTTTGATATTGGTGTAGGCCAATAAGTAGGTTCAGAAGGGGAAATAGTAGAAATTTTTAGCTCTTCTATGCATTTATTTAGCCTTTTCCCGCGAGTATTTGAAATTCGAGAACCCCATCTAGTATTTTTAGCATTAAAGTCACCACTAGCTAAAAATGGTTTACCCATAGTTGTAAACAGGGTTTTCAACTCATTTATGGAAATAACTTTGTTTGGAGCAATATAAACGGAAGATATTGTTAGCTGATATTTTGGAGAAGTTAAGCAAATAGTGGTGAGTTGAGTTGTATTCGTAGAAATGGAAGGAACGAAGTGATGATTCAACGACTTTCCTACAATGATTGCAGTACCTCCATGGGCCGAGTGGTCCGGATGGTCTGTTCTATATACTTCGTATCCATGTATTTTGAATGTTTGTTTGTCTGTTAAATGAGTTTCTGTTACAAGTGCAATGTTTATGTCGTGTTCTTTTAGGCAAGTTTCTAGTTCCTATTTTCGATGGAGCAGACCATTGGAGTTCCAAAGGAGTATTTTAAGAGAAGGTAATAGATTTTTAGCCATAAGAAGGATTCGAATTGATAGAGGAAGTTAATTTAGCGAGAAGTTCAAGAATTGGAGATAAGAATGCTTTGAGTTCAGAAAGCAAAGATTCAATAGAAGATTTTATAACCGAAGAAATATAGAAAGATAAAGAAGGTGGGTAGGAAGAAAGAGTGGAAGAATAACTCCCTGTTACCTTTGTAGCTTTTTCTCTAGTTCGCTCCGACGAAGAAAAGTGTTCAACTGGGTGTAGGCCTGATTTTTCTTGTTCCTTTGTTAAAGTTACCATTTCATTTACCATAGAGGTATCAACAACATTTTTTATCTGGGAAGAAGGCTCCTGGTTGACTAGTGTAGTTGACGCGGTTGTTGCAATGGTTGTAGTTTTATTATTACGAAGAGTTTTTAATGTTTTAAAAACTGAGCATCCTTTGTAATTTGCAGGGTGAGCACCGTTGCAGTTAGCGCAAGTGGCCGGAGTTTCTTTTGTCTTCGTACACTCAGTTGTAAGATGTGGTCCTGCGCACCGGACACATTTGGCAGGAAGGCTACAGTAACTTCTTGTGTGACCGTAGGCCTGGCATCTTTGACATTGCGGTGGCTCATTTTTCATATATGGTTCTTCAATTTTAATTTTTGTGTGAACTAAAAATTCAAGTTTGAATACATTTTGGTTTTTCGGACTTTGTTCTAAGTCTATGAAAAATATAGGTAATGGTATTTTCAACCTTGGATACTGAGCATTGATAACTTTTTTTACTTTGTATCCATGTTCTTCAAGCTCAATTTTCTACTAACATATAGTTCCATAATTATTGTCATTTACTTATATCCCATTCATTGTTTTAGTTCAAACTTTAAAATAATACATTTATTTTATAATTTAAATTAGTTCTACTTTTATATCTGGTTTATTCGAATGGTTTTGTAATTCTATTATTTAATACTTTACACGTTTCTCTATTTCATGTTAGTTCATATTTATAAACACTATTTTCAATTTTTAATTTTTGAAATTTATCAATCTTTTCTTTCTATATATGCTTGTATTATTACATTTTACCTATGTAACCTCTAGATGTCTGGTATCATATCCATATCTATAATTAAACTAGTTTTTTCTAAATCCTTCATATTCCACCCCCTTTTTCTATATTTTAATCTTCTCATTTTGTATCTTTCCGTTTACCTCCTCATTTTTCTTTCCCTTTATGTTATGTTTACATTTTATCCTTTCTGGACATTTATTTTCTGTATTTTATATTCGTATTCTTTAATTATTATATCTGTCACTATTTGAATTTCTGTTCATCATCTATAATTTTATTTTTATCTATCACTATTTTAATTTTATTATATTCTGTAACCACTTTTATATTCATTATCTTTATTTATCATATCTATTCACTATTTCATCATATCTAGTCACTATTTTAATTTCCAACTTTACTACATTACTTGTCACTATATTCTTGTTACTGCAACGTTTTTTTATATATTTCTGTTTGTTTCTCTCTCTTAGCCCTGAAGATGGCCTACATTGTAGGCCGAAACGTCGGCACACAATAAATAAGTTACACTTATTAAGGTGTTTTTATTGACTGCACCCCCAACTATTTCTTCCTTACATTATATGTTTCTCTATTTCATTTTTAAATATTTTTATACCTTGCCTATCCAGCCCTAAAGATAAATCTGTTAGTTTCTAATAAATGTAGTTTATCATTAATTAAGGAATTAATTCTTTGACCTCCACCAGGATCATTATCTTCTCCAATTTATTTTTTCAACACTGATTCTATTTATCAGCCATAGTTTTAAAATAAGATGTTAGTAAAATATATATTATTTTTTATATCTATTTATATTACTTTATTAAAATAAAATTATATGCTCCATAGATATGATAAAGATATACCTTTTGCTATCTCTATCTCTGTGTTCCCTGTGCTCTCGGTGATCCTTATGGTCCCTCAGTACTTTCTTTTCAGTAGGTTTCGAATCATTGAGAGGTCCTAGTTCTTTAACTTTATCTGTTAATATTTTTTCTAGTTTAATGGCATCTTCATAAATCATCGATCCTTCTTCATTAAATTTTCGGCAATTTTGAAACATTAACTGGAAAATAAATTAATTATTATTTAAAGGAATAGCCAAATCTTGTTTTCAATAACTATTATTCTTTATTATAACAAAAAATTCTTTACCTTGAAATCTGAAAGAATTTCTTCTTCTGATTGATACTTTTCAGCTCGAATATTTGCTTCGATCGTAAGCATATCTATTGGTTTTTCAATAACTTTATAATACTCGGGGTATAGTTTCTTCGAAGGTTTTTCCATAAACATCAGCATCGGTTGACGACCATCTTCGCACTGTTCAGGAATATAATGTAAAATAATTTAGATAAAACATAATAAATATGAAATTATTCTAACATAAAAAATAACATATACTTACAATATACTGCATAAGGCACTTGCACAATGAATATAGACGTTTTTTAAGTGGAATATTGTCTAAGTACTTCCCCCTCGTGAGGAGCCTATTGGTTGTGGAGGTAGAAGTGGGCATAACAGGTATGGCAGGTGTACTTGTCGGTGTTGAACTTCCAGAGTTGCAAGCCCGCGGCTTTTTGGAAGGTGTTTCGTCGACTGAATCGTCTTCACTTGCTGAATACTTAAAAAAAAGTTATGATTTAACTATACATAAATAATTACTAATAATAGGTTTAATTACTTCTAAAAATTACATACTTGATGGTCAAAGTCGAGAAGTTCTTGAACCCTCTTTTGCATTATTTTCTGTAGTTTCAAAGCGTCCTAAAAGAGAAAAATTACCAATTTTAAATAAGACAATTATTTTGGTTAAGGAACTGAAAAGTTTATTTTTTTCAAATAAAATTAAAACTATAACACTCTTAATTTGATTATATTTTAAAAATATAACTTTTTTGATGTTTGAGAATAATTTGCTAGAAATAAATTATACAGACAGATAAATAGAAAAAGATAGTTTAATATAAGATTTGATCCTTTTAGAATAACATAATTGTTCAGATAAATCATATAGTGTACCCGCCTTAAGTCTAATCCAACTAAAAAATAAGTATTTTATTTGAAAAAAAAAAATAAGTAAGCTGTTATAGAGAAAAAAATACTTGAATAACCAAAAGAAATAAAAAACAAAACTAAGAACCGAGAAGATAAAGAAGCAATGAAGCTACATAATACTTTATCAACGGACATAAATAGCATAATTTACTTTTAAATTATTTAGGTTTACTTAAATTGAAATTATGTAATTAGAGTTCATATGTTCGGAAATTGAAATGTTTGTCAAGCGGGAATTTTAATGAGGTTAGGAAAGAAATATGGCAGATATTAGATGAAAAGAAACTCAAGGTCATGAAGCAAGCAAGAAAGGAACATTTGGAAGGAAGAAAGATGCTATCTGGTATTCAATGAAGAAACTGAAGTTTTGAATTTGTGAAAAAAAAAAGTATCTAAAAATTTGATGTTTTTGAGATTCACAGGATAAGCAACACTATTTTTCATGTTCTATTTCAATGTAACTAGATCCCATGTCTGTGTTGCCTGGATATAATTTTTTTTGTTTTCACTCATAAATCACAATTTCATTGATTTCTGAACAATGGCAATTTTGTAGATACATTTTTATGTCACTAAAGGGAGGAATTGTTTGAGACTATGCATGAAAGAAGTTATTAAAATTTATTCTCAGATTCCATACATTTAACATTATTTTTTCTTTTACTTTCAATAAAACCCAGATCCTAAATACATTCACTAAGCAGTAAAAAAAATAATCGTATAGAATTGGAACTTACCTTGTACAATTTGGAATCGGGTCTGTTGTATTTTTTGGCATTTTCAAACATGATGTTCATATCGCCAGCAACTTCACTGACGGTTCCATATTGTCCTTTCTTAAATTATAAACCAGATAAACATAAAATAAAAACACTGCACAAATAGGAAAAATTATTATTCTTACAGTAAAAATACACAAACAAAGCATTAATGCACTGTGTCTTTGATTAAGTCTTTTTCAGTTTAATAAACTAAGCCTAACTGGATATTTAAGTTAGCAAGAACAACAACTAAATAGATAGCTCAGAAAACAAATTTATAATATGGCAAAAATAAATTATTAAATTTAAGTGTAAAAACCATACTTTTTACGATCAACAATGCAATATGTTTTAACAATAGTATGAAACTAATCTTTAAAAAATATATATTGTTAATGAAAAAAAAGCTTGATTGCGTTTGCCAAACACAGAGGTTCCCAGACTTTTTTTTTTACCTCGTCGAGTCTTCTGTGGACCCTTGGGGGTCCACCCGAACCACTTTGGGAACTAAAAGCCTAACACATAAATGAACATAATGAACTAAAATAGTAATATCATAATTTATTTTATTGTTATATGATATAATTTTTCAAATAAAATATTTAAAAAATTATATCATATAACAATAAAATAAATTATAATAATATTAATGACTTAATGTCAACAAGAACCAAAAATAAAGTAATGTTCACTTAACATTCTCCCCGTGTATACATCGCAAATTGCGAGAACACGGAGATATAGGATCAGTAAAAAGAATTGATATGGCTGACCGAGAAGCGAGCCAGGGTGGCCGAGATGTTTTTTTTTTTTAAAGGTGGGCATAATTGCACTGCGACCATACTTGGTCTAAAAGGCCTTGGCCGAGATAGTTAAGGCGTCACCACGTAGAGGTAAGAGACCTGGGTTCGAGTCCCGGTCCTGGTCATATCTTTTCTTTTCAAATAAAATAATAATATTTCTTTAACTGCATGCCTACATTTCTCTATAAGTATTAGGTTATCATCAGGGCTTAAATATGACAAAAATATTTAATATCTTCATTAGGAATTGTTCCACCTGTTCAAATCACCGGAACTAACCTCTTTTTTTAACAAATTTTGTTTTTCATATACTTTTTACATCTACTTTATACGTTTGTTTTACTTCAGCCAAATTCAATTTTAACTTTATTTTTGAATAACAGAAAGATAAAACAAGCTCTTAATACTACATTTAAACACATTTTTCATAAAAATTCTTACCTGGAGCTTTTTACTAATCTGGGACAAAGAGATAGGATTTCTGATCTCTTTGTAATAATCTGGATAAAACCTTTTTGAAGGAAGTTTGAGAAAAGCTTCGGATAGTACTTGTCCTATTTCCATAAAAAAAATTAAAATATATATATTCATTCATATACATAAACAATTATTTATAAAATTTGATTTATTTTATAAAATTAAGATTCTCCTCTATCAAGTTAAGAAAATTAAATTTTAAAATATATATTAAATATTTCTACGAAAGAGATATTCCAAAATACTGTCAGATATTCATCAAAACAACCAATCTACAAAAGTAATCTTCTTTAATTAATTATTTAAAATACACAAATTGATCTAATACTAATACAAATAGAGAAAAGTTAATAATTAAAACTTAATAATTAACCTCTGAAACTAACAATAATGTTTGAAGACAGCTGTTTTTTACAAATACAAAATGATTCATGTCCAAAAAAAAAACCAAAACCACATATACCATCATGCTTTCTACGACCAAATCATCTAAATGTGCCAAAATCAACATATTATTTTCAAAGAACTATTAATTATTCCCAGGAAAAAAAGAGAAGGTCCAGAAATAAGATAAAACAGTAACCCTCTTAGGATAATAAATAAATGTCTAAAATTCTATAATTAGATATACATAAAAACAAGATAAAATGTGAGAGGTACATACCCTGAACAGTAGTTTTCTTGACACATTCGTACAACTGCCAACAAGGATTATCCGGCTCTTCAACTTCTACAACGCTTGCTCCATCTTCTTCCTCGTCTTCTTCTTCTTCGCTTTTCAGAGCAGCCGTCACAGCCGAGAGAGATTGGCCGCTCCTTAGTCTTTTACTTCTAATTCTTTCACTAGCCTTATTCGGGGATTGAAATTTCCCTTGTTCTACTTCTATTTTTTTGGCATGAATAAGTTTACGCAAAGCTTTGGCATCTTTATAAATCTGCGAGCCAGGCTCGTTGAACGTACAGGCATTTTTAGTCATTTGTATCAAATCCTTTTCCATTTCTCCCAGATTGGAATATTTACTTTGTTGAATTTTTCGCGCTATCATTCTTAGATCGATTGGATTATCGATAACCTCATAATACTTAGGGTAACGCTGTCAACAAAACATTGAATTAAAATTTGTATACTAAAAAAAAAAAATACATTTTTTTACAACATACAATATTATGTGTATAATTTATAATATTATAAATATACTCAGTTACCTTCTTTGAAGGAAGCAGTTGAAAAACTGTATGCAAAAGTCTACCATCTTCTGAAGTGCCGGTCATGACAGCAGTAAAGAGATCTTCACACATGTTTGATTCTTCTTCAGTAATTGAACCTTCAGATGTATCTTCATTTTCATCAATTTTCTTAGACTCATGAGCCTTAGATTCCTTTTTAGCCTTTGATTTAAAAAAAAAAAGTTTATAAGTTACATAAAATAAAAAACAGACATGCAAAAGAAATAATTCATTTTAATATTATCATCAGTACTCTTACTTTTAAAACAATTTTGCTTTTGGAGTCTTCTTCAACAGATTTTGAATCTTCTAATAATTTTGATTTTGTTGTTTGTAAAAGTTCCCACAGCTCACAAGCATCTTTATATTCTTGAGTCGTTCTCTGAAAAATAATAATAATGAAAATAATCAAGAACAAAGAACTGAAAAAAAAAAGAAAATCTATCATCACACACTAGTTATAAAAAAATCATATAATTTTTTCAAGCATGATTTATGAATACCACTCATTTAATCTTTACTTATACTAATTTAGAATTTAAATGAACTGACTCATTTAAATGGAAAATAGTTGACTGGATAGTTCTAAGAGTGGTGTGAAATAGTTAAGGAGTGCAGTCAATGATTACACAAAATAAGAATGACTTATTTTATTGTACCTATGTTTCGGCTTAAAATCTTTCTGAGAAAAAGAAACAGAAAAAAAAAATATATACAGTGGGTCAAAAAAGTATTGGCACACCCTCATTTTCCTGAATTATGGATAGAAAAAACCTGATATAACTGTCACAACAATTTTATTAAATGTATAAATAGAAAGTAAAAGTAAATTAACAGAAATATTTCTTAAAACAAATCATTTATTTAATCAACATGGAAAATAACAAAAATGATAAGCCAAAAAAGTATTGGCACACCCTTCTGCTTTTGCGCTATGCAAAAATCTTAACATTTTGTTATTATCCCTTTTGCTTCTATAATAGGCTGCAGTCTTGATAGCATTAATGAGACAAGAATTTGGGTGATTTCCGGTTTGATCTTAACCCACTCCTCAGCTGAAACTCATCTGTGGTCATTTTTTGATGAAATTTTATTCTTTCGCACTTTCAAGTCGAGTAAATACCAGAAAAGTCAGATTGGATTTATATCTGGGGACTGCGGTGGTGTTTTAAGGTGTCTTCTAACATTTTACAGCATCCATTCTTTTCTTTTAATGGTGGTATGCTTAGGGTCGTTATATAGCTGGAACACAAATGTATCCTGGATTCCCAATTTTTCAGCACTGCTCTTCAAGTTATGCCGCAAAATATCGACATACTTTTCAGCATTCATAATTCCCTCAATGAAACTAAAATTTCCAATCCCATTCGAAGAGAAACAGTGTAAACTAGGACTCTTCCACCACCGTGTTTCACTGTCGGTCTGATATTTTGCAGCTGAAACTTGGTGTTTGGTTTCCTCCACTTTTAATTGCGACCATCAGATCCGGAAATACTAAATTTACTCTCATCAGAGAAAATTATTGTTTTCCAAAATTCAATTGACTTATTTATGTGGATTTTGGCAAACTCAAGTCTTTAAATGCGATTTACCTCACTGATAAATGGCTTTTTCGTTCAACTCTCCCATAATAATTAAAACTGTGTATTACATTTCTAACCGTCTGGAGGTAGAAGGTTGTGTTGGAAGTTGTCGCCACCTCTGTCGCTATGCAGGGGGCCGAGAATGTTGGATTATGTTTAATGATTCTTCTATTTCCAATAATATTTTATTCTATTTCTCTTACAGAAAACTTTTGAGGTCGCTCAGAACACACTTTATTTAAAACTGAACCTGTGCTAAAACTCATCTCTACTGTTTCGCCAATTTGACAGTAACTTAGTCCGCGAGAATGTAATTTCACTACCTGATTTCTGGTTTGCACTCTGTGCTCTTTGGTTTTTGTCATTTTCAATGCACCAATTCGGGTGAGAAATGAATCTAGACTGAGGAATTATTTGTTTGTAAATAACAGGGACTTAATACAAAAATATTTTAGGGATTAAATGAGATGTTTTTCTATAAATGTTGATGATAGACAACTGTGCCAATACTATTTTGACCGTTGATTTTCCTACTTTTTTTTTAATGATTGTAAAATTAATAGTCTAGCTTTTAATTGCCTTCAAAAAAGATTGATTTGGGTTCTGTTTTTACTATAAAATTCCAACTTGAAAATAATTTACAATCTCACCAAAAAAATGAAAAAAATAGGGTGTGCCAATACTTTTTTGAACCACTGTAAAACTTTATATAGCATTGGAGTGCTTTTTTTGGCCCAGTTTCCGTATGAAATAAAAAATCCTTAAATAAAGAGTGTAAATTAAAACTTCTAATAAGTTTTCAAAATTCTGTAAAGCAACAAAGTTTAAAACATTTTTTTTTGGTGTATTGAAATAGGCAAATAAAACATAGGAACAAGTACAATTTTGGTTTTGGAATAAACAACATGCATGAGGAATATAGCACTAATGTTAATAGGCAGTGAATGATTGTTCATTATTTTAAATACAAATTTGTAAATAAAACTTTTGTCCTTAAATTTTGTTTATATCAAGGAAACGATTAGATTTGTTTAATTTTAATTTTAAAAAAAGGGAATAAAAAAAATCAAATATTGGCAATACATACCTTATAAAATGCTTTTGTATTATTTACAAGAAGTTCAATATCAGATGTAAAATTGTCCATATCTTCGTACTCATCAGTCTTCAATTTCTGTTGAACTTTTAACAAGTCAATAGGATTGGTCACCACCTATGACAAGAAAAAAAAAAAATTAGGTTTTTGGAATGTTTTTAAGAATCTTCATTAAGGTAAATTATTTAAGAATCATTATCATAATTGTTATAATAAAGAATAAGTTTTATCCTAATCATGAATTAACCAGTGGTTCAAAAATTCTATAAAAGAAAAAAAAATCAATATTAAAAATGAAGCAAATAATAAAAAAAAAAGAGGAAAGAAGTTTCAGTTGTTAAACTGGTTATTAACACTTACTTATTTATAATCTCATAACAGGTTCATTAAAATTTTTTTTTTTTTTAATTTACAATTAGGTAAATAAATAAGATAGTTAATGTAAGTGTTTAGTTCAAGCATGTATGAGTGAGTGAATAAAATAACAAAAAAGAATGAATGAATTAATTATAAATATACATATATATTTAATTTATTGAAGCCATAACTTGATAAATGTATTTGAAATATACTTCTAACCAATACCTCATAATAAGCTGGTTCTTGTCTTCTCTTAGGCGCACGTATAAACGAATCGCACAATAGGCTGCCATCGTCCTTTTTATGATTTCTAATCGTATCGTATAATTGCTGCACGAGTTCAGCCTGTTTTGGTTAAAAAAGAAAAAAATATATATACATACACAGCTAAGCATAGAGAAATATAATTTTTATAGAAATGTGGGTAAATAACAGAATAAATTAAAATAGAAATACTGAAAGAGGTAATGTTAATATTGGATGATGGTAAATTAATTACAGAAGAAATGAGATTGGACCCCAAGCAATGTGATCTTATCAATTCTAACATTCTAAAATTGGTAACTTCTTCTAAAATCATGTTTTAAAGAAACATAGCAAGTTAAGGCGCACAATAGACCAACAAGCTCGCAGTAGTATTTTATGCCTCAATAAAAAAAAAAAAAAAAAGAAGATGAATATTTCTAGATAAGGAGATCAGACTCATCATATTGGTTTGCTTGTTCATTTAACGTTGCTTTATGCTGCTATGGCTAATTGAACGATGCTACATTTGGAGCTTTATATTTTTGCCTATCCAAGTTTAATTAGGATAGGGAATTTTAACAAGTACCTGTTTACAGGCTCAGGACCCCCCTTTAACGTCCCTTCAGAAGGACGTCATACCATTATATTGGTTAAGCACAGAAATTAACCCTTCTAATTAAAATGATTAAATCTCAGAATTCTTTCAACTCCATAGATAACTCCATCGTTCATCTTCATCAATGTACCATTTTGAATGTTTTTTGTTTGTTTTTTATACATAGATTTGTTATATGATGAAAACATCAGTTTAAAGATAAATAAAAATGGAGAGAGGAAACATAGTATGTTAGGCAAAAAGAATGATAACAACTCTAGATATTTTTTTTTTATCCATTCATACTTTCAAATTTCTATTCATGGTTTTTAATCTAATAGGGTGTATCAAAAACAATGACAGCCTACTGGCCATTTTCACCTTCCCCATGGAGAGAAGATGGTGACGAACAATATCTTTCGACACACCAAACTCCCAGACAAGTTCATGAGTAATTGTGACTCAACAGCTTCCTTCAGAACCTCATAAATTTGATTTGAAGAATCAAGTGTTAGTAAACAAGCTTAGAGAATGCTCTAAAGGGATTATTAAGTGTTGGTAAATAATAAATAGCATCAAAATATTTACAGACTTTTGAACTCAGGAATCTGATAAAACGGTCATTTTTTTATACACCCTATGATTTGAGTCATATATTATTTCATTTATCTTCCTTTTAATTTCAAATTCAAAACTATCAAATCATAATCTAAAAATTACTCATTTAAATTAAGCTAAGAAAATTAATTAGTAATTCATTGTTCTTATGATTCAGTTAATGAGATGATAAATTAAATTTAAAATAATGGGCTCTACTTTACAATTTAATAGTTAAAATTGAAAAAAAAAATATTATAATATATTTAATTATTAAATATATAACTTTGTATTATATCAAATAAAATTGAATTTTAATTATATACTATTTGTAAACCTAATGCTATTTAACAGACTAAATAACTTATTTGCCTTAACTTGTCTCATACTCGGAATCTAGATATCGGTAGCTCAGTACCTTAACTACTCAGAGCTACACCACTCCAATTATTATTATTAAATAGGTTTTATTAAAATAAAAATTACAACTATATGTTTGTGTCTGATCCACTAGGATCTTTTTTGTATCAAAGCTTTCATAAGTAAGTGATAGAAATGTTTATTAGAATAAATAGACTCAACACCAATAGTTTATTGAAATTATTTTGCATAAAAATGTTAACAGGTAACATAACCTAACAGATTAAAATAAATATCCTACCTCAATTACTATTTAGGTTGAAAATAAACAATCACTGATTTGTTAAGATTAGATTAGAATAATCAATTTAAAGTGAGTTTTAAAATATTACCTAGCAAGTATTATTAACCATATTAGTTAATTGTGTAATGGGATTATTAATGTTATAAGTATTTGAATCTTTAATCACTATAACTGTCAAAACAACATTAAGTGTCTAAACTAGAACTAAGGATTCCCTCATACTTCAGGCTATAGATAAGCCTAGGGTAATTTTAATTTGAGATATTTTAATGTTGTTAATCAGAATAAAGCAATTATATATTATTAATTATAATTAGATTTTTAAACGTTAAGTATACAAATATTTGATGATAAAAATTCTCACAGATATGGAGGGAATATTACGTCAGTACTGAAGCAGGAACTAAAGTTCCATTTGTTTTTCTATAGTAACTAATACTCACCATAGATTGAGTTCTGTTATTCACCTGAAAATAAGCAAATACTTTTATTGTTTGTCTCAGCTATTAGAGAAAAACAAATATCATTAGTCAGTTACACCAAATTGTTACTAATAATATTCACTTCATACTAAGTGATGATACCCGGTTCTAGTTTATAGTATAGTACCTTTTAAATTAATATAAATAATTATAATGCTACTGGCTATACTAAAAAACGGAAAGCTTTGATGAAAACATATGAGTAATAGAAGAAAATATTTTGAGATTTTGTTAACAATTATAATTAATAGTTTTATATAATGAATACAGAAGTGGAATATCTGTGATAAATTAACAACAAACTGTCATGTCAATATAAAATCACATCAGATTCCTGGGAAGTTTGAATATGTCTTTTATCTTTTTTGACATATCAATACCACAATACTGATGCTTGTAATCTATTTTACAATTTTGACAGCCAAAGAACAAAACTCTAAACAAGGATAAAGATAGAAATTTATATTTTTAATAGTTTTATAACAACAGGGTTAAATAGCTGGAAGTATGAATAAACAAAACACAAGTAAAATATAGCTTTGATAACTAAAATAAATTGTAACTTTTCCTTCTTGTGATAGTAAGAGTACAGTAAACACTTTAACAATTGTAACACGACATAAATAGGAAATAGGCATTAAGAAGTAGGTGAAAACATGAAAATTAAACTTACTGGGTCTAACTTTTTTCTTTTCCTAACAGGCTCAGAGGTTTGTTGAGAATCTTCATCATCATCTACACCTCTGCTTGCAACTGAGGATGTCCTTCTTCTTTTACTCATTTTTAACTTAGAACAAAACGTTAATTTGATAAGAAGATTAATGAACGCACATGCTATTAACTTTCCACGGGGGTAACAGTCATTACACTACTGTTTACACTTCAAACCTAAAGACCCTTGTGAAATATAGTTATTTCTGCTTCATCAGCAGTACCCGCGATCTATTTAACGTTAGCAAAACATAGCATTCTTTCATCAAACATACTAAATAAAAAAATACGCTTAAAAAAACGAATGCTCAACGCCGGTTTACAAATTATATTGAATCAGTGGTCGATAATCGAACACATATAAGATCAATCGGTATCTGGAACCACTTAAAATTAACTAATACTATATAAAATGTGGCAAAACAAAATTGAATTGACAAAAGCTAAGGTTAAAGGCTCGCGTTACAGCTACAATAAATCCTACACAACCATCTTGTAGTGATGGGCTAAACAGTGAAATCTTAATAACTCGTTATGGCATAACTGCTACCATGTAATAACGTGTTCCAGTAACTCGTTATTTGAGTAACGTTTTATTTCATTGAAGAAAATAATATATCTAATAAATAAATGTATGTGAGAATGGAAACGTACCCCATAATGGCTCATTCCAAAAAAAAAATCATGTGATATATATAGAGAGAAATGTTTTATTTTTTCAGCAGTACTGTCCAATTACATTAGATTGCCATTAATACACAGCATACTCATCAATCCATATTGGACATACTGTACATTACAATTTAATAAAATATAAAATTGCTTCTTCGCTATCTTCATAGATTTCATTCCTCTTTTTATTTTTCTAATTTCTCGTCAATTATTTTACAATTCAACCTTATGTTCATCGTAGGTATTTCATTCTTTCCATTTTATCTGTCAAACAAATAAATTCTTTGCTTACTTATATAAACTTTATAGACTTCAACCTCATTAAAAATATAATAAAATATGTTTTTAAGCCTTAAAATTGCCTTAGACGTTATCCCATTCGCTCCATCTAGGTTATCCTTAAAAGTTATCGAACTGGGTTATTTGTTGTGATAATCAAGTAAGTATTGGTTAAGGTATCAATTGTAACCTTCTGTTGTGTTAATAATGATTAGTTCGCTTCATGCAGTTCAAACTGTCCACAACTCGAGTCTAGGGATATAACAACAAGCCCCAAAAACCAAGCTCGGCCGAGATCGGCTCCCTTCGGATTCGAACCCCTAACCGCCAACTAGTCGCAAGTGTCTTTGGGTTTCACATCTTTTATATCTTGTGTTTAATATCTTTTAAGAAATTACTCTAGAACATATTTTAACCTTAATAGAAAAGAAAGTAAGTAACAATTCATGGATTTGAATATGTGTTTTGCTGTACCAGTTCATAAAAAAAAAAAAATACATAAAAACTTCCTAGTGATTATTCATCAGGAATTCTAGAACATTATATGTTTTAATAAAATATCGTTATTCTTCATTGACAAAATATCGTTATTCTAGCTTGACTCTAAAATCTCTCCTTTTCTGAGTTGGGTGCCGGCATCACCTTGACTTAGTCCTTCCCTACCCTATTGTGAAATATTTTAACAAAATATATCTGTTCGACATTGGCATGACATTTAGACTAAAATCTTTTGATGGGTTTTTCCTTTGAGTTCAGTACCCAAGAATCGACTGTATGGTATTGACAAAAAAGGTGAACTAAAACATTAGCCCTTTTTTTACGCCAGTACAAATACAGTAAGAATACCAAAAGAAATAACAATTTATATAAATGTATGATAATTGTTTGACTACACAAGGAAAAAATGTGAAATAGTCAATGTTCGAAATTTCAGAGCAATCCGCTTTTGATGATGAGTAAAAGGTGATTCCGGCACCTTTGTTATATGCCGGCACCCAACTCATAAGAAAAAGAGAGATTTTAGAGAGTATATATAAAGAAAAAATAGAGAAGAAAATATTTTATTGTTGCTAATTGCCCTTTTTCTGTTGTAAAAGTAATAAATATCATTCCTATTTCAGTAAGATATTATTATCGACTCCTGATTCTGCCTATGTTAAGTAATCAGCTATCATCTAAGAATAACATGCATCTTCTGCCATGCCCTCTGTCTGTCACCATTATCTCATGATGGTGGTGAATAATTTATTAACTGGATGAAGGTTTAGGTGGATCATTTTATATCAAATAAAATATAGTAGAATAACATATTTTTCAACTTGAATACCTGGTGAATAATCACTAGGAAGTTTTTATATATTTTTAAAGTGAAACTTTTTTTTCTATCGCCCCAAAATTTTACGTTCATCTATCGCATGTCGCATTATAGTGTGGTATCTATGGTATCAGTGTATTATATTGCTTTATTCTCGTTGTGTTGAAATGCGATAATTTTATGTAAAGGAGCATTTTTATAGACACTTATCTAAAAAAACATTATTACTAATCTTATTTAGATTCCGCCTTAAGCTGTTGAGCTCCATTCATATCACTTGGATATGATTTTATGAACAAAATTAATATTAATCAATATTTTATCAAACAGACGAGGACTGACATCCATATTTATCTCCGATTAGAGACCGACGGACCCACATTAGAAAGACATCTGAAAACTCGCGGAATTGGGTACTATAGTTTTGCACCCAAAAACATGACAAAGCTCTCAAACAAATTTATGATAAAAAATCTTTATTTTTTTATTCCCACCTCTGATGACAGGAAGGCATTTGAACCTATTAAGGCTTCGTACACAAGCCGTACGCAAAAGACTGCACCGGATGAAAAGAAAATGGAATTATCACCTATAGTGATAACTGTTCCACAAGGTATGATAATAAAAGATATACAAGACAAATGCTATTCAATCGGAAATGCAGCATACATAAATAACAAGAGTATTAATCAAGCAACTAACGCCCGGGAAAATTTTTTCTGTTTAAAAGAAAAATATATAAAAATTAAAATAATTAACAAAAACATGTCATATTTTATTTAGATATTGTTCTTTTTAATGAACATTGCTTGTAATAAATGTTTCATTTTGTCTTAACATGTTTCTCATTTATTTCATTTCCTAAAAATCTGTTCTATGATAATGAAAGGCAATACTATTTGAAATAAATGTAGACAGCATAAGCTGAAAGGGTCCAAATAGTTGAGGTGACACGTGAGCGCGCTGATGTCAACGGACGTCCCAACAGACAAGCACCGATGTTTCTTAACAGTGGTAGTTTCTTATAGTGATAGGATAACGTAAATATCGCTTCTGACTTCACCCTTTTGTTGTAATGTCTACAAGGCATTTATAACGTTGAAGAACATAGTTATCTCGCTAACTGTGATAACGCCTCGGCCTTCAGCTCTTATTGAAATCATGTCGAAGCGGTATTTTGGCGAGTGAACCGATGGAGTTATTCCAATAACGGGCTCGTTCTGGTATCACGTTATCATAGTAACCGTTATTTTAGACTGCGACGTTATTTTGACCCCACCACTACCATCTTGTTTGGAGGACTCAGTGTTGCCAACCGAACAGGCCACAATACTCACCTCATCACCACATAAATTAATTTTTTGTTGTATTTACCTTTATTTCAATTCAATTCGGTCACTAACATTTATAATTTCTCATTTTAATTAAAATTTCACCATTAACCATAAGCAATTTTAAATGTATAATAAAAAAAACAAGTTTTTATATTCGCTTTAATCTCATAGATAGAAAAATAAAAATAAAAACAAATCAACAGAATATTTTCATATATTTTGAAATATTGTCTCATCTTCAATGGTAAATAAAAAAAAAATATATATATAATTTACAAATCGGAAAGGGAATAATCATAAAAGAAACAAAAAATAATTAATTGATAAGCCTTTTGTGTTAAATGAAACACAATACACAACAGAGAACAATAAAGTAAAAATTATTAAAGTTTATATATTTTAGCACGGTGAATTATTATGATAAAACTTTTCAACTCAATAACAAAATATATAACAACAATTTATAAAATAGGTCCTTCAACGGTTTATCTGCTAGCACAATATGATATTTTGTACTGTTAGTTTATCAAATTTGTTATTCTTTTATTTGTAACTTTTAATGTACATATAAAAATGCAGTTATTGTTATTTTACAGTACTTGTACCATGTTTCAAAAAGAAAATTAATTAATTTCTATAAATCAAGAAATCTTAGTAAAAAATTTTTTTTAAAAGTAATTGTCTAACAATAGTAGTACCATAATATTAAATTAATAGTATTGTTCCAAAGTCTATACAAACAATAATTAGAAAAAGAAATAAATAACAATTAATTTTAAAATGTATCAAATGAGCAATCTTCTGCATACAACGCCAACAAAATGAACAACTGATAACTATTACAAAGACCGATTATTGCTTAATGCCAAATAACATGGCCGACAAATAAGAGGATAACTCAATCATCAATTTAAATGAATAAAAATGTTATCATAATAACTGTTTTAATATTATAATAACATTTTTTCTTATTTATAATTTACCTCTCAATGGACAATAAACATACAATTATAATTAAATTATCAAATGAGCAATACAATTTCATATACACTAAGCGCGTGCACTTATCTTTTATAACAATATAATATCCACGTATTATTATTTACAAAATATGTTTACAATTCTTACAATTCTATAACTCATTTCCTTCAATGGACATTTATTTTGATTTACATCCAAATGTACTGCAATTTCATTTGACAATAAAATTTCAATACATTTGTACGCTAGTTCACGTTTCCTACAACTAGGTAGCTTCGTTATAGGAATTTTTATTTTAACATGACCTGCTATTTGACCGTTGATTTATTGCTAATTGATATTTACATAAGTTGAGTGTGACTGAGATGTTATAAAAAGCTAAAAATAAAATTAACAAAATATAGATATTTACAATTGTAAGTTGTATGCATCTTAAAGACCCGTGTCGTCAAATATATCTTGTGATAATATTCGGAGGCAGGTATGTTGATCCAATAATAAATGGCAACTATTTACACATTTACAATTTAGATTATTTTTCAATCCCAAAATAATTCATAATTAAAAACAGATTATTTAAAAAAAAAAAGTAAAATAAATTGGCCTTGTTCCACCTTATTGTATATCACACAAAGTTATTCCATAATCGTAGTTTTCAAGAAAACAAAATATTGTTTGAAATATTTTTGAGAAAGGAACAAGTGTTTTACAATAAAACTTAAAAGTAGATAATCCCCTAAGAGTGCTAGAACTCTGTGAAGGCACAATTAATTCTTTCAGTGAATAGATATCAGATATCCTCCAAAATAAGCATATTTTTACTTACTACACACAGCGGAAATCTAACAAATTTCTAATAACCACACTATCAATAGTAGAGGTGCATGACACAAAAGCCCATTTTCAATTTGGGCAATTCAATTGAATATAAGCCAACAAAATTGTACTCGGACTGTGCTTTGCACTTTTTCAAAGAAAAATATTTGTGATAAAATATTAATTATCTTTCAACCCCCTTATAATAATAAAAACAAAAACAATGTTATTTGGACTAGTGCGTCATTCCTCCTATGACAGTGACTGGTCAACAATTACAAATATTTTAAAAAATTATATAAGGGACATTCATTCCTAGGTATGAGATCTAACAAATTATACAAAAAACAAACAGCTTTTTAGTAGAAAAAAAGAAAATCAACTAACCCTATCTACCTTAATATGGCACATGTTCGTGTCAAGGGGTATGGTGTTTTATATACAAATATAAAAAATAAAACTGAATTTTTCTCTTCTGAATTATTACAGATGACTTATAAGTCTCATTGGGTATTGTAAATAACTATTGCAATAAACAAAATTATAATACATGGGACCAAAACTATCAAAATAATAAAAAAAAGGTAATCTCAATTGGAATAAATGTTCGTGTAATGAATGGCCATATCAATCATTCCCAGAAAATAGAATAATAGGGCAACTAAATATTTCCAAAATAGTGCACTTTACTTTCTTTAAAAAGCTCTATAACAATTTTCCAAATTGTATAATTTAACAGAATATTGTTGTAGTTAAAGGGCGGTTCACTCATCACAAGTCATTTACAATAATTCAAAGATCTTTTTTTTTTTGTTTTTTGTGTTTTACATGTCTTATTTACAATTTGTTAGCTTGTCAGAAATTATCATTACAAGAAAATTTATTATTTTAAAAACCATTTATACAAACAAATCTTACTGAAATATCACTGGGTTAGAACAAAAAAAATAGAACTTAAAATTAGGAAATGAAAATGTCCGCCCTTTATTTTAAAACATGTGGTGGGAGGATACCAAAGAGAAAGCTGACTGGTGTTAAGGTTTAAACTTGACAAGAGGGATGTTCTTGGTCGTAAGACACTTGTCGCAAACCCATTCTGCATAAACCTCTGCTGTTAGTAGCTGATAAGCAGTTTCAGTTAATCCTGTGCATACTCTAAAACATAAATCATCATCATTATGAATTAATAAATTATTTTTATAAAATACAAAATATCCATAATTAAAAAAGTGTATATAAATGTTGACAATATCTTAACATTTCATTTTATGTATCTATATATATTTTAAATAACTAGATATAAATAAATAATGACTATAAATAAAACCTATATTTATTATTACTGCAGAGGCAGTAAATAAGTGATTAAGTTGAATTTTCTCCAAAACTAGTTTCTTGTACTTGGGAAAGCGGCTAAGTCAGAAAGTGTATTGAAATACAGTTATTGATTATATTACTCCATTTTAAGCCAAAAACTAGGAGACTGACTGACACTTCTATGTATTTAAATTAACCACTTATTCACCAGGGATGCAGATACATATCATACATGTATCTCAATAATCAATTTTGTTTCTTACTTGTTTTTCTTTTTTGTAAAGAAGATATACAGTATGTAAAGAAATTGTTGTATGCTAGCTAATTCATTTATTTTTTTTTAATAACTGTTGTTATTAATGTATTTATTCTCTATAATTGGTTACTACTCTGCCATGATTCGTACTTTATAGTTATTTTATTTTTATTTTTGTTTTAATTTTTTTTGACACTTTTTAAATAGTTTTAATATTAATAGTAATGATTTTTATTGTTATGTAGCTATAGATGTAACAGATATACATTATGTTTCTTTTTCTGTTCATGTTTGTAATTCTAAAGGGACTTAATCCCAGAATAAAGTTTCTTTTTTATTTTCTATTCTATATTAAGCCAACAAACAGTTTTGCTTATCAAGTCTGCAATAGGTAATACCTAATAAGCTGTAGGGATGGATTTTTTTTTTTTCTTGAACCAAAAGAAGAAAGAAGGGAGCAGCACCGGCAATGGATGAGGGAGTACTGGGCCAATGTCAAAAAAAAAGAAAAAAAAAAGACAATTGAAATGACATTGTCCTTGGTAGGCCAATATGAAAAAAAAATTTATTGTTTTATAAGTAAAACTATAAATAAAACAAATATCTGAAACATAATTATATTAATTTTAGATTAATTGAAAGTCAAATTTTTAAATTTAAAAATAAAATGATTTTAGTTTTTAAAAGAGAGAAGATATTAATCTGCTGATGGACATTTTAAGGTTAGAAAAATGTTTTTTCAATTAACTATTTAAAAAAAAATTTCAACATTTCAACTAAGTGTAACTCAAAAAAGGTATCAATGATTTTTTTTCCTTAAAATAATACCTCAACTTTGAGATATTAAAAACAGTAGACGTAGTAATGAAAAACTGTTCCTCCAATACCAATAGTTGTGTTTTAGCTCGACGTTTGAGTTTCGTTTTACATATTAAAACAAGAAGAGAGCATTAAGATAAGATAAGAAGCTGCTTTGTTGGTAAACATGAAGCCAACCCTTATTATCTCTAGACCTGATTGAGTCAACAGCATCTTTTATTTATTTATTGATTTAAAAATAAACAATAGTATAAAAAACTTACAAGTTCTCTAATTCTAATGGTACTTGAGTCTTTATTAATTATTAATTAATACGCCTATCAACAAAATATGACTTTTTATATTTCTGAAAATTTTACACATACTTATCTGAAATATTTTTTTTCAATAATAGTTTTTTTTTTTATTAATCAAGTGAACTAATTTCTTATTAAATTATAATGCAATTGGGAAAAACCACAATGCAAAGTCTTATAATAAATAATAGTGTTTCTTTTTGAGTTTTTGGCTCTATTTTATTAATTTCTTATTAAAATTTAAATTTCACAAAAGAGATTTTATCTGGGCATTTTATTTTTGTTATAAGTGATTAGTCGACTACAATGGTAGATTCTGATGGCTCTTTGAAGCAAATGTGTTTCATTTTTACATACTAAAAGCTGTAAGAATACTAAGTTTCTTTAGTTATGAACTCCTGCAAGAATGATAATAATACAAATGTGGTCAGCAATATTTGTGGTTGCTAAGTAAAGAAAGGAAAGCAATGATTCTCTGAGAAATGTCTATTATGCATTATTTGGCATAAGGCTGAAGAGAAATGTTTGGCACTGTATAAGATATGCAAGCCATTTAGATACTAAATGAATAAAACTAGAATAATTGTGCTCGAGAGCCAACCTCCCTTTGAAGGCACTCCTAACGTGGTTCATCTCTCAGTAGTAGATACCTGCTCCAGAGACGCTTCAGTCTCCTTGTCGGATTCTCTGGCAACGTTTCTGTCAGTAATGACTGTACCAGTTGTTTGGGCGTCCAGCAAGTGGGTCATGAAATTTTTTGTAGTTTTTCTTGATTGTGCCAGTCACGAGTGGTATATTGAGATCTTTGTACAATGATTTTTTAGTTATGAAAAAGGGACAATGTCTAATATACCGAAGGAATTTTGATTGAAAGATTTGAATGGTCTGTAAGTGAGATTTTTTGCATGAGCCCCACACCTGCATGGCATAGGCTCATATCGGTTTAAGTAGCATGTTCTTTATAATAATTTTGTTAGGGATAGTTCATTTTAGTTTTATAGTATTATAGTGTTATAGTAGTACTATAGTTTATGTTAGTGGTATCAAATAATAAACATATTTTTTGTATAGTTAAAAGTTCAAAGTAATAACACAAAAAGTATAAAAGACATAAAATATACAAATGTTCATCTTGTTTTATGATTAGTGAATATTTTTTAACTCCTATTCCACTGCCAATTCTTAAATTTGTGGGAGGCAGAAAATGAATGTTATGATGCTGAAGATTTCAAACCAGAAAAAAGTTCTGTACAGACATTTTTAGGCATAATGAACTTGAAGATTTCATTTGTGAATTAAAACATAAGAAAGATGACGCCCAACAGCAAACAATCTTCTACTAATGATAGTTGCTTTAAGTAAGAACAGGACTAGAAACACAGTATGTTGTAATCCTATACAGGGATACAAAGCATACAATATTTAAATCCAACACAAATAATATACGTGGGTGAATCAAATATAAACGAGACTTATTTTTTAATTTTTTTATTTTTACTTTGAACACAAAGAAAAGTACACGTCATTTTTCTACATAGTCTCCTGATTTGGAAATACATTTTTCCCAGCCCATAGGTAATTTTCCAATCCCGTCCTCATAGAATGAAGTAGGTTGTGTCTTCAGCCAATTGAGCACGTAGGCTTCAACCTCATCGCTTCAGCCAATTGAGCACGTAGGCTTCAACCTCATCGTCACTGACGAATCTCTGACCTCCCAAAGCTTCCTTGAGTGGGCCAAACAGGTGAAAGTCACATGGTGATAAGTCTGGACTGTAGGGAGGGTGTTCTAGCGTCTCCCAGCCCAGTTGCTCCAATTTTTTCTCGTCAGGGCCGCAGTATGCGGGCGAGCATTGTCCTGAAGAAGAATCTTTTCTCTCATCGGTAGATCCCTTCTTTTGCGGCGATATGCAAGTCTGACTTCATTCAAAATGTCGCAGTAGTATGCGGCATTGATAGTCCTGCGTTCATGCAAAAAATCAAGATGCAGCAAGCCACGCTGGTCAAAAAACACGGTAGCCAAAACCTTCCCCCAGCTGACAGCCGTGACTTGGCTTTCACTGGTCCAGGTTCCCCTTTCAGTCTCCACTCCATACTCGCTTGTTTTGATTTAGGGGTGTAATGGTGCACCCAAGTTTCATCACAGGTGATAATGTGAGTGAGAAATGAGGCTCCCTCAGCCTGAAATCTTGCAAGAAGACCTTCACAGACCTGCAAACGGTTCAGCTTCTGCTCAGCTGTGAGAAGTCGAGGAACCCACCTGGCACACACCTTACGAAACCCTAGCTCCTCTGTGAGTATGGAAAAAGTGCTTCCATAGCTTATCCCAACCTCACTTGCATAGCACTGGTGGTTAGACGTCTGTCACCTTCAATAAGCTGTCGAACACGGCTGATGTTGTCTGCTGTGATGCTGGAGCGGGGTCTGCGGTCATGGCTTTCATTCTGAACACGATCACGACCCTCCACAAACTGTTTATGCCATGCAAACACTCTGGCACGAGAAAGTGTCTCTTCCCCAAACTGTACAGTCAACCTTCTCAAGATTTCAGCCGGTTTTACACCTTCAGCAGCAAGAAATTTGATGACAATAAGTTGCGCAATCGAGGGGGATACATCCTGCTCAGACATCGTCACGACGGTAACTGGTGAGTTCGAGCGCATCCGCCCGCCTGCTTCCCCCACTCCTGGCATCCCTACCCAACACCCCTAAACGCGGGAACGTTCCCGCACCTTCGCTGGGCTTCCAGGACAAAAAGTCTCGTTTATGTTTGATTCACCCACGTATATATTTTTTAATTGATTTAATTTTTTTTTAAAAACTTCAAAACAGATTTGAATAAAATTTCAACATGGTGGAAAAAAATAACTCCACTAAAATGTAGTAAAATATTAAATAATGCAGTTATTTTCTAAGGCTGAATGAAAAATAAAATAAAAAGGGGTTAAGATAAAAAAAAAAAAAAAAACCAAACCAAAATTAATTAACATAGTAAGGTGCGAAAGATAAATAAATGAAACATTTTACTATTTGATTCTAAGTAACAAGAATAAATATTGTTCATATTCTTGAATGTAATATTTCCACTTTCATAAATCCAAAACATTGGAATAGAAATGAGTAAATAGAATTTATAAAATATTGTAATAAGAACTTTAAATTGAATGCTAACTAAACTATGATTGACTTAATATCAACTAACATAAATTATTTTCAATAATGAATCTTTGCAATCAACCAAAAAAAAAAATATCTCCTCTTCAAAGTTCATGGTTTGTAGAATCCAAATATAATTTAAAAAATCTGTCATTATGCAGCCTAGGATCTATTAAATTAAAAATATATTAATTAATCTATTAATCTATTGATTGAAAAACAACAAACTTTAAAATATACATTTTCGATATTTTTGGATTAAAGTAAATATCAATAATTGCTGTTTGAAAATCGGACCAATAACCAGGACTAATAAGTATATTTGACTACTGTTTCATTCTACATTAATGTTACCTTCCGCTACTTTATTCAAACAATCTCATGCTTACAAAGAAGTTTTAGTTTAAGAATAAGGATAAGAATTTTAAGAAATTTAAGAATTCTGAAAGAATTGAAGCTTTATCTACGATTTTTGGTATGATATTCACAGGAGAAAAAGGCATACGAGTAAACTTGAAATAAGCTCTCCAAAATGTAAAACCACCAATAAAAATCTAGAAGATGTTTGATATGAACAAATGATGATCTGTATCCAGATGCGGCACAACTTACTCTCTGTAAGATTCTGCTTGAAATATATCAGAACGAATGGAGAGAAAAATATGAACTTATGGAAACTTACTTAGTATATACCTCACCATTTTCAAATAACATATCATTCGGTACTCAAGGCAATAATTATAGGATGAAAAATGAGCAAAAGGAGGCTCTTATTATTAGATTATAATATTAGACCTAAAAAGACATAGAGAATATTGAGGAAAAATGATCCAAGAGGCTTTGGCTAGATTGAGCCAAAAGCCTTAAAAATATACTAGCTATATAATTAAAACTACGCATATATTAGTTCCATAACTGAAAAGATTCCTTGCATATTAGAATAAATTGGAGAAGGAATAAGAAAAAAGAATTCAAGCTCCGTAGAAATGTTACAAAAAAAATATTAAAAAATTTAAAAGCATAGGGTAGAAATTGGGACAGTAGAGAATAATTTTATAAGAAATTTATGGACAAAGAAGCTTGAATCTTCAGAAAAGAAACCGTCTATTAAAATGATAAGAGAAAAGAGGTAAAAGTAGAAAAAAATATGCAAAGGGAAAGGGAAGAAGGCTGAGGAAAAGTTTGCGTAGCCCAATTTGGGAACCCATGTTTTAAACATATTCATCGAGGAATAACTAACGTTTTTAAAATGTGATTATTGATTATTTCAATTTTTTGTTGAATAATATGATTTTTTAATAACAATATTTAGATAAATAATTCTTAAAACGATTTTTTTTTAAACTATATACAACTTTATATTAAACACTGATGTAGTCATCTTACATTAATATTTTCCATTTTGATATTCAATTTATTTTTCAATTCTTTCATCATTTTTGTAAAACATTTAATATAAAAACATCTAATTTGGTTTATGCTTTCCATAACCTTTTGTTTTATTTTATTTTTGACATTTAATTTCAATTCACAGGTCTTATTTACTAGTATGAGTTATTTCACTGTCATTTGAAATTACAGATAAATAAGCTGTTTTAAAATATTTAAGTATAAATAAAATCCTGCCAGCCTCCTTAATTGTTAACACTGGCCTAGTGGGTATTAAATATTTTCAGGATTTATACAACTATGTTTTTATAACCAGTGGGTTTTTTAATAAATCAATTATAATCGAGATCATATGACTGCACAATGTTGTCCAATGTCTTTAGAGATGAGTCTTAAATACTAATACTGAAAAATAAGGCAATGGCACACACAGAAAAAAAGTCAGAGAACCTCGGTTTAACCTGTACCACTACAACCCGTGAAGGGTCTTGGGTTCAGTATGTGGTAGAGACTGTACTGTTTCTTGGACAACGGTTGTGAAGGAAGGTGATTTTCCCTATATCACGCTCAACCACCAGTTTTTCCCTCCTATTTTTGGTGCCCACTTTATAGAGGCTTGATGAGGCCCACGAGGGTCCTAGATATGACAGGATCCATCCCTGGCTGCAAACAGATTAAATAAAAATCTGCCAAGCTGAGGACCTTCAGCATGGCAACTCAACGCCTGTCTAACACTGAGCCACTTTGCCCTCTGAACCTCAATATTATGAAAAAAAAGAAATTTGAATAGAGAAAACTAAGCAGTCTCTACGTGCAGCAGAAAAATGGACCATAGGCAAAAAAATTTGAAATGATGTATTCACAAAATTAGGTTAAGAATACATACTGGTTTGATATAAGAGCAATTAAAAAAATATCAATTATCTCATTCATTAATACATAAAAATATACCAACCGGTGGAACCAGAAGTTGCAGCCGGATTCACATAATATGGCTTGATCATTGTCATGCACTTCTTTATGGCATACTCCACATGGATAGATAGGAGGAGCGTTAGGGTTTTGTGGATTGAAAACCATGGACTGATCGACTGGATAAACCTGGAAAAAAAGTATATGTAAAAATAGTGCTAAAACAAAAAACTAAGAAGATAAAATTACAAAAAAAATCTGCTACATTCAACTAATTTTTTACTATAAAATATTACCGACCATAACTTTTAAAATATATACATACCATACAGAAAAAGCTTATACAAAACTATAAATAATAATTATCTAATAGTAACACAGATTATATTTACAGATTCTATATGGAAAAAGTTTGATCTAAGCAAAAATGACTGATAATGATGACATAAATATAGTTTCGTTCTGAATTGTGAAATTTTAAGAATAATTAACAAATTCAAGCATTTCAAGATTTACACTTTAACAACATAAAGAATGAAGTTTGATTTTGAGACCAAAAAATTAGTTTTATTAATCTATACATATTATAAAACAAAGTCCTCGGTGACGTTTGTTCGCGGTAAACTCAATAACTACTGCACGGATATTCATGCGGTTTTCACCAATAGATAGAGTGATTCGCCAGGAAGGTTTAGATATATAAAGAATTATAATAGTTGACCTTGATAATATATGTGAAAGAAAGTGGTCCGGGTAGAGGCCAATGAATTTCTCTTAGAATTGGAGAAATGTTTATTTAGTATCCAACGGTTCGACCGACCTACTTTGTAGGTCTTCTTCAGAGCTATATGCAAAATACAGGCAGTTGAGAATTAAAAATAGTACACAAAACTTTTTCTAAGCATTGTAACAATAAATAATAAAAATATGGTAAATACAGGCAATTGAAAATTAAAAAATAGTAAAAATTGCACAGCATGGCAAATATAAAGGTTAAAATGTATGATTGTATAGTATTAACAACCAAGTGCCAGTAAAATACATGAAAAAAAAACAAAATCAGAATAAAACATAAAGTGTTAAAAATTAAAAAATAAGGTAGTAAAGATAAAAAATAAATATTAAAATAGGTAAATGTTTAAGTTAAAATACATATGTATCAGGTATCAGTAGTAAAATAAAATTAAAAATAGAAAATATTAAGTGAGGGATACCGTTAACTGCCAATAGGGATGGAGATGTATACAAAATTTTATAGTTATTTTGTTTTGCTTGTTTTGTCTGTTTTCTGTCACAGCCCTGAAGATGACCTACAAAGTAGGTCGAAACGTCGGCACACAATAAATAAGTATGACTTATTATGGTGTTTCAATTGACTGCACCCCAACTATCTCTATCCTTACATGTATACAAAAAGTTCATGAAATATTATAAAGGATTGATGTAGTACAACATGTAATAAGTGGTAAGAAATGGTGAGAAGGGAGAACATAGTTGATATTGAAATAAACATGTAAAAGTTGTAAACCAGCTGCAAATATGTGAATTGAGCTTGTGAAGGACCTATAGGGCCCCGGCCCCCCACTCTCCTCCGCGACAGGTAATTTATCTTATATCTTTTCACTATTTACCCATCCTCCCTCCTCCATTTTATTTTTTTTTCTTCATAGCCATAAACATTACAAAACACATAATAACATTATTCTTACTATTTCCACGCTCACTATTTCCGGAAGGCATTTATTTATTTAAGTATCATTTTAACGACATTCATCCGGTGTTATCTTAACTCACTATTTTTATTTTTAATTATATCTGTACTCAACCACAAATGCCTTTTTGCATGTATACTAGTCCAATAAAGCCCATATATTGTAACTTACTTATCGAAGTTGGTTAACAACTTTTACATGTTTATTTCAATATCAACCATGTTCTCCTTTCTCACCGCTTTTTACAAATTGTACTATATTAATCCTTTATAATATTTCATGAACTTTTTGTATACATCTTCGTCCCCCATAGCAGTTAACAGTATCCCTCACTTATTATTTTCTATTTTTTATTTTATTTTACTATTGATACCTATGTATTTTAACTTTAACATTTACCCATTTTAATATTTAATTTTAATTTTTTATCTTTACTACCTTATTCTTTAATTTTTAACACTTTCTGTTTTATTCTTTTTTATGTATTTTACTACCTTTATTATATATATTATTATACTATTTATTTTACTGGCACTTGGTTGTTAATACTATACACTCATACATTTTAACGTTTATATTTATCATGCTGTGCAATTTTTACTATTTTTTAATTTTCAGTTGTCTGTATTTACCATGCTTAGAAAAACTTTTTTTATACTATTTTTAATTCTCAATTGTCTGTATTTTGCAAATAGCCCTGAAGAAGACCTACAAAGTAGGTCGAAACATTGGCTCCTTAATAAACATTTCTCCAATTCGAAGAGAAATTCATTGACTTCTACCTGGACCACTTTCTTCCAAGTTTAGGTATATAATTTGGCGAGGTTTTGTGTAAATGGGTTGGAATATCGATGGGTTTCACCGAAGAGGCTGCCTAATCCCGTGCAATTATCTAACTTGCAAGATAATAAATTCATATATAAAGAAATATTGGGTTTGGTTTCTATTTTTATAATTTCTATATAATAAAGTACATTAGCTGAGATGGGAAGAAAGAAAATCAAGACTCCCAAAGAAGCCTAACCGTTGATAATCACGCGGTCCTTAGTGGCTGGTACGTGATAAAAAAAAAATACATTACACAGACAAATTATATAGGCATAATATGCCTTATTACCAGAGCAAAGGGTCACTAGTAGTTTATAAATTTTATGTATATTCTTTCATAAAAAAATGTTTTAACAAATTCTCTGAAGCAGTTATTCATTCTAATAAATGCCTTATGAATATTTAATTGAGAAAATCAATTGTTGATATCACACATACTAGGAGAGCAGTATAAAAATGATTGGCATGGATGATAACAAGAGTCTTAACCAATTTAAAACAAAAAACTTCGTGAATTTACAGAAAATCACAAATCACCTTCTTTCTTGAAATAATGAGTTCTTGATAAGATCAATGCCTTTATTTTTTTAATACCAAAAGTGATTCCTATCCTGTTCTATTATGACAGATTTGTTTTTTTTTATATTTGAAAATAATTTTGTTTTTTAATATTCTACTTACATTAATATCTATTGGAAAAAGAGAACCAACAAAATAAATTGTTTTATGATCAAAATAAATAACGCACAGCCTATGTTGTGTTTTATTTTGACTTTGTACCTCAACACTCTTACCTAAATTAAAATATTTTAGTTTCTTATTTATACTATTTCTTGCTATTTAATAACGAATCTTAGGTATCAACAATAATTTAAATGAAAATAAGCTGAATAAATAAAATTAATCTCTTGCTCTGAAAAAGTGGAAGGAAGCAAGACACCCTATATCCAGAAGAGTGAATGGAACTCATATATAGATGCATATGAACCGATAAAACAACCATTAAAATGTAGGTCTGTTTCATTGGACTACACAAGATATCACCGTTGGATCAAGAAATTACAGTTGGATTCTAGACTATTTAAAGTATATAGGATATTCACATTTCAATCTTCCCATAAGTAATAAAAAAACTAAACAAAGAAGAAAACCATTTTCCTACTGAGCATGTAAAAAATATATATAAATAGTTCATTACATTACATCTTTGCTAATAAGGATCCAATTTCAATAATTTTTTGTTGTTCTGTATGGAATTTAACTACCTTTCAAATAGTCATAATAACTTTTTCATATGTTCCATGAAATGTAGATGTTCATATTTTTTGTTTTGTTAGTCAATGGCAAAACTTCAATGCTAAAAAGGAGTAATTCAGAAGGAAATCCTGAACAAGCAGGCATGTATCTCTCATTTTAATTCTTTTTTTTTTGTCTTCAGTTTTCCTACCAAATTCTTCTTTTGTTCCTATTTTCATCTTTTTATATTTATGTTGCTGTTTTAAAATACATTATTTTAAATTACACAACTTCTCTTTAATAATCTTATATTTATTACATTACATTACTTTATTATTTATTACATACTCCTTATCTTATTCTTTTATCCATTTCTCATTTCAAATTTCATAATCCGTCTATACATAGTGTTCATCAGCAACTGCAATATCTCATATATTTTTATGTATTTAGTATTTAATCAATTGTTTTATATTCAACTATGTATTCCTGATTTTTAATAAATGTATACTTCTTTTTATTCTTTTGAAAGAAACAGATGAACATGATTCTTGGTCTGCCACAGGCTTCTCTTTCATTTTCTTCAGACGCCATTATTGATACAAACTATTAATCCTACATTATTTCAATATTTTCAACAGCGTTGTTGTAGGAAGCGGGGCGTTGTCATCCCTTCATCATTAGTATGGAATTCACTATATTAACCTCGAGAATCGACTGCCTTCTTCTTCCTGTAATAATTATATAAGAAGAGGTAAGATATGATACACATGATTGAATCAATGTCACTGCAGTTTAAAATGTGAAACTAAGAAGAGGCTGAATTTTTTCTTCAGTTGTTTAACCCCTCTGAGAAAAACCTATTTTGTACATGCTACACTGATGCTATTGCTTGAATCAAGGATGTTTTAGATTGTTTATTAATGCAATTACATACTAGGAATTACTAAAACAACCTACCAATCACATCAATGAGAAATAAATGAAGCATCAGATTGATAATAATATTTAAATATAAACATCTAAGGAACATAAAAAAAAATCTAGAATAAAACATAAAGATTTAAGTCTTGTAATATCGAACTTTGTTAAATATATGTATGTTAAATATAGTGCGATCTTACCCCACATTAACTTACATAAATATTATCTTATATTTGTCGAGTTATACATTAAAACATGATTGTAATAACCAACTTACAGCTTACAATTGTACACCACTATTCATCTACTACAACCCAGTTATATATAACATTAATATGGAGGATTAAAATCCTTCCAATATCTTGTACTTTTAAATTTAAAAAATAAAATAACATCTGTACTACTTTAACTCATGAAGGGTCTTGGGTTAAAGACTGATAATTCAGACTACATTACATTTCTAAACCAAAATTTGTGCAGGAAGGTGATTTGGCTGGAACCACACTAATTAGCAAAAGACTATTGAGAGAAAAATCACAATTAAATAAGCTTAAGAAGTCTTAAGTTTGTTTAAATATAAAAATTTAACCAATGCAGTTTATAAAATAAATAAAACTTTATTATTTGCAAAAGGTTCTTGAACCAGTCATAAATTAAATGCCAAGTAACTAAACTAAGAGCTCTTCATAACTAAAAATGGGTTCAAAATATCATAAAGTAACAAAATTAAATTTAAAAACTAATTGATTTACGACAAAAGAAATAACTACTTGATGTTTTATAAATATAAGACTCACCTTTCCAGCCGACACAGGCATTGGCTTAGGTGGAGGGTAGCCGTGAGGAGGGTGCTGCATCGACATCGGATGCATTCCAGGGTGAACAGACATTCCTAAAGGTGGCCCGCTTGTCGGGGGAGGAGGCGGATGGTGATTCATCATAGTGTTCTGTTGCCTAACAGGCCCGTTAGCAGTATTCACTACACCACTTTTACACATATCACTTGGCATATTGCACTGCTGAATGTTATTCTGGGGAGCACCATTGTTCATACACATCGGGCTGTTTATCGGCCTCATGTCCATACCCATAGGGCTCGACATCGGTCCTGAGGGACACATTGGTCCATTTCCAAGAGGTGAACCCATGGGGGAAACACAATTCATGGACGAATGAGGCATCATCGGCGATCCTTTCCTAGACTGACCCATGCAGTCCATGTTGAGGAGAGGACTACCAACTGTCGGGCTGCGATGTGGCATCGGACTGCCAGGGTTAGGGCCACACATCATTCCAGGACCACACAGAGGACTTCTGTTCTGACCGAGAGGGCTCGATATCATGGGCGGACCGCACATTCCCATAGGACTCATTGGTGGTCCGCAGCCCATAGGAGAACCAGCCATACCGCCACAAGAGCCACCGCCCATCATCATAGGCCCACAGCTCATATGCCTACTGCTTGATTGATGTTGTTGTGGTGGCGTATCATCAAAAGGATTAGAGGCTACAATTGTATCTCCATAACCTGTAATTAAAAATTAATTACTAGAGATTAGCTATAAAAAAAAAATAAACTTGCTATAATAATCACAAAAAATAAAATATATGTATAAAAATTAATTCATAGATCAACCTTTGAAGAGATGAGCAAGATGTTTAAGGTATTATAAAAAAAAAATTGAAATGCTGTCAGACTAAATAGTATATTGTTAATTATACGAATTTCATGAATGAATTATAACATGAAAACAAATTAAAAACAATTTCTGTTCCATAATAGTATTTAAGTTGTATCAATAACATCCCCTATGTTAATTGTGACAATCCCTTTTTTATATATGATGTAAAAATCACTAAAAACTTTTATAAAAAACATTACATTAATTTTTAAACTTACAAAGGAACCATACCATATCCATAAAGGCAATGGTGTATATAATCATTAGAAAAAAGATAACAAAGATCATAATGCAAAACCAACTTTATGTAGATGATACTTAAAAGGAATATATCTTTAAATTTAAGAATGAAATTATGTATAAAATCACAATTGGAACGTAGTAAAAAAAAATTATAAAAACTTATAATGGTGAACATTACTGAACTATTGTTGCATATAAAACATATTTTTAAAATATAAAATATTTAATTGCTTAATTATTAAAATACATTAATTTAATTTAAATTACTAATCTAAAAAACAAAAGTTGTTATTACAGAGGTGGAGAATAACTCACTAGTTATATAAATAAAAACTAAAAAGATACTGTGACAAAAATATTTTTAAAAACCAGATCATATTAGTTGCCGAAATTTTATAAGACACACAGTCGTTACAAATGGTTGTTTTCTTTCTTACAATGTACACAACAACAAAATAATAAATAAAAATAATATTAACCCAATAGATAAAGAGACCAAAATTATTTTGTGAGAATAATTTTACCTATATATTATTGAATCCATTCAAAGCAACAAACACAAGACCATTATTTATATATTTTTTTTAATTTTTTATTATATTCCTGATATTCATTTTTATTTAACTGAAATTTAATGATACCATAAAATATCATAAACAAGACAATCAGAAATGGGACTACAATCTAAAAGAATGTTTACTACTTAAAGAGAATTTTATTTTCTAAAGTCTGAGAAAGAAAAAAAACCACTTTTTTCAGACAATTCATGTTTCACAGATCAGCACCAGAAACCCACATAAATGGATATTTTGATTGAAATAATAAGTATAAAATATATGAAGGAGAAAACGGTCTGAGTGGAAGCCAAATTAAATTCTCACAAAATAAGAATAGACAAAAAATACACGGGGTTAGGGGCTGAGGAGCACAATTCACCAATAAAATTTTTAATGTTATATTCTAAAACAAATTACTAAGAAATTAATTCTGGAACACTGATGAAAAAGAGTAAGTGCTTTACAAATTATTGTTCACTAACTTTCAGATTAATAAAACTATAAGTGTGTTTTTGATATGCATTCCACCTTGCTATGATTGAACAAAGTAGAATTGACTTAGCTATTCTCTTTGGATAAAATACATAGACAAAGTAAAAACCAAATATCCTATCGCAAAATAATTGCAGTGAATTATAATTATTTCATAAATTAATAGAAAAAATACTGTAATGCATCAGTAGTAGTTTTGTCTTCTCAAACTAAGAATAAGGCTATTTCTTCACCAATCCTATATCCCTGTGCTCTCGCAATTTTTCGATGTATACACGAGGAAGAATGTTCATTGAACATTGCTTTAATTTAGGATCTTGTTGATTTACGAGATTATATTATTTATAATTTTTTTATTAATTGTTTTAGTTTTTAAATATTTTTATTTTGAAGAATAAGGCTAATTGGATATCTATAACCAGACAAGATAACCAAAAAACTACAGATAAAAACAAGCGAATAATAAATTAAATGGATGTTATACAACAATAATTTAATTTAATGCTTTTTACAAAAATTCGATTTACTCCAAATGTTGAATGAACACCAAACTACCAATAAAAATAAGGAAAAACTATTTTTGAAAAAAGAAAAAGCTAACCTATACTCATAACAGATAAGCGGACATATAAACAACTTATCGATCTTAAATTAGCCAATGAGTCTACAATGGTAGTGACAACACTGCACATATGAATGAATAAATTCATAACATTATGATTTCAGGTTATAATGGATTGGATAAGCCATTAGAATTTGTTGTTAAGCAAAAATTTTATAAAGCAAACTCTTAAGGCATCTTAATTCATATAATACTTAAATTTGCAACAGTATATCCAACAACAGCATGAAATTTCGATAGTTTTAACAGCTTTAAATTTAGTCGTATCGCGTTAAATAAATTGACCATTTAGACAATAAGCTTTCTATTTCACATTGCGGAATCATCCCTGATACGTTTCTTATAGAGCTTTATTAAAGCCAATGTATGATGCACATTTCACAACTTAGTAGTGTTCACTGACTATTTTCTACAGGCTTAATTAATGACGAATATACTATGGAATAGATTGAGCATTAAAGACAGATGTAAACATTAATGCTTGATTAAAAGTGGGTTTTTCAATCACTCGACGTACCTTCTTATGATACTAACACTTATTAAAGAAATAAAACACTCTTTACCTGTTAGAGGAGGCGGGAGAAGATCTTGCATAACAGGAGGAGGTTGCTGGTTAGCTGCAGCGGCTGCGGCAGAGTTGTTGTTTGAAGCTCTCCGTTTCTTTTTAGGTGGTGGAGGCTCCGGGTTGGTCATCATTGGTGGTTTGAACTCAGTCATGCCCATACTAATAATAATACTAGATGTTAGGATTTAGATATGAAAGTTGTGTTGCATTTATAGTTATTTATCTCACTATAATACAGACAAATATAAAATATATGAAAGTATTAATAAAAAGCACAGTTATGGACAACAAAGAATCAGTGAATTTAAGCTGATAACAAAATATTTATATAAAACTGTTTAAAAGTATTTAACTGTATCTAATTTATGTTGCTTTATTCAAATCAATAAATAAGATACACAATTATCTTGCTGAAACACAGTTTATAAATCAAAGACTCAATTTAAATCTTGAGTAAAACACTGATTAACACAAAACTCTTAAACTTCCAAGCTAGTGCAAAATAATGACTGGCGATAACCACAAAAATGTTTTGAAATACTTCTCATAAAGCACTTTGTATAATATAAAACAAAAAAAAACCTAGTGCTCATTTTCATAATAACACCAAACATATGAAGATATATATATAAACTTCTCTTAATTAAATATTCTTATCACCTGGATGATGAACAGATACACTTAATGTGTTTAAACATACATACCCACAATTCATCTTTTCATCCGGGAAGAAAGGGGTTCTTGTCATGTGAGGATGAGGCTCCATCCCCGGACAGGGAGGATAATACATTTGGTTGCGCCCCCTTGGCATGCTAAAGAAAATAACAATATTCCTGTTGTAACGACTTCTCAGTTGTTTAACACAAATATAAAAAAATAGACAAATGTATTAATATGAAATGTATACAAATATTCAAATTGATGTATACCTAACATAGGGTGCCATCCCTCCAATATTATGGCTCATTTCACTTCACTTTATTCTCATCGCCCAGCTAAAATAACAATCGCTCTTCTCCGACTGCATTGGGCGACAATGCCTGGACACGTCCTGCCAATTCACAATTGCAAATCATTACTTAAGGAATTAGTAATTAGATATAGTAAACAAACGATATCAATCTAACAAAAAATCTAAACAATTTTTTTTTTAAACACTGGCTAAATATCTCAGTACTTACATATCATAAGATTAATTCTAAAAACTTACATAAAATATTCAAGGGCCCTATCATAATTGAAGGGCCAAACTGAATAAAACAGTATTACATTCCATAAATGGCCTTGCGCTGATTAGGCTGCTGTTCCAGACAGACTGAACTTAAATGACATGTTGTCCTTCCCAGTTCATGGAACCCATTCTTACACACATGACGGGTGCGTCGATAAGTTTTAAACTTCTATAAACCAATCGTTGTATGAAACGGTCACGAGATTGATTAACACTACCGTTATTACAAAATATGGTAAAAGAATCTAATTTTGGTTACTCTAATAGACAAATAAAAGGGAAAAATACTTGGCTAGCGGCTTGATATTTTTGACTATAAACAGCACCATAGAGGAATACTTCTCGGTCCCAAATTTGAGATCATTTTTACAAAAATGATAGTTCATACTTAAACGACAACGAAACCTTTTAAGCAATAAATACAGTATAATTAATTTGATATTTATTTGAGCTAGTAAAACCAATAATAACTATAAAAATAAAAATGAATTGAGGGTAATAATTACACATTATTTTAGACCTCTATGCACATAGTTGTACAGCAGCGCTCAACGCTTATAGCGGAAGAAATGAAAGTCAAAGTTGAATTTTAATGTGCTTTATTTATGGTATTTTGTCAGCCCCCGATATGGATTATTTTTATATCAACTTTAATTTTTTAACGGAAACTTTAACAAGGTTTAAAATCTGTCGTTATTTAGTGGTTAATCTTATAGCAATTAATGCTTCGTTTACCATTGATGACTGTTTATGATTAGATTTTTTTCATTTTTTAATGTCAGCTCGGAAAAAAAGAAAAGTTTAACTTATGAAACCAGATTTTTTAATTGAACGTCAACTATGCATCTTCAGGAAATTCTTGATTTTATATCATTTGGAATGAAATGTTTATAATTATTTCAATTTTGCCTTTGCTATTTATAAATTAATTAACTTAATTATCTTTTGCAAGTTTTTCATATTTCAATTTAAAAGAGATTTAAAGAGAAGCTACTTTCAACTTAAAAGAGATGTTTTAAGACTTTAAGGAACGCTTTTATGACCTCTATTTATAGAATTCTAGTTCTACATGTATATGTGTATTATTTTTAAAATAATAGTAGATATTATTCATCTGCTTTTAAGACTTAAAAATTATTTAAGGTAATACAATCACTAACCTTTATGTGCTGTTATTAATTTAGTGATTCCCTCATACTCCTTTTTATATTAATACCATTGTAGAAATTATTATGAATTTTATAGACCGTTTTAATTTTTTTTCCTTACCTATAATATGAGATGTATCCTAAAGCAAAAGTTATTTACACCCATTTACTTATTTGTTTTTAATTTATTATTTATTTGACATATTAGGTAGTCTTAAATTTGTTTCAGCTACCAGTTTTATTGTTGTTTATTGTATACCAGTGATTGATTAGTTGAAGTAAGTGTAGAAAATTAAATTTGTAGTGGTCTGTTTGACATATCTTTGCAGTATTTTTTTTCTCTTTATATTTCCATCCACACCTGTCAAATACAAGTAATTGACAATCAGCAGATTGGCTGACTGAAGAAAAAAATACAAAATGACATGGAAGGCATGATGAAGAACAGTACCCAGCAGTACCTCTCCATTGGCTTGCTTTAATTTCCTACTCTAATAGGTCCCTCATCCACGTCCTTTTTAGTCTCCTCCTAGTGTTCTCAGGCATGAGAGTAGTGGTCATTTGTTGTATCAATGGGTTTGGGTGTCCATACAGTTTTTCTTGAAAGCGTTTGTAGTACGTTTGTATGTGTTCGTCAACCGTTTGTATTCTTATTGCAGTAGTTTGAGAGCTCTAAATGCTCTTTTTGTTTGCCATTTTAAAATTGCATTTCATTTTATATTTACCTTTGTTTTCTCAACTATAGGAAACTTTATCTATGTGTAATAAAAAGTAAATTAACTTGTTAGGAATTGAGTGATTATAGGGTTGAGTTTCAGTGCCCCAGTGTGATAGAAGGCTTTAAAATGTTGATAATCCTTTCATTAAAAATAAGTAATATATGAATTTTTATTTGGCTCATCTGTATTCTTTATATAATCTTGTTTTATGCCATATATCTTTAGTACTTAGCTCGGATAAAAGGATATTCTTTTTAGGTGTTAAGTAGAGATACTATTGGCTTATTTCGTCAAATTAGAGGCAGGTACATACATGTAGATTATATTATTTAAAAATAATTTTTGATATGCTAAATAATACTGTTCAAATAACTGCAGCAAATTTTTAATGTGGTAATGATTTAGTAATTGGAATAATTAAACAAATATAAATAAATGTTGGAGGTGAGTTCTGCTAATAAGTATAACTAAATGGTGAGTTGTAGAAACCATAGATCCATATTTATAGAGAACTTTATTCACTGAAAATCTGTAGAGTTGTTTGCTATTCATGGTTCAACTGTTTTTTATTTTATAATTTTTTTTATTATATAATTTTTTTAATATTTTATTTGAAAAGAAAAGATATGGCCAGGATCGGGACTCGAACCCGGGATCTTCACCTCTCTGTGTTATTTTATTTTTGTTTTGCCTTTATTGGCTCAGACTACTCTAGCATCCTTATTTAAAGGAAAATTGTCTTATTAATGAAGCTTCAAGAGATGTAGATGTGTTCTGGAAACATTAATAATTTTGTTGAATAATCTGAGTAGTGATAAAAAAAAATTTAACTAAAATATAAAATATTTATCACACACTAATGTTCCAGCCAATATCGAAGGTCCTTCTTGATTAGTGATTAATACTTATATTTCATTTAATGAATTGTTTATATTATTGGAGATTCCTTTTTTACTACCAGTTTGATTTATTTGTCAATCAAGTATAATGCCTAATGGTATGGGATATTTATTCAAAGTACGGGTTTCTCTATTTTGGATGTATTATATGTTTATCTCAGGTACCGAATTAAACAGTTAACATTTATATTTAGATGTTTAAAAGTTTTTTGTTTTTTTTAACTTATACATTTACCTACAGAAGTAATCACAAAACAACTATGTATTTCCAAAATATTTTCTAACTTATATCATAAATTTTTTTTTAGCTGTTGTTTTAAAAGATTTACTCAATAAGGTTTTAATGAAAAAGTATTTATGCTTTAAGAAACAATTTTAGAGACTAAATAACAACATGATAATTTATGAAATAGTTTATCAAAATATTTTTAAGGTTGTACTGATGACCACTCAAAATATATTTTGAAGATGAAAATGGCCTTTTTACAGACTTCAGTTGCTGGGGAATCTTGTATGATTGGACAATATTGGATATTTATATTTTTTATTTTTCCAGTTTGAGAGTAAATTTGTATTTAAGAGAACTGTTTTCTTTCAAATTGATATATCTCTCAATAGACTGCACAGAGTACGTACTCGATCTCATTTGAACCTGAGCTACTAATCTCATTTGTAAATAATTAATAATTATGTTCTTCTATCTTAATTTAATTTGTTTAAACTTTTTTCTATATAAAGAATAAATAAATAAAAGTTTAACAAATACTATTTAGATTATTATATAGATATTAAAAAAGTTAAAATTTCATTATGCTAGAACTTTTATTCAATGATTATTAAAAAACCTTTGTAACTAACCACTTATAGATATAAGATTTTGAAATATTTAAAGTTGAACCCTTTTGTAAAAAGAAATAACTATTTCAATCCTCGTTTCATTTAGGCAAATTGGTACTTGGTATTATTGCATTAATCAAATAGTTTCTTGTTACTTGAAGATGAACTTAACCTCCACCTGGACCATTTTCTCCTTATGATATAAGCTATTAAATTCATTAAGATTATTTCAGATGGGAAGAAATAAATTAAGACACACTGATAACCATCTTAACGTTTTTGTTCTTTTACTACGTTATTTAAAATTATTGTTGCAGTTGACTGGATATATCTTGAAAGAGTGTGAAATAGCTGAGGGTTGCAGTCTGTGAATTTTACAGATAATAAGTATAGCTAATTTTATTTGTGCTAAATTTGAGGTCATCTTCAGGGATAAGGAGAGTGATACAAAGTCAACTCAAGAAATAAATAAAATTCATTGGCTGCAAAGCCCGACCATTTCACATTTTTCTATTTTATGTATTCCTTTATGCTTATTCTGATTTTAGATATGTACGAATCAAATCAAATTTATTTATCAATTTAGTTGCTGATTATATCAGTAAAGGTTTTGATAGTGTTGATGAATTCTGCATAGTGCATGAACAATGTCAGTTTTTTCCTTTTTCTTTAAGATGCACTCCAGAAGTATTTTGTTAAGGATTATAAATATGGCTGGCAAAGACATTTGAAGGCCCTGTAGCTGGAAAGTATTATGTTTTTGTTTTTTAAACAATTATTAAGGTTATTTATATCTAAATGGGAGACCTGTTAAATTATGTTCTATGTGAGACACAAGGGAGATTTAAGATGTATCCATTATTTTTCCCCAGAGCTTGAACCAGAACTAATTTCATAAACTATATTTCACCAATAATATGTTTAGTAATACTAAGTTAATAGAGTAATTAAATATCTAACATTGGACTGATATAGCTTTATATTATATTGGGAATGAGAAATTTGAATTTATGTTGTATTTAAGCGCAATATTTTTCTATCTATATCTTTTAACAAATTTAATTTTTATATATAGTATGTTTGCATTGTAGCATACTTCATGTTAATAAAAGACCAAGAACCAATAACATCAGTTATAAAAAATGCATTTAACTCATTTAAAAAAAATAAATATATTTTAAAAGAAAAATAATTATAATAAAGATTACAGTATTTTTAAAAGCCATGTACCTATGATCAATTTACTGACAATAACATTTTTAAAAATGCAGCAAATAAAGAAAAGTTTTTTAAGAAAATAAAATGGACTCAACTCAAAATAACCAATAACGGAATTAACTACCATTTGCTTACAATCTTCATCCTGTAGTGGAGGAGGGTAATTTTTTTTTTCTTATATAGAATTTTTCACAACAGAAATTGATACGATTGAATAAATAAGGGAAATAATGCATATTATGAGATTGTATAAAATCTTTCAATTTAAAATGACCCTGCACATCTTTTATTATTCTGCATTTAGTGTGTCGTTAGAATGGCCTAAAATACATTTCAACTGCCAAACTCAAAAAGTTTCATTAGTTTATTTTGAATGATTTATCAAAAACATTCATGTTAAATATGGGCATCCACTGGGATATTTTTCGTTTTTGTCATTGCTAACATGGTGTATGAAGGATATACACCATATCTGTGGCACCTGTGCATAGTGGGTTAAGTCGAATTTTGTGAATTTCAAGCTATCTATTTAGAATCGTAATTTTTTTCTCTTTCCTTGTGTCTAACACGCTAAGTGTTCCGTCCGGGAATGATTGATGTTCATCCGGGACAATGAAGGATATTCCTTTGTGAATCGTGGGTTGATACTCCAATCTTGAACTTATAATAAGTTCAGAAAAATTACGATTCTAAGTAGATAGCTTGAAATTCGACTTATCCCACTATGCACAGGTGCCACAGATATATACTCCATGTGAATTCTAAGTGGGTAGTATATATGTTTATTTTAGTTTTAAATAAAAAAATCCCATACTCATCTCCCTGCAATGTTTGTTTAACTATTTCTTGAACTTTGTTGATCTGTATCACTTAGTTTGGAATAGTTATTCTTATGTGGCTGTACAATACCAATACCAATGAGCTCTGAACTGAAATTAACTTAAAGGTATTTTGATGTATTCTTCCTTGGTTCTTTATTTTCAATTTAACGTTAAAAAAGTATTAAAAAAATAAACCCCCTCAAAATACAGAGTTTAACTTAAAAGATAAGTGAAATCTAACAATAAAATAAGAAAGAAATCCAACTGTTTGCCACCCACTGTCAATGCTTTTATATAAGATTATTGGGCTGGTAGATAATTTTTTTATATTTGGCTTCCAAAATTATCTGAAGAACCCAAGATCTCTCTCCTGTCATTTTATTTTCAAATGGGGGCCAATCAAATTTTGTTGACATCTATACTTCAACTATGTAGAAAATTAATAGTTATATGCTTTTGTTTATAGACCTTAAAAACAATAATCATGATAAATTGCAAATCTTCAAGGAGTGGATGCGAGATACAAATCTAAATCTTACGAGTTAAAACAGTCAATAATATATACACAATAAGTTAATCATTAGTGAACCCATTAATAGTTAAGTATCCTCTGGTCATATATGACACTTTCAATAAGAAATGAAAACTTTCTCAATTTTAGAATATTTTCAACATTCAGATTAAATAATTTGTTAAAACATATGCATTCTTAGTGTATGGGTGTGTATGTGCTATATGAAGCACAGGAAGGGTAATCATAAGTCCTCAGTATGTATACAATAAATTTGACAAAAATAGTTAAAAAGTAAACAAAGCATACAATTGGCAGAGTGAAGCTAAGTTAAAAATTAATTAAGTTGTGTTCCTGTTTATTATTTAGCCAAACCACTTCTCATTGTAAACCACAAGATGACTGAGGAAAATAAATAGAAGAAAATAATTTCTTAAAAGCTGAAATAAGATTTTTATAAAATACTCTTTCAGTATTTTTATTACCTTTATTTGAATGATTAATACTCTGTTACTGTTTATAACAAGGCTTCCTTACTGAGAAAGTGTTATCCATGTTTTTACAGTTTGAATTTTATTATTAAAAAATTCGGTAATATGAAAAGTATGTTGTTTTTTTTCTTATTTTTATTGGCTTAGAAGTAACCTTAGAATTTTTATTTTATTTGAGGATATTTTACATGGCAAAAACATTATCCTTTCATGACTTAAAACAGTTTTTAATAAACTAATATTTATTGTTTAAACGTTTTTGTATATACCCTATGATTTTATGGACTTATGTACATGTACCCCAGGCAAGTGCAGGAGAGATGTTTAAGATGCTTACTTGGAAGAAGAATATAGTGGGTGAGAAAATTGAAAAAAAAAACATGGAGGATTGTTCAAAGTGGTGTGAAAATGTTGAGGAGGCCAAGGTCCTTCTATATTAATTGTTTAGAAAAGTAATGAATAAATAATAGGTTGGGGAAATAGAAATCCATTATTTTTGTGAGAAATTCAAACCTTATTTAAGATGTTTCGGATTGTCCGATTTGGGTCAAATATGCACCGTTTTGTTGCCATTTTAAATGTAGCTTCATAATGCCTCTCTCATAGAAGTCTTGGTCCTTATTGGCGAAAAACTCTAGTAATAGATTTTCACAATCTTTTATTGATCCCGAATTCTTATCAATCAGGAAGTTTTGCAATGCGATAAAAAGGTGGTAACCGCTTGTTGCCAGGTCCGGACTATATGGTAGATGCCAATATCCCTACCAAACTCCCTGAGTTTTTGGCGAGCAAAGACGTATGTGGCCTTGAGTTGTCCTGATGAAACGCAACACCTCTTCTGTTGGCCGTTTCTGGTCGATCGCTAATTTCAAACGGTCCAGTTGTTGACAGTAGAGATCTGAATTTAGTGTTTGGCTTATAATAAATGATTCCTTTCAAGTCCCACCAAATACACAGTAGAACATTCCTAGCCGTTAGTCCTGGTTTGGCCACCGTTTGAACTGCTTCAACAGGCTTTGACCACGATCGTTTTCGCACAATATTATCGTATGTGATCCATTTCTCATCCCGTCACCATCCGTTTAAGAAATGGGCCAATTTCATTCCGCTTGGCCAAGGCTTCGCAGATGGAAATTTGATCCATCATCAGTTTTTTGGTGTGGCACCCAATCATCCAGGTTCTTTTAGAATCCATCTTTGCGCAAATGGTTTAAAACTGTTTTATGTCGATCTACATATAGCTCCTGGGCGATGATACGACTACTAACATGCCAATCAACTTCGATTATTTCTGTGATTTTATCAACATTTTCAACGACGGGCCTGCCTGTGCGAGGTGCATCTTTAACATCAAAAATGCCTGAACGGAATCGACGAAACTATAATTACACGTAATTAGCTGTTACATTATTGGCACCATAAACACCATTCACAATTTCAGCGGCCTGGCTTGCATTTTCGCCTTTATCAAAGAAAAACTGTAAAATGTACCAAATTTTCTCTTTGTTGAATTCCATTGCTAACACCCTGTAACTCACAACTGAATGGAACAAACAAAAAAAAAGCCAAAAAAGAATTTTGTTAGCGTGAAATGTCACCTTGACAACGAGCATAAACTTGCAATAGTTTGATCGATACTTTACGAGATATCGGTCACTACAGCCATCTACCGAGAAAATAACGATTTTTTTTCCCCCAGCCTATTATTTGTGATATTCTAAAAATAAATACTTAGCTATAAAAATAAATTTTGAACATTTAATTTATCATGATTATTGCTTTTCTAACAAAAGCACATAACTATTAATTTCCTAAATAGTTGAAGTATAGATGTCAGAAAAATTTGATTGGCCCCCATTTGAAAATGAAATGACAGGAGTGTATTCCTTGAGTTCTTCAGATAATTTTGGAAACCAAATCTAAAAAAAATGATCTACCAGCCCAATAATCTTCTATAAAAGTGTATACAGTGGATGTTATACAGATGGATTACTTGCTTATTTTATTTTCAGATTTCACTTATCTTAACAAGTTAAACTCTGTATTTGTAATGTTAAATTGAAAATAAAGAACCAAAAGAAGAATACATCAAAATACCTCTAAGTTAATTTACTATCAATATAAATATTGTACATATTGGTAGATGTTTTCATGCCTCTGCAAGTGTGTTAACACACACTATATTAGGTGTGTTATTGTTCATTAACATTTATAATTGACATATAATAAAACAATTGTTATAGGGTTTTCAGGGAAAAAAATGTATTAATTCTTGCTATTTGTTCCTCATTTATAGAAAAGGAATAAGGGAGGGACAATTTTGGGATTTTTTAAAAACTATTACTATCTTCACTATCATTGTACTGTTATAGTGTATTTGTACAGTTATTGTTTGTTGCTTTCTGATTTCCTTTTATATATTTTTTAAGCAAAATGAAAACAAATTTGTTGTCATGTTTGGTATTTTTAAAACCCTTCTAGGGACAGCGCTCCTAGTCATAGATTTATAAAACATATCCTAGGTAATCATTTTGGAATATAAATTTGATTTCCAGAAAAAGCATTATAAACGATCTGTATTTACAATAACATCAGATATATGACATTTTGGTTATATATATATAACATCAAAAATATTTACAAAAAAAAAAAGTGACATCCAAACAATTTTTATGACAATGAGCTCCTGAAAACAGTTCAGTATTACTGTATCAGTTATAAAGATAATATATTATCTTTTTAAGCAGAAGCTTGGTAATCAATATTATCGGAACATCGTACAATAATGTTTCTCAGCACCCCCTTGTGATATAATATTATTGCATAATAAATCAGTTCACAGCTGTTTCTGCCTTCAAAATGTGGAATAAAAAGAAAGCAAAATGTATTATAATATTTATGAAATCTTAAGAAAAAATTAAAACATGCAGTGCAGTTAGATGTTAGAAAGGCAAATTGACTGTCAACATGGAACTGAATCAATATTAATTGCCGTGCAAACAAAGCAACATTTACCGCAACATATTGCACAATCAAATTCATACTAAAACTCTGTTTGATTGACAGAATATATTCATTATTTGATCGACAGACTATTCATATTTATTATAATGCAATCTGTGGAAAATTAAATATTTATGGCCGCTTTCAGCTTGGAACATTAACTAGAGGATATTTAAAACTAGTATAAATTTTAATTTTCAACAATAGCATTTATTTAATTAAGCTGAATCATCATAAAATTTGTTTATGATGCATGTATTTTTAGTGTATACAATTTTTTATACAGATGTTGGCATATATAACTTAAAATTAACTAACAATAAAAAAATAGCAAAGAAGAAGAAAATATTCAGGTACAGGCACAAAAACAGCTAATCAAAGGTTGTATTAGAAGAATAAAACAACAATCTTAGGAAAACGTTTGCTCTAGTATATGCTAATAGATACATCTTATTTATTTTATTTTAATCTACAAAATTTACAATTAGCGATCGATTTCCAAAATAATGTATCATTCGTTCTCTTACGTGTTAAAGCTGATAAATAAATATAAACATGAATTTATTTACATCAAATGGATATTTTTTTTATACAAGAGTACATATTTCTGGTGGTGTCGGAGTTCTGTTGGCCATGTCCAAGGTAGTCTGAGGTAAGAGCCCTGGGCTTATACTTCCACTGTTATGTACCAGCGAGGAGTGGATTATTCTCGGGTTGTTTTCTGTAAAAGACTGGTCTTGTGACAGTGCTAGCCTTTGTTGCTGCGCCAAAGCTCTCACTGCGTTTGTTTTTTCCTTAAAAAAAAAGTTTATTCAGTTTTATTATATATTCAGTTTTAATGAAATTGAAATGACATTTATAAATAAAACCAAATTACTAATAAAAATTGTAAATATACAAAAATAAAAACACACAGATTGAATATATATCTTGAATAGTCATGCAAGTAACTTGCACTGAAAAAAAAAAGTTATACCATTACAACCCGTGAAGGGTCTGGGGTTCAGTACATGGTATAGACTAATAGTTCCCAACATGGGGGGCATGAGACGAATTGAAAATGAAAAATTCTAACTTAATTTTGATTATTTTTCTCTTAACAATGCTTCTTTACCATAAATTGAAACATATAATGTCGTATCTTGTGACAGTAAAACTAACTGTTTTGTTTTCAATGTGATATTTATTGTTTTTTTATTATGCCCATACAATTTATTGTGCAAGGGGGGCATAGGAGGAATTCCATGACAGGAAGAGCATGGAAGGTTTTAATTTGAACTAGGGGGGTACATTACTAATATTTTACCTATAGTATTGGATACCCACATTATAGAGGCTGGATGAGCCAAAGGAGGGTCCTAGATACCGTAGGATGCATCTACGGGCACTAACAGATTAAATAAAAGTCTGCCAGCGAGCGGGATTTGAACCTATGACCTTAGGCATGGAAACTCAGCGCTTTACCACTGAGCCATCCGCTCCTTACACTAAAACTGTTTCTAAAGTTCCAAAAAAAAAATAAGTATGCAATAATATACCTTTTGCCATAGAAAAACATTGTGAACCATAGCGCAGCCACAAAATATAATACCAAGTCCTATGAGGACACTTGTGATCACTGCAGGAGTCGAATGGAACTGGATGAATGTATACAAAATGATCCCTGAAACATATTTTCAAATTTTAATTTTTAATGCATTTGGTCATTACCTGGATTGGAAATAAGTGGATTGACTACGAAAAATAACATTGTATATAGAAATAGAAATAGAAAAATAATTTTATTCTGGGACCATGTCCCTTTAGAATCACAGAGATGAACATAATTAAGAAAATATTTATCTGGCCAAAGGCCTACAACTGAGTAAAAACTTATTTACAAAATATCCTGAAAGTAAATAACTAAACAGGTATGTTCAGTGTTATTTATTAAGGTGATGGAAAATTAAAATAAAAAAAAACAGACAAATTTACAATAAAAAGAACTAGGCTTATGAAAAAAAAAACAGTAAATACATGATAGCATCTGGTAACAGAAATAAAAATAAAAAAATGATTTCATTGTGAGTGAGGAATATTTACAGTATATTCATATACATATACATAGATCAATTAATGAAAAGTATATTTAAGTGATTATTTATAAATATTTTAGTTTATTACAGCTTTAATACTTTCATTTAAAGTATTTCAGTAACAGAAATAATATGGATGCAAAAAAATTGGTTTTAATAACTTATTGCAATCTCTATTAAAAAATGCTTATTGCACAGAGATCGATATTAAATATGATCAAAAGTTCTAATTGCTCATTAAACCTATTATAAAAAGAAGCCACAAGAATATATATAAATCTACCTATGTTATTATTTGTTAATACAATTCCTTTATGGAAATGTTTATAAGGAAATAGTATAACACATTCAATTTTGGAAATATTTAGTCATATCACTCTTTCAAAAGAACAATATCATAACTTAAAAAACCTAATTTTTCAGTTGATGTATTTGAAAGTTCCAAAGTAGTTAAAAAAAAAAATGGGTATCGGAGGGTAAGCAAAGCATTCCTATTGTTTGTTCATTTAACATCACTTTATGCTGATATGGCTAATCGGATGAAGCATTCCTATTGTAATGATGGTATTGACATTATTTTATTAGCCATTAGAAAATTTTTAAAGCTTGAAACTTTTTGATTTTGACATATGTCATTATTTCCATAAAACTTCATTCAATGTTCAAACATGATACAACTCAAAACATGAACTAAAACAAAAAAAAAATCCTGTAAATGTAAACCAATTATGATTATGAGTGGATTGTATAAATTAATGAGTAGTTTTTTAAATACTTATGATCCAGAATTAAATAAGTAAACATTAGAATTTAAAAAAGTTGATCACCTGTCAGGAATACAGGAATTGAGACAAAAAATCCTCCAACTGCACAAATTCTAGTAAAGGCAGATTTCTTCAGGTACTTATTGGTTCTGTAATAAAAAAATAAATAACTTATATATGAGATAATTATTCTTTAATTAGGTTAAAATTTAAAAGTTATATGACTTATTAAAGTTTAAAAAATTAATTATACACACCAGACAATAGACATAACATTTATAGAGCACAAGGAACAAGCAAGGGTGGATTGAGGGGGGACACGTGCCCCCCCAGACGTTTTTTGGTGTACTGTGGAGAATCCATCACAGTACATACTTATACGCAAATCACATGATCATAGTTGTTAAAATATATGAATAAAATAACAGAAAGAACATGAGTGAAACTATTGTTTAGATGTTTTAATAAACCTTTGAAACGTTTCTATAAATACTACATGTTTATTTCTAAGTTATTGTTGATATTTTTGCCCGCCTGCCTGTTGTGCCCCTCAAGAAAAAAATCCTGGATCCGCCCTTGGGAACAAATGCAGGGCAAAGAGTATTAAATGAAAAAGTGAAATGTAATCATGAAGGGCTATCTCTTCTTTTTTTTAATTTATAGTGTTATAGTTAGTTATAGTGTTAATTTTAGATCTGTATTAATTACTTTTCTATTCTATTTATTAATATTTGTTCTCTCAATAGCTTCAATATAAAATATTTAAATCAGTAGAGCTTGCATGTGAACATCATGTACACAAATTTTTTAAATTTCATTTTTTAAAGAGAAAAGATAGGCCCTCGTTGGTTTGAGTTTTTAAATATTTTTATTTTTTAAAGAGAAAAGATAGGCCCTCTTCTCTCTTTTCTATTTAAAAAATAAAATATTTAAAAACTCAAAAAAATGACCAATAATTATAAAAAAAATTTAAATTTCAGTTAGTCTGATAAAGGCCATCCAATACACCATACCGATAAATATCAAAGCCAATTGCTAAAATAATAAAAAACTGAAATAAACATATCTCTTTATTCTCATATTATAGAAAAATGTAAATTATCCAATTGACATTTTTTGGCTGGGTCAATTTATACATAATATTTGTCATAGTCTCAATTTTAAAATGTCGAAATCTCTTAACATGGTTTTTTAATCAATTATAAATCATTTAATTCTGATTTATTTATTTATTCTAAGATAAGAGTACTTTCAACATCCTGTGTAGGAACAATGAGTTAGTCTGATGATTAGTCTGTTTTGTTATATTTCTCATTTTTTCAAGCATTTTAAGTAAGTTAATAAAAGGAAACTTAATTTATCCCAGTCCCAAAATACGATTAATGTTTCTTTAAATTCAAGATTAAAATGTAACTCTAAAGTCTTAACTTTGTAAGTTAATTATTGTTCCTGCTTTGGTAACACTGGTAATTCCCGCCCAAAGATTTACAATCAGTAGACTTAAAGCCATATTGGGGAAAGTATGTGTGTGGGTTGTTCATTAAAGCATCACCATGTAAGTATTTTCAAGTAAGCTGGAAAAGAACCATAAGTTCAATTGTTATAAACCGTTGAAACTAAAATTCTTAGTCAGTTACCTTTTGTTAAAATTATAATGAAATACGAACAAAGTAAAAATAAAAATGGAATTATCTTTTTTGGTGGCTTAAATTCACATTATTTAAACTAGATACTCTACTTCTAATGGAAATTTATTGTGCGGGATATAACCTACAAGTATTTTATTTGAAAAATAACAGGTCTACTTTTCGTCTTATAAAATATTATTATAGGATTCACACAATGATATATTATGATAAAAGTAATTTTCTTATTTAATTAATAATGAAAAACGTAAAGGAATAAAATTAGGCAGTTGAGTCTAGGTGTTTATTCTTTAGAAATTCCATTTAATTAAATCGCAAAGTACCCTTTGTGGGGGGGATGAATCTCGCTCTAAGCTACTGCCTATGTAACAGTAAAAGATATTTCCATCAATTGATTATTATTGATATTATTAAATGTAATCGTAATTAAAAAAAATAATTATACCTAAAAGGGTATTTTTAAGATTATGTGAGGATAGGTAACTGACTTGTTTGTTCCATAAGAAGCACTCGGGGTAGGCTTCTGTAAATGACTATTTGTCAAAGGTAACCAATTGGAAATGACTAATATTTTAACATTGTTGAAGTTTTCATGTCAAGTACTATCTTGTATGGCTGAATAGCTCAGTATTATCATGAAAACGTTGAAGAAACAAAAACATGAAGGGCCTTTGGTTCATGAATTGACAAGGAATGTTCTATTTTTAAGCCAACGGTTATGCAGGATGTACAAAATGGACTCAAACGAATTGTAAAAAACACGTTAGAATCATTTGAGGCGCGAACCTGTAACCAGCAGGTCAAGGTCACCCACCATCTCCAGCTCGCTGGCTCAACAGTGCTCCATTATTAAACCATTAATTAAATTATTATTTTTGTTAATAAAATTAATATTATAATTAAGCTAATACTTAAATTATCGTCATGTTGTGATATACTGTGGCGTAGAGTTCAATAGGGTACAATGGCGAAGTCACTCCAAAAGTTATGAAAAAATGTGTCTTTATACCCACCAACTCGAGTTTAGCATTTTAAATAATATTTTTGCAATAAAATAATAAGTAACAAAAAACAATTGGGGTTGTTTTTATCTCGGATTTCTATTTAGAAATCTCCTGTAGTTATCAACTTAGCACCTTCCTACTATTTAAATCAATTACATAATAATGAACGTATTAATTCTAAAGGTGTAAGCTCTGCAGGTTGTAGCTTCTTGCTATGCTACAAGTTTTAACTTTTCATTCAATTCATTTTTAATATTATCGAAAATAAAAATAATCGTGATTTTTATTAAGAAAAAAAGAGTGGAGTTATGGAAAATCCCTTTATTTTATTAGAGAGTATATATTGAGTTGTCTTAGATGATTGACATACACTTTTTGAAAAATATTAGACAGCGATAATGCTTTTTTTATAGATAGGTATCTGCTAACAGCCACATATGGACCTCGTGGAACCTTCCAAGGGTCCTCAAGCCTCAATAAAGTAGGTACCTTTATTGGAGGAAAACTTTAGCATCCTTCGTTTTCTTAGAAACAAAAGTCTCTAACATGTACTGAACCCAAGACAATTCATGAGTTGTAGAGGTACATGTTTTATTAGAGAAAGGTAACCAGAAACTGAAGGGAAAAAATAATGAATAAAAAAATAATGTTCGCCTCCACGATAACTATAAACTGTTTAACGTTACGCCAATTCAGGAGCCAATTAGTATTGTACATACATAATAACAAGAATCAAATGCAACACATCTCACATCAAGAGCAAATAAAACAACCCCTACAACTAATTAAAGCATAAAGATAAAAGAAAATAAGTAAAATTAAGAAGGGAGTAGGGGAAGAGGACAGGGGAGTTGAGATGACCTTGCCTTCCAGCCTTCCAGCCTTCCCTGGATTCCAGGCATAGCGCTCCTCGCTCACTTCACTAGATCTTCCCTCATGTCCGCTGCAAAAAAAATACTATTTGTCCCTCTCATTCCTTGTATTTCGTAATAATTTATCTTTTATTCTTGTTCATTTAAATGATGAAGTTTTCTTCAGTATATATTAAAACGTTTAGTAATATGTTACTGAAACACCTGTCTATACTTCTTCAATTCATGCATGATCAGGACAGAAAAAGGATAATAAAAAAATAAATAAAGCCCAACTAACCTAACAATACCACAAGACGCATCTACTCACATGACCTCCATTTCACAAAACCTATCTACTGAATCTTAAGGAAGGTTACAGCTGGAAAAGGTTTAAAAAAAACAGCTGATTACAACAAATGAAAATAGAAAATATAAAAATAATAGAAAATAGAAAATTATAGTAAAAAATACAGTGCAACAAACCTACAATATTGCAAGACGCATCTACTCACATGATCTACCTTCACAAAACCTAAGTAATGAATCTTAAGGAAGATTAAAGGAAAACAGCTGATATTAACATTATTTATTTTAAAACATCTGTAATACATTTTAATATCAGCTATTTCTTGTTTATTTATAGGCAATATCATACGAATTGGGTTTTTCCCTCTTTATGTTGCAAAGAACAAGTTCATCACCGTTTTCTTCTTTTTACTTTTGGCCAACTCTTTACTAACCACTAACCCGTTACTATTCGATCTTTATCCTTTTTAGTACAGTTATTTGATTTTGGTTACTGAAAGAAACTGCTTCAAATAACCAGATTGGTATTAAAGGTGTCACATCTGCAGACATGCTGACAGCTTTACTAAGACTTGACCGAGCAGCGACCTTTGTAGACTTCAGGGTGGATTTTTAACCCGTCGCTTACGAGACAACTCCTACTACTTATAAATATGTAATGTTTATTTAATGAAAATAAACACACTAATTAGTCTAACTTATATATTGTAGGCCCCCTCACAATAAATAATAAGTTAATCTTATGAGTGTTTTTGATTTCATTAACAGCGACCCGAATGGTTTCTGAACATTTAAAACATATATCATCTCCACACCTTGACAAATTGATAAGAGGAGGTAAGTACGAATTGAGTCCTTAATGCCAAAAAAGTTACTATTTGAGTATTGTTATCCTTTCCTTAGTGTTTGAATAGTATCCTGAACTTTTTCCTAAACTTATTTATCACGACGACTGTAGTTTATTATTATTTGTTGTATAAAGACTACGTTTCCAGCATTCTATTAATTGCTGCTTGATGATTATTACAGATGTGACAAGAAATGATACAGTGAGCATTCGAGTAATATTCGGTTAGTCAGTAATTGTTTACGACTTTAAGTTCATTTCTTCTCTTGAATGAATGCCTAAGGCATTAACACTTTATTTAGCTTTAATTGCAATCACACTTTATTTAGTTCATGTATGTCATTTTCACTTCAAAATAATTATTTAAATGATTATACAAATAAAATATTAATATCCATAATTATTTAACTCAGCGTTGGCAGTTTCAATCTAAACAGAAAATTTAGTTGCCTGGTATCGCTGAAGGAATACCTCAATTATATTAAGTTTAAGTTTATTTTATAATAATTGAATTAACTTAAATTATTTTCCTATTTATAGTGGTAAAGGTAAAATTGTATTCTTTTTTTACTTTTCAACAGTTGAAGCTATTTGGTTGCCGTCCTACAACTAACTTGACTTCTCTCCTAGAATTACTTCCAAGAGAATTTTTCTACCTGAGCAGGGTCCACAGGTAAGCACATACCTCTAGGCAAATGGCTTATAAGTTTTTAAAAATCTCAATCTAAGAAGTGGGGTATTTTAATAGAACAAGAGTGTGTACGAGTACATGTACTATGCTATGTGAATAACACCAGATGTTCATTTAATCCTTGAAAAGTGATCACACCACTGTACAGGATAATGATTTATGAGTTAACGTTCAACCGTCAGGTTTTCCCCCTCAATTGATAAAGGTTGAGTGAGCCTCAAGATGGTCTGTAGATCCCACTGAGTCCAACTGTTATAATTAAATAAATCAGTCACAGCAGGATTTGAATCCACACATCTCTACAGCCTGAGCTACTTCATTCCTCAATAACAGTAAGGTTTCTAAAGAATAATTCATTACTATATAAGAATTTTTTTTTTTTAATCTCCACTCGGACCATTTTCTTCTCCATATTTATACTGTCAAATAATAATTATTCAAGAAAAAAAGTAAATATTAATACTTTTTAATGACTTTTCACCAAATTCAAATAATCTAAATACAACAAAATGTTCTGTAATATACTGTAATATTAATTACCATATAGTACAATCAACTTATATAATGCAATCTAATATTCATTAATAAACAATATAATCGACTAGTTTAATTTATGAAGTTATAAAGGCATTGATTGGCTAATAGGTAACGGGCACACGAGGGTCAGGCGAAGGAACGGAATGCATTGGCTTCGACATTTACAATAGAAAGTATTTTGGTTTCACTTCGCTATCCTGCTCTTTTAACTTCATCTTATATGATAATGATTATCAAATAAATTGTTTAAAAAAATATGCTTTCTCAAATATAACATAAAAAATAATGAAGAATAGAGTTGAAGCTAAAATATCGGAGGAGTTAGCACATATCACCTGGCTTAGAGCTTTGTTCTAAAGGTCATTACATAATATGTACTATAATTTTATTTTTAATATTTATCCTAAAAGTTCCGGAAAAAAGCTTTCGAATAGCCAGAAAAAAAATAACAAAATATAACGTATCACCTAATTAAGATATTTTTATATGAAATAAGAGGCTGGGTGAGTTCCAGTAGATACTTTTGATCTTCCGGACACGACTGATGGATAACAGAATAACTAATTTATCTGGTAAAATGGGTCTCGATCGTCCTTAGAGATCAGCGTCGTGGCTCAGTGCTCAGATGCACTGAGCTACCCCGCCTTTGCTTAAAATTAAATAAATGTCGTTCCTTAATATAGAATTCAACAAGAGAGAAAAAAAAATGAAAAGTCTCAAGTCTCTGAAATAGTGGAGAAACTAAACAGTCAACGTTTCTTCAACTGAGGCAATATTAGGGCGCGCACAAAAAGGAAAATAACATCAAAGAAGACTAAGTGCAGGATATCTCACATCTACAGTTCAAACAGACTCATCAATCTCACTCCAAGACGTTCTACAAACAAGTGACTAAAGGCTTTAATTTTTTGGGGGATTTTTTCCCTACTGCATTCTAATTTATAATTGATGCCGATTTTTGAGTTCTTGGTAATTTTTATTAAATATTGTTCCATTGAAAAAAATCTATATCATCTTAATTTTGACCTTAGCCAATTGTTTAAAAAAAACACAGACAACCAGCAACCCTAATTCCCATCCTTGACAGTAAAGAAGCAGAGACAGTAGCAGATGGGAGTGATTCCTGGAATATTTGAGCGATACCATCTTCGAATCGGGTTCCGCCTTTAGGCAACCAAACGTACCCGCATTCCAGTCAAGGGAGATCAGAAGATCCTGGCAGAGGCAAGTATTTATGGTGATTACTGGCATAGATTATTATTATTATTTAAGTATTTTCTTAAGAAGCGAATACGAAACTAAAGCAACCCTAGTTTATTTCTTCGTCTTTTAAAGTAAATATTTCCTCAAGGTAGTATCCTTGGTCCAAACCTATATACAGTTTATACAGCTGACATCCCAACTCATCCTAATACTATCCTTACCACGTATGCTGATGATACATGTGTATTATCAGTCAACACCAATCCACTTATTGCATCCCAAAGCCTCCAATCCCATATCACTGATCTTGAAGATTGGTGTGAAAACTGGAGAATTAAAATAAATTCTCAAAAATGGCATCAAATCACTTTTACCTTACGTCGTAAACCAGTGACTTCCTGCCCTTCAGTATCCTTTAATAATATCCCTGTGGTGCCTGTAGAACAGATCCGATACTTAGGGTTGCACCTTGACAAACGATTAACCTGGAATCCTCATACAAGACTGAAAAGACTAGAAACCGCACGACGTTTCAGGCTACTTCAACACTTACTAGACAAACGCTCTAAGCTCCCAATTAACTACAAAAGAATGATCTACATGACCATCATACGATCTATTTGGACTTACGGAGTAGAGCTTTAGGGCTCCACTAAGCCATCGAATTCCTCTCGTATCCAATCCTTACAGTCCAAAATCCATCGTAAAATCCTCAATGCTCCTTATTTTGATAAGAATAAAGTCATCCATAACGACCTTAATGTCCCTTTTGTTGCTGATTTGGCCCGAACCCGGTATCTATCCTTTTATAACAAACTTCATTACCACTCAAACCCTCTAGTTTCAAACCTAGCTTCCTCTTCAATTCCCGATAATCCTCCGAGGCGTCTGAAAAGAAGATGGCCACGTGACCTTCTTAGTTGAACTTTGATTTGAGTACTACCAGTGGGTAGTTTCTCTACTTGTCATTATCATGTCATTATATGCCACTTAGCCTATTTACTTGTTGTATTATTGTAATAGTAGGTATCAATAAATAAATTGTTGTAGATATCAATAAATAAATTTAGAAAAAAATAAATAAATATTACAAGTCGAATAATGATTGGTTGTTTTAACGCTTATTTTTATTAATGTTTGGCTTTAAGAGTAAAAAATACTGCCGATGGTTATTATTGCTTTCATCACTAGACAATATCCGATTCATTATTCCATTTTAAATTTTTATTTTACGATGGTATTTGGGGTCCACCTGTAGCATAATCTATTAATTTGTTTATGATTGCCCTATTAATTTTTCGGATCTATTAATATTAATGGTCAAAGGAGACGCCATACCAACCGAAAAATGTACGAGATGTTTGGGGATCCCAACCTCAATACGAGTACTTGGGTATAAATTGATAGATTAAGAAGGGCCGGCCATGTGGCCAGAATGAATCCCAAAGGCAGCCATATTGGATAGAGACGCCTGCCCCAAACTAGGTGGAAAGGCGTATTGTTATTGTTTTATGATATAATAATTAAATTTCGATAAATGTCGATTTTTATACTTAAACAGAGAGTACCTAAGGGCTTGGAAGGGTTGGAGAGGCAGATTTAGTAAACAGGTGATCCACCCTTTATAAACTTTCTTATAGATAGTAGGATAGTAAAATATTGTTGATACTGCGAGTGATCATGGAGGCCATGGTAATATGTTATTTACAATGGAAGAGGGAATAGCGGCCCCTCAAAGCGGGCTGGAGATGATCCCTTTCAGCTCAACACAATGCCTTACATGCAGGAATCCGCTCCTACCCGATCCCTCTATGGTCTCGCCACAAGCTTCTTTTTATGATTTTCACGTTGTTAGTTTGGCATTATAAAAAAAAAAATATATTTATGTTAATATTACCTACATTACATTAATTATGTTGATTAAACTAGTAATTTATTAAATAGCGAACCTTCTCTTTATCAATGGTTTTTTACTTGACATGTGTGGATACAAATATAAAGAGAATAAAGAATTTATTAAGAATGTTTCTGGTAATTAGGATTTATTGGATTGGTAACACTGATAAAGACCGTTGCTAAACAGATCAGTTAGCCATGGTGACCGTTTTTTATAGTTGTATTATTTGCGCTGAAACTTAATTGCCTTCTGGAAGTAATATTTTGCTAAATTCAGCAATATAAACCAGTGGTAAAACGTAGCTTTGCTTCAGAATATCATATATAATAAATATATGATGTCTACATATTAAAAGTTAAACATGAAATACAATAGTTTACCTTTCTCCATCCGGTGAATCTCTAACCAGCTTAACCGCAAACAGGAACTGTACGGCACAGACCAGGAGGCAACAGAGGTTAAGTGAGAGGGAAAGGGCACACAGGGCTAAAGTCACTTCATAGACGAGAACGTACTCGTCCGGCGATATCACAGTCACTTGGTCCGACCTAAGGAAGTCTTTCACGTCTGCGGCGGTCACTGGAGAGATCTTTAGCATGAAGACCAGCGACAGGAGGGCCAGGAGGAGGGACACCAAGCAGAGGAGGCCCAGCGAGGTCAGCATCTCCCGCACGCCGGGCTCTCGCCGCTCCAGCAGCTGTTTGGTCGAGTTGCTGCTCAGCGGAGGTCGCCCCGAGGAGAGGTTGAGGCCGCCGTTGGCCACACGCCCGCTGCTCGCCATCCCCAGCGGGCTCACGCTGCTCGAGTTGCCACCCAGCGAGTGCTTCGAGGTGCTCAGGGTGGATACGTTGAGGCCCACTTGGGGGTTGTAGCCGTTCCTGGGGTCGAAGTAGGTGGGTGCTGGGGGCGGCGCTGTTGACCTTGAGATGTGGAGGCCGCCATTGGACAATCCCATTGGGCTCACACTCGCCGGTGTCCCCGCAGAATGCTTGGAAGTACTGAGAGTCGAGGTATTGCTGTAGGGGTTGCCCATGTTGAAGGACCTATGGTGGCCGGAGTTGGTGCTGACGTTGAGGACGGGGCCGTAGTTGTGCGGAGGCGGCGACCTGTAGATCCTGTGCACCTCGCTGGGGGCATAGCCCCGCGGGTCCTGCGATATCTGCCTCGGTCCTCCGTTGCCCAATCCTCCGGATACCGTGTGCTTTAGCATACTGGACCAGGGCTCAAGCTGTTACTTATGAACAACACTTCCATCTTTGCTATGTGTCCATTCTAGCTATCGAGATCTCTATCATGTTCTGAAATCAGGAGCCTAACGAGACGCGCCACCCTGGGGTGGCGCTGACACGGTTGTGCCTTAACCGCAAATCTCGAAACCACAACACTCCGCACAAGTTAGCACTTCACAAATGATATGATTCGCAATAATTTTTCTTAGCAGCAGATCCTGAACCTTATTCAGCGTTCAGAATCTGAGAAATAGTTCGCATGATTCGTTCGCTGAGGGAGGAAACTTCATTGCTTTGTCGTCGAAACCTGAAACATGACCAGAAATCGCCTATGAGTTTTAATTATATTTCAAATAAAAATAATCTTTTTACATTTCAGTATTAAATAATTAAATCGCAATTAAGATGGCTACTACAATATAGAATAAAATATCATCGGTTTGTTTGCTAAATAAGAAATAGAATAACTTCTCAAACCACATCCCTTAATGATAGAACCAGATTGGAGAAGGAATGCTGATAAAGAGAGCGATGTAGATAGCAGGGAGGAGGAGAGGGGAGAGGGTGAGGGGTGTTGAGTTTGGCGCCCAAACAGTCGGAGCGGCCTTGGCAGACCGGTTGCCCGCGGCCAATACCTCCATCGCTCTTCTCATTGCTTCCCTGTCTATCTCTATGCATCTACTCATCCTCACTAGGCTGCAATTAGAGTACTATCTAAAATAGAGATAAATAAATATGAAAAATAAAGATTAATAATCGCCGATGCTAACAAGAACTAATACCACTGGATAGGTACAAGATATATACCCGCATGGAGGTCACTAGTACTCGAATAGAACCAACAACGATATAACACAGATGTTAATTACTAATTAATAATTAGACAGTAACATTTTCTTATATGGCTATAAAATAGAGATGCGTTTGTTACACTCTATTAATGACCAATATTAATAATTAAGTTAATAAAGAGAAGAGTTTAGAAAGAATTCTGAATAGGTTGATGATTACTCCGATGTAAATTTAATAATAATGACACGTAATTTATTGATTAATTAAATATAAATATGGAAATAAAACCAACACATTCTTTTTTTTTTGATCGGGTAACAATGAAGTCTATTAAGTAATAATCTATGGGCAGGCATTGACGTGGATGGGGCCATTGTCTGAGGCCTGACCTTGTGGATGTAGGTTTCTCAAGTATTGGGCGGACGTAGGTAGTAAGGGTCAGATTATTCACATCGTACCTCCTGGTTCGATTAATACATAGATTTATAGAAATTGATGTTTTAATCGATTTTTATCGAAATTGTATGGCTTCAAAAAAATATTTTAAATAATAAGAAATTGAACAATTTCCCTACTTCCTGATTCATTTGTGGTTCATTTTATAATTCATGTATGGAGCAGCTCAATGTGTTAGGGCACTGCTCTGCAGATCTGTACTGTTGTAATAGATTACGAGTATGTAAAAAGACGGGGATATCGTATATAGTATGTGTTAATTATTTATTTTGATGTGAGCTGTTGATAACCTTAGGGTACTTCAGACCTTCCTGTGATTCGTCCAACTGCTATAAAGTGTGTGGATATCGTTATTTAGAAGAAAACTGGGCGGTTGATTTGATTTGATTCGGTCAGATCTCTTCCCTGCGTAATCGTTGGCTTAGAATAGTATAGCTCTTTACAGGTACTCAACCTAAGATATTTCATTCTTCATAGGTTGTATTGGTACATATTATTCTTGAATAAACAGTATAATATTTTTTACCTCCACCCGAACTATTTTCTTCCTCATGGTACATATTTTATATTACATTTGACATTTTATAAAAAATAAAAGTACTATAAAATAAGAGAAAGAAAATCCGTAGAGGTAAAAAAAAATCTCTCATATAGGGAGAACTGTTTACTGTTTATTTATTAATAATAATAATATATATATATATATATATATATATATATACATATATGTATAAAGGTCAACTAATATTATTCAACAAGTACTATAAAATAACTCTACAGCCGATGAATAATTGATTAATTCGAATTTTCATGATTTTCTTGTACTTAAACAAGCAAAATAGTGTTATGGAGAACGGAGATAGTTGGGAGTGCAGTCAAAAAAACACCAAATAAGTACCAGACTTAAATTTAGTTAGTGCCGACGTTTCGACCTAAAATGTTGGCCATCATCTATGAGAGAGAAACAAATAGAACAAAAAATGTTCGTTTCTCTCTCATAGCCCTGATGATGGCCCACATTATAGGTCGAAACGTCGGCACTAACTAAATATAAGTCTGGTACTTATTTGGTGTTTTTTGACTGCACCCCCCAACTATCTCCGTTCTCCATTTTATCATCCAGTCAACTATTTTCCTCTCATACAAAAATAGGGTTATGTTCGTTGTGGATAAGGGGCTAAGTCAGGCATAGGTTTGAAATGGAGTTATCCCTATAGTTGGAGAGTATAAAGTTATACACGGGAGAAGATGGAGTTATACATTTCAAACCAAAAACTAGGAAAATGTCACGATTCCACTTCCCTTAGTACCATTAACACATTCTGGGTAAAATTCGACTTACTTTTCGAATTATCTTATATTCGTATTTTTCACTAAGAATTTACTTGGGATAATTAATTACGTCATTCGATTTCCAAAACTAGATTTTTACTTCGTACTTTTTAAAAATTATTATTATTCCTGTAATCCCAGTAACTAGATTTTGGAAGGTTTTGCTCAGAATTTCAAAAGATTCGCTCCCCTCCCCCACCAATGGAACTGCTAACTTCATATTTAAAAATAGAACTGTCGAATATAACAGTGTATTAGTGAACGGTGTAAACAAAGAGATAGTAAACAGTTTACATTAGTGAAGGCTGCCATGCCCTACTAGATAGATATTTAAAATGATTTAAATGGCCCCTTTCTCTGTTTGGCCTCGACATTCCATTTCCTTGGCAATCCTTTATAAGCCAGCCAACTTGTGTGTTTATCTCCATCCTTCTAATGTATACAGATGGATCGTTTCTCGCTTGATGGATCGTGTTTGGATTTAGGATGTGAAGCAATAGTAATATAAACACATCTGACCCTTCCTTGTCTCATATTTAAAAAAAAAAAAAAAAAATATATATATATATATATATTGAGTTTTAAACAATACAAATAATAACTATTTAAAAACATACATACAGAAATTATTAAAATGTATTTGGAAAAATTGGAAAATTCTTTAAAATACTGAATAGCATCTAACCAGCAGGTTTGCCAATTCAAGTATAATCCGACGATAACAACAAATTCTAATCAATTTGGATTAAATACAACACATCTTACACCAACATACTTATGGATTAGAAACCTCACTACTTAATTTAACTAGGTACTTAACGTTTTAGTAAAGTTACACGGATATAATTTTAGATATTGAAGTTGAGTTAAGTACTTATTACTTAGTTTGTACCCCTATGGTAAGCCTATTAAAATATGAGTACCCATTTAGCATTGTTTTGAGAGATGATGTATTTTACATTATATAAAATAATGTTTTTTTTTTAATTTTAGATTTATTTTATTTATAGGTACAAAAAAAAAAGAAAAAAGTTTATTAGATTATTAAATATGCATTCTTTGCATTGAAATAACGGTCCTAAGATGGAAATATTTTTAAAATGGATACATACAATTTTTTTCTATTTAAATTAAAAAAAAGTGCTGTATTTGGCTGAAAGAATGTCAGATAAAGTGGATTTGTGATGTGGAAGTTTTTAGTTCTTTAAGTCGATTTCTTGAACTCATATTTCGCATTTGTGATCCTTATTTAGTGTTTTAAATAATTTAGTTTTGGGATCGCGATCTGAATAGAAAATTAAACTCTAAAATAACCTGCATATTAAGCTAAAAAAAGGCGCTAATTTTAGCTATTAAAGGAGTTTTGTTATTATGTATTGGTTATTAATTATAACAATTAAAATCAGCAATATATAATCAATTAAAAATTATAGTCACCTGAGATTATATTGCTCGTCGTAGGGTCCAGGCCTCTTGTGCCCCTCATTCAGCAAAACTCTGTAAAAATCAAAACAATTTAAATTAAATGGTTATTTAGAAAATTTAAAACTATTTTGTTATAAGGAATACTCTATTATTGTAATCTAATCTTATATAATACGGTTAAGTAAAATATATATTAAACTAATATTGTCTTTTAAAACTATAATAATTTAAAACATTCTTTAAATTTATGGAGTAAACTATATCCTTATTTACTCTAAAAGACAATAAGTGGTTCATCGCCATTTTTTCTGCCTGTAGATAGAAAAGATTTCCATTCTACGAGTATCATATTATTTATTTATTTGACGCGAAACACCTATGAAGGACTACGCGACTACGAGGCAGCGTTTTGTTTATTTCCAGTTTTTCTCAGCCTATCTTTGCCTCATGACTTCACTGAAGGTTTTTCTCCTTTTTTCTGTCCAGGCCTTGGACGGAAATTTTTTTTCTGTCTGATACTAGTACCACATTTTTGAGGAATTTTTGGTATTCCCGTTCTGTTTTCTAATAAATCTTGTTAATCCTATATATATATATATATATATATATATATATATATATATATATAATGGCGTAGGGAGTTGGCGGCCCCATCGCCCAGTCTGCAGACTGCAATCAGCCACTGGTCCTCCAGGTTGGGGGTTGGGCATAGGGTCAATAACCCTACCTAGTAAAAAAATAAATATTTTGAAACCTAATGTCATCTATATATATAACTCTACACTTTGACAGAAATTTACAACTTTATAGTTGAAGTTTTAAGTCAATGTAGCGAATAGATCGAGATTCAAGTTAAGAAGAGTTGTGCAAAAATCCTTGTTTAGGCCGTACTTTGGAAGGGACTTAAAATGGGGTTTCCGAGAAAATACGGTATCAGGTACTCGCTAAAGATCCGTTTCCCAATTATAGCTGGATATGCAAAATTTAGAACTGCCACTAATATCATCGTACGAGTAGTTATGGTAACATACAGCGACGCTAAAAGAATAAGCAATAAATTGGTGGAAAGGTTACAAATAAATCATTTAAAAAAGATCTAATTTTGTTTCAATAGTGATACAAAAATATATTGATATGGACAATCAGGAGTTTCTGTCTGTACCTAGAGAAGGTTTTCGTTCTACCACACTACTTGCATGCTATGACAAAAAACTGTCCCTGTATAGATTTGTGTTTAGATGAAGTAAGAGTAGGAAAGTTGCGCACCCCGGAATTTTGTATAATGGAGAATGGAGATAGTTGAGGGATGCAGTTAAGAAATAAGTCAAGACTTGTTTATATTTGTGCCGACGTTTCGACCTACTTTGTAGCGCATATACTCATTAGTTCTGGGAGAGGCGGCTGGGTGAAATGATTTTTGTATAAGATAGTAAAAAATGTCGTACTTCGGTAGAGATGATCGATAGGAGCTCCGAGCCTATACGGTTTCAGGTACTCATTAATGATCCTAATTCTAATTATACCTAAACTACTAAGCCCAAGATCGCGGGTTCGTAGCCCGACAGACGGCCCTAGGATTTTTTAAGGGAGTAATAGTTAATAGGGAATAGTTACGCCGTCCTTTGGAAGGGACGTTAAACGGGTGTCCCGAGCCTGTACGATGTCAGATACTCGTTAAAAATCCCTATCCTAATTAAACCTGGATATACAAAATTTAGAGTTCTCACTGTAGCATCGTCCGATTAGTCATAGCAGCATAAAGTGACGTTAAATGAACTTGTTACTAAATAATTATACCTGGATTGGCAAAATTCAGACCTCCCATTGTAACATCGACTGATAAGCTTTAGATGCAATAAGTGACGCTAAATGAATAAACAAACAAACAAGAGTTACGCATGTTTTGTATTTACTTATATATTGCGCATGTTTTTTTAATCTTCTTTGACATGTGTTGTTTTTAATTGTCCCATTGCCCTTATGCCGGAACGTAATGGATTAGTAGCAGAGGTGCGTAGATGAGGAGGTGATGGCTTCTTTGAAATTCCTTCCTAGTGCTCCCCACCTCTGCCTTCGAGATCTAACGGTCAGCTCTTTTTCTTCTTAGTCCTTAACTATTTTCTAGAACGGAGGAAGAAAGCAAGAATGATCGGACTGCGATGATTGCCGTTGTCTCGTCAAGGAATTGATTGGTGGCACTCCTACCCGACAATCATTTAATTAAAAAAAACAGAAGAAGTTCCGTGAAAGATGATATTTCAGTTCAGTCACAAGCATGAGAGTGGTGCTGTAGTATAAGTTTGTATATACATTTTTAAAATATTATGTAATACACCATTTGAGATAGATACATGAAGTGACTACTGCCAACAAAGCAATCTAAAACTATACCAACAATTATATGTATTATTGTGTTTACCAAATAGGAGCTACACTAGCTCATCTACTAGAAGGAGTGGTAACTAACTGCTTTGATCTTAATTGCAATATTCGTATTGAATGGAACTTGTCTAAGCTATTGCTTATAATGTTAATGTAGTAATATTCTGGAGTTCTAAGATTTAGTTAATTTTTAGTGAAGCAATATTTTATCGGTGTTGCCTAGCAATGGATCGAAACTACTGTTTGTTAAGTCTTTGATCCTGCTTTATCAATTAAATTATAAATATTTTTAATAATTGGCAAATCACAAAGCTGTTGTTCTGGAAAAAACAGGACACGTACTAAGGAATCTTGTCGTTCATGAATGGCAGGGAATAACCATTGAAAGGAGTTTTACTATTGTGATACGAGTGGAAACTGCTCCGAGAGCTGGGTGGGCGTTGCATTGTCTCTTCATGGCGGAGGGAAGGTTGAAGGTATGCAGGTCAGCTCATTCTTATAACACTGTTAGTGTTCTTCGTCACTCAGGATTTAGGAGTAATAGCAACATTATTGCCTACATGTATACATACACATCCGACAGCATCTGTGTATGTAGTGTTTAAAAGACTGCCCAATGGGAATTCCATTGCCTATCTGTATTTAGGATACGAATACTGGTAACCTCAATGTTCTGTACATCGAGTGCAGATGTTGTGGGTGTGTAAATTGTTATTATGATGATATAGTAAATACTTTCAGATTTAGATTACAGGTATCGGACTAGTATTTCTAACGTGACACAACTCAGAAATCTGTTTTTTCCGGGGGTGAGTTATGAACGTGAATGATACTCATCAAAACTGTATCAACCTAGCTTCAGAGCTTGTCTTCCAGAAGGCACTTGTGTCGCTCTTTAGTGTCCTAATGCTATTCCGAGCTCAATAATAACTGTTTCCAAAAATGGAGGTGCCACTTTAGAAATTGTTGTGGTACTTAAAGTTGGAGAGAGTTTTTGACAGGTTACTTGAGAGTAGAGTTAGGTAATTTCACCTGTTATCAGAATACAGTTGTTACTTTATCCTCAAAATAAAAAAAAAACACACATCTGAAACTCAATTCATGGAAAGAAGGTAACATTGAGGTTACATACTTTATTTTATATGTAGTTTGTTTGTTTGTTCATTTAACGTCACTTTATGCTGCTATGGCTAATCGGACGATGCTACAGTGGGAGCTTTAAATTTTGTCTATACAGGTTTAATTAGGATAGGGATTTTTAACGAGTACCTGACATCGTACAGGCTCGGGACCCCCGTTTAACGTCCCTTCCGAAGGACGGCGTAACTAAGGATTTTTTACTCTTACCCTTAAAAAATCGTAGGGCCACCTGCCGGGCTACGAACCCTAGATCTTGGGTTTAGTAGTTTGTTACCACTAGACCACAGGTGACCGTTGCTTTATATGTAGTTACAGGTATTATGGTACAAGTTTTATGTTTTGGAGAACTGTATGATAAGGTATTTTTTATTTATTTTTGATTAATACCTGATTTATCATATCTCCTAAGAATTTATCTTACAATTGATAATTTATCTTGGGCTTATGATACTACAGTGTGTTTTTTAAAATAATTTTTATTATCACCACGGGTTTTTATGGTTTTTAAACATTGAAAAAGGATTTTACGAGACCTTTTTTACTTTACAGTTTACAATTTAAGATAAGCATATGGAGCAGAAAGATTTTTATTACCGTATTCATTACAAGCACATAATATACAAACACTATATGCAAACACTTCCATAGGTTACTACGAGTATTCTTTATATTTTAGTAAGAAAATATTAAAAAAAAAGGAGAAAAAAAAATCTTCCTGTGTGGTTTATCAGTAATTTCTAATTGAGCATAGATCCTTTATTCTAACACAGGAATGTTATTTTTGAATATTTTGCTATGTTTTGAATTATAGTAGCGTTAGAATACTTCATTTGGGGGTTGCTATTCGACAAGAAGAACGCACATTGTTACACCAGTAATTACAAGTGTGTTTGATCAGCAAATACATTTTAATTAACGCTTTGTTATTTAGATTCCATTGATTCTGTTTTTTGTACAGGTAATTTTATCGCTAAAAAAAAAACTTATGATGATGGGTATTGAAATTATATTTCGTTTTCGTAAATTAAAAAAGAGGTATGAGTATAAATATTTACGAATCTCGAAATCAAATTCTAATTTGTTTTTTCATTCGGAATAATGTTTTCATCTTCTTAATAAAGAATTGGATCCATACTTGGTAATTGTGGCATCTGGGTAAAAAGGCAAAAACATAAACCTTATCAATGAATATATTTTAATTATGTATTTTTATTCATTAAATAGCACTAGTTTTGTTCTCATTGAAGATGTCTTTGTGATTAAGTTTGTATGCATTATATTTTATTTTTATAATATGAAATACTGTAAAAGGTCACTACTATACGTGTACAATGTTATTGTGTACACAGCAAGGCCGTAGCCAAGAGGAGATTAGGGGGGTGAACCCCCCTTCCCCCTCCCCCCCCCCCGAATTCCCGAAAGTTAGTTAGTATAAAAAATTTAATACTAGGTTAAAAAAGTGCTAATTAAATTAAAAACAACACACACAATAGAGGATCCAACACATTTTACATCATTATGCATTGCAACAAGCATATTTATATTATAACATAATATGTTTGAAAATGTCCTCCAACAACTTCACAATAATTAACAATCGTATCGAAAATCAAGAATTGAAGTGTTGTTGTTGCGCATTGCATTTAAATCATTCATCATCCAATAATAGTTTATATGGGAAAATTTATCCAAATTTTAAAAATTATCATGAATAATGGTATTAAAATCCTCGATCCTGACCTGACCCTTCCCCCCCGAAATATTCTCCTGGGTACGGACTTAGTACACAGTTGTAATTATATACGTGTGTAATGTTATTGTGTACACAGTTGTAACTATATACGTGTACAATGTTATTGTAGAGACAGTTGTAATTATATACGAGTACAATGTTATTGTGTACACAGTTGTAATTATTCATAAATGTTATTTTGGAGGACGAGAAAGGTAAAATCTATTTCTATACATTTTTTTACATGGTATTTTTCAAAATATTTATGATTATATGTTATAACAGAATATAATAACGATAATGACCCTAGGCTTTGTAATTGTGTATATTACGGGTTTTGTTTTGTAAATATAAAAAAAATTCTTTAATTTATTTTTTTTTATTAGTTTACCCTCTACGTTATATTTATTCTTTTATTTATTTATTCATATTTCTCAGCTGGTTTTGGGGATAGTCCACTTGCCCCAAGACTCTGGAAGCACACCAGAGACCAGGCGCCACTGTCAAAGTAACAAAAGAAATAAATGTTCCTCTTCAGAACTTGGTGGTACCCTCCTAGTCCAAACTGTACCTGTACGTCGACAGCTTTCTATCAACACAATGTTATAGCTAGTATTATCATTATCTATGGTATACCTAAGGTATTATTAATTTAATGTTTTATTAATACTTCTTTAATATCACATCATTATGAGTTTCAATAATTATATAATTCATCTATAATATTTTTGGGTGCCTTAATTGGTGATATTGGCCAATTACACTTTCCTGCATGACCGTTAGATGAGAAAATGTGCGATCTGTAACATGTACGAAACTCAGTACCGCAATAAAGGATTGTAATGGAGCATTTTTTAAAAATATATTATTTTATTAAAAGGTTGTGTATATCAAATAAATTCGTCTGAAGTTTATATATAACTAGCGACCCACCTCAGCTTTGCTCGTGTAAAAAGGTATATTATGCCTACATAATTTGTCTGAGTAATGATTTTTTTTTTATCACGTACCAGCCACTAAGAACCACGCGAATACCATTGGTTAGGCTTCTTTGGGAGTCTTGATATTCTTTCTTCCCATCTCAGCTAATGTACTTTATTATATAGAAATTATAAAAATAAAAACAAAACCAAATATTTGTTTACATACGAATTTATTAACTTGCACGTTAGATAATTGCACGGGATTAGGCAGCGCCTTCTGTGAAACCCATCGATATTCCAACCTATTTACAGAAAACTCTACTATTATATACCTAACGCTTCCTGGTGAATCACTCTATATATTGGTGAATACCGCATGAAAATCCGTGCAGTAGTTACTGAGTTTACCGCGAACAATCGCGGCCGCGACTTTGTTTTATAATGTGTACAGATGATTAATCATAATGGCTATAATGATATTTAGTCATAATATTAGTCAACTTTATCCTGTCATATGTAGAAAGATGGGTTTATTCTATAGTATAATGGATATCTTTTATAAATTAATTTTTGTTTTAAATGAAAGAGAAAAACAATGTATATATGAATACAAAAGTAAAATCTGAACAAACAAAACTCAGAGATGCCTTTAATATTTCAAAACGTTAAGAAATAGTCAACTCTATGAAAGCAATTGGAAATACTTTTTATATCTTTGTTTGTATTAAAGAACTTTCAAGTTTTTAATTTAATTTTAATTTGAAATTTAAAGTTCTGTAAACGCCGACAATTTTCAGTTTTTAGACATTAACTAAAATTAACGTCTATTACATATATAAATACCACAATATATTTGGGCTATTATTCCTCAATCTAAGAATATGATTACTACCTATTATTACATTGTAAACATATTTGTGAAGACAATATATTCTGGGAAGTAAGAGTAGCTACCACGAATGCATTCATTATAGCGAAAGATTGTTATGTTCTTAGTCTGTTCTCAAAAAGAAGAATATTTTTTCTGTATTTTTGCGGTCCGATATTTTGTTTGTCCTTACTCCCTCAGCATCATCATCATGATCTTGAGGAAAGCTATTGGCAGCTATAAGAAAGAAGTTGCGGTGGTGGAGTTGCCTTGGTAGCTCACGTAGGGCCAATCAGATCCTCTCGAACCACGCCCTCAAGAGATTGCTTCTTCTACACCAAGGTGGTCTACTAGTTTAGGGATAATTGTTTATTTTTACATTTTTATCATCATTACTTCTTCAGTGGTTTAGAAATTTATCTGATTCCCAGTTCTTCTTAATACTAAAAACCAATTTAGACTATTATTTTTGTTCATAAATCTCGGGGAAAAATAAAAGAGAAATAATAATATGACCCTGGAGTTCAAAACCACTAATAAGAATTCGATGTGTATCGAAAAAAATCGATATATTTATTATCGGCAGTGTTTAATTATATAGAAATAATAGTAATAAAAAAATGGAGGAACAATGTTTATCATTGTTGGTTATAAGGGAATGCTTAAATATTCATAGATCTGTAATAGCTTTAAGACGAACCATTTAATATTCATATAAAGTTAAAAAAAAAAAATAAATAAATCTTGCTATATGTATACGTATTACCATATCTATTAAAAAACAAAAAAAAATCTGGACCGTTACAATCCATGAAGAGTCTTGGATTCAATACATGATAGAGACTGTACTGTTTCTAAGACAACGGTTGTACAGGGACGTGCTTTTTCTGGGATCAAAATCAACCGCCAGTTGTTTCCCCCATTAAGAGTACCCACTGCATAGAGAATGGGTGAGCCCAGGAGGGTCTGTTGAGGGTTAACAGATGAAATAATTTATCTATCACAGCCGGATTTGAACCCGAAACCTTCAGTATAGCAACTCAGTTCCCTACAAATTAACTTTTTCCTTAAAAAAAAAAACTCACTACAAAGTATTAAACAGAAATGTGTTAAATTGCATGGCATAAAAAAAAAAAAATAGCAAATAAAATTGAAATTAATAATCCCTAATAATTATAACTTACTGCACCCAATTTTTTTTTTTGAATAAACAGATTATAATTTTACATGAAAATGTTATAAAAAATATTGATATATATATACATGAATCGATTTTTTTCGATTCCCTTTCTCATTACTATCAATATTTTTTTTAATTTATATCTCACTTCGCTCAGCCTCTAAAATATTTTTTTTATAAACCATCCACTAAATTATATCTTTTTATGTAAACATGCAAAAGAACAACATTTTCATGTCTACGTCTTGAATCTTTCTTTCAGCCAGACTAGACAAAATTTTAACTACCTTGAGTCCTAACCTAACAATATCAAATCAGCTGGCCAGGTGATAAATTCTCAATATTAAATTGACAATTTTTCGTCCTTGTAATTTAATGACTTGATAAGAAAAGTTCCAACAGCATCGAATATAATATACTGTAATATAATATTTTTTATTATTTATCGAAATTGTAAAAAACCTTAACACGTTGAATCCATTAGACCCTCCATAGGATGAAGTCAAATTCAACTGTTGACACTGGAGTTTCAACATCCTACGCAAAGGTTTTTCTGTTTGTTACTCAACCAGGACCAGCTGCTTCAGGGATCGATTCAAGCCTTCTTCCCATTATATTATAGTCAGTTAATATTTGTTATTTAATTCTTTTATTAAATTATAAAGTGTAATATAATAATAAAATTTGATTTTTAATTATATTTCACGAAAAAAAAAAAATCGATATGGGCACTATCTGACCTCCTTGTATAGAACTCGTAATAAACAAAGTACCAATCAAATTAAATTTAAATTTTACGTGTACCGCATGATGCAGTAAATTAACAATTATATTTATTAGAGAATATAGCAAAACATAATGAAAATATTATAGACAATAATTAAAGAAAAACCTTCGATGACGAGTAAAAAGAGCTTATAAATTATGAATAAAGTATAACTTCTGTTTTTTTATCTATGTCTGCCTTGTAATATTGTATCGGCGTTGCCTAGCAACGAATCGGAGAACTACTTTTATTAAGTCTTTTGTCCTGATGAATCAGTTAAATTCATTTTTTTTATATTAGCAAAGCACGTTAAATTATCTAAACCTTCATATAAAATATAGCACTGTTTTTGAATTCAAATGGAATGTATCGATTTAAAAAATAAAACAAGATGCTTCTTATTCCAATGTTTCGATTTTAGAACTGTTATTTGGATACAGGGGATCCAGTTAAATAAGATTAAGAAATTATTTTTATAAACAGTAAAAAAAAAAATCTATAAAACAGACCTAAATAGAAAAAAAAATCATTATATCAGTCTCCTTAAATAATATCCAACTGAATCCTGTAGAACTAATTCGATATTTAGGATTACATCTGGACAAACGCTTGAATCCTCATACTAGACTGAAACGACAAGAAACAACTCGCCGTCTCAGGCTCAACATGTACTAGACAAACGCGCTAAGCTCTCAATTAATCACAAAAGACTCATACACGTCTATTATTAGCTCTATTTGGACTTACGGAGTTGAGCTCTGGGGCCACACTAAGCTGTTGAATTCAGTCCAATCCTTACAATCCAAAATCCTTACTAAAATCCTCATTGCTCGTTAACTTTGTTACGCATAAAGTCATTCATAATGACCTTAATTTCCCATTACAGATTTTTACCGAGCCCGTTACTCGTGACCTAAGTTGAATTTGTTATTCAAGTACAGTTGGTAGTTTCTCTACTTGCCTTTACCTCATGGCATTACATATCTTTCATTCTATTTACTTGATGTATTATTATTATATAGTTATAAATTTCAATTAACAAATTTTTTTTTAAATTTACTTTTGGGCTAAAATTTGTTAGATTCAGCAAATAAAGTACCTTTTTTCGATTTATTGCTTTAATATAGTTTTCCCATTTGCTTACATGTGTTAAATACCACAATCAAAAAGGATCCTATTATATTTCATGTGTTCTTGTTCGTGAATATGTTCTTAGCTTTGATAAAGTAATATTTCTGATACGCTACATCCTACACCCTGAACTCTATCCAGTACACCGTACACTTTACACTCTATACAGTACACCGTACACCCACTACTACATAACGGAGAGGACCGTACACTAACGGAGATATACGTGTGGCGGGGACACATGAAATGATTGGGCGGCCCCGAGCCTAATCGGTGCCGGCACGTAGCCTATCCACGGCCTAGCTAATGTTCCTCATCATCCTCTTCGGCTAAGAGAGCAGTTTCGTAATCCTGGAGGAATGCGAACAGGTTACAGGATACCCATCTTACCAAAGGTCTTGGAGGAAATGGAAGAGGAATCTAGCACAATATGGCGATAGTGGAGGTGGCGGATTCGTAATGAAGGTGTCAATGGGCAACATCTTCTTACGGATTGATTTAAGGCAAGAATATCATAATTTATTCTGTATATATGTATATTATTCAATAATAAATAGTTACATACAGAAATTCGTGAATGTATTTCGTTTAAGAGATTAAACAACTTAACAGAATTAATATAAAATATGCCATCATAATCTTTGTTAGAAAATTGAATTTTACAACATATTTCACCAACTTAGTTGTATTTAATTTGCAAAATTTTTCCGAAACTATATTTACAATCGGATCTAGTATTCGACTCACGACCTCCTGTTTGTAGTGGTTTGGGTAATTATTCCGCAGGTTGTCGCTTCGAGTAGAGTCAAAACAAGGTTTAACTTTTAATTTTTTCCTAATATTTTAATATTTTCCAAAAAAAAATACCAAAGTTATTATGAGCTTTAGTGTTGAAAAGAGAATGTAATAATGGGAAATGTCTATACTTCGGTAATCATTTTATCTAGAAATGAAAGTTTCAACAAACATATCTGTAGCACCTGTGCATAGTGGGCTAAGTCGAATTTTGTGAATTTCAAGCTATCTACTTAGAATAGTAATTTTTCTGAACTTACTTTAAGTTTAAGATTGGAGTATCACAAAGGAATATCCTTCATTGCAATGGACGGAACACTTAGCGTGCTAGACACAAGGAAAGAGAAAAAAATTACGATTTTAAGTAGATAGCTTGAAATTCACAAAATTCTACTTAGCCCACTATGCACAGGTGCCAGTAGAATTTATACCTCGAATATTATATAATATCGATATATCATCTATACCTCGAAATATTAGTTGAAACATTTATTTCTTGATTAATAGGTACATTTTATTATCGAAATCTACTCGTATCCCACAATTACATTATTTTTTCCATACTAAAGGTCACGATAAAATGTATTTTTAGAAAATATCAGAAATGAAACGAACAGGTAGCGAGTAAAAATCTTTACTTACTCCGTTCGTCAAAGGAAACGTTATATGGTGGTCCCGAGTGTGCGCGATGTCAGACACTCGTTAAAGATACCTAACCTAATCATACCTGGATAGGTAAAATTGAAGACTACCGTAGCATAGTCCGATTAGCCATAGCGGCATGAAGTGACGTTAAATGAAACAAACAATATTCCACATTTTTTATCGTTCAATTTACTAATTCCTTTTTCCTAATTCATTACGTGCTATCTCATTATTCAGTTATAATTTTCACCTCGATTATTGAGCAGAATTCCTTCCTCTTGTCTCCTTCTTGTTCTTATTGGCGGTACTTCAAATGAGACGAGCTATCATCAATCACAACTCAAGGTGAATGGTCCTGAAGGAAGGATACTCGAATAGAAGTGCATTATGAGGACCTGGTATGGACTCGCCTCCATACAAAGCTCCACCACGTTACCATACCATTCCATCCTCATCAACAGTCCACAAAGACAATACCAACATTCCTGAAGAACAATGTCGAACAAGAGGAGCTCTGATCCAGTTGTTCCAAACGCTATTGTGAATGGACCGATTGCTAACTTCTAGCTATAGCCGCTAATGAAATCCATCTAACAGCTCTTCTCTTATTATATTTGTAGGTTCTTTCTTCCTCGTCTGATGTACAATACATAATAAGATAAAATATGATGCCTAGTTATTTTTATTAAGGACGTATAACATTCACAGAATCGTATTCTTAATTCATTTATATGATGTATACGTCGTGTGACGAAGAAGTGGGGCTCGCCCAGCCTTTATTAAGTGAGTACCCTTAATTGACGGTGAGCGTGATTTTTAAAAGTCACCTCTCTATACAATTGTCCTAGAAACATTATATTTTCTACCACGTTTCCCTACCACCATGAACAGTTTTTGTTGTGCAGGTTTTTATTTGGAACACCTAGAGAAAATTATGTATCGGGGTTAATAGAAAATCAAGAAACAAAATTGAAGAAAAATCGAAGTTGATTTATTCTATTAATCTTTTTCAATGATTCCTCATTAACTGATTTTCAGTGCATTTACTGTATGCAATATTGTGTATGTATTATTTTCTTAAATTTCGTGATAGCTAAGGATATATGAAATAGTGAAAAATATTTTTTTTTTTTTTAGAATAATTTATTGATACTTACAACTGTGATAATTTTACATCAAGTACATTTGCTGATGTGAACAAATGATATGAGAACAAAAACACTTATGGAGAAACTACCCATCGTTAGCACTCCAATAAACTTCTATAGTAGAAGGTCTCGTGGCCGTGTTCTTTTCAGACGCCTCGGAGGGTTATCAGGAATAGTATGGGAAGAAAGTTGAGAGACTAGCGGATTCAAGTGTGTATGGAGCTTGTCATGGAAGGATAGGTATCTAGATTGGGCCAAATCAGCAACATATGGGATATTAAGATCATAATGGATGAGTTTTTTTGTGACATAATAAGGAGCATTGAGGATTTTACGAACGGTTTTGGATTGTAAGGATCGGATAGGAGATGAATTGGATGGTTTCATAGAGCCCCAAAGCTCAACTCCGTATGTCCAAATAGGTCTGATAACTGTCATGTAAATGAGTCTTTTGTAATTAATTGGGAGCTTGGAACTTTGTCCAGTAAATGTTGAAGTAGGCGAAAACGTCTCGCAGTTTCTTGTCTTTTCAGTTTTGTATGAAGGGTATAAATTAAATTGAGATTTTGACAAGGTTAGAATTGGAGATGAAACTGTAGGGAAGCATTTATATAAGAAGAAGAACGCTGCTAGAGAGATATAGATTAACATTTAGTATATAGGAGGTAGGTGTTATCAATGTTCAGGTTATATACAATGGTGGATAACAGCCCTTGGAGTCCGGCTAATAAACAAGTACCAAATAGTTCCTCGTCTCAATTTTTTCTAATTTTCCATTCGGGATCGTAAGGACTGAGGTCTCAATTCGACAGGGATCAATGGATTATTATTAAAGGATACAGTAGGGCAGGAATTCGTAGGTTTACGACGAATAGTAATTTGATGGGATTTGTTAGGATTTATTTTAATGACACCATTCTTGAAGGTTTGGGATATGGGATTGAAGAGATTGGGAAAAATAAAATAAACAATAAAAAATAGGATAAAGGCCAGAAACTAGATTTGGTTTCGTCAAAATAAGTATTTTTTTGTGCAGCTTAATAAAAAGGACATTACAAACATATCTTTTAGAATACAAATAAAACATTGTCACAAAATATACTCACAAATGAAAATTTTATACAACTCTATACAAGCCTTTATTAAAATTAGTATTCCTGAACTTATAAGTTTATAAGTTTCGTGAAGGAGGCCAAAACGCAAGCGGGAGGATAGCATTAATGTAAGTCAGAACGTGAATAGGATTTAGACTGAAGACAGAGGAAGGATATGGTTATAGTCGTGTAATATATGCTCACAAAATAAATCCTGAGGTTAAGGGAGAAAAAAGATAGTTTCAATCTGGTCTGCGCGAGTTCACTCTCGATTTGCCGCATTCTTGTGGGTAATACTTCACTTTCATTGTATCGTTGCTTCATCTTCTTATACAACCGAACAATAATAGAGCCAAATATAAAAAAAAAATATATAATTATTAAACGATTCATGTTTCTATTACAACAGATCTGTAATATTTCCATTAAAAAAAAAAAAAAATTACAGGGAAAGTAATTACTACGTAGGCCTATTGAACTACGTGACTGCCTTTTGACGGAGCCTTCAATGCTTTGACGTAACTTACAACAAGAGGTCAATTTAACGCACAAATGGTTTCGGTTACTCGGATAACAGCGACGCAATCTCCGCCGGAAGCGTAACGTATGTGCTGTAACAGTTCCTCGACCGTGTATTGGTATTGCTACAATAGCTAAAGTAACCGGGTTAGGGGCAGTCAGTTGACCGAAATCGGACCCCCGCGAGTATTTTTTAATACAACAGGCCTTACTCTTACAAACTACATCAACAATACATACCACAGGAGTTGTAAAAATGCCTATTTTTGTTTCCACCAATGTCTCTAATATATAATAATAATTCTTTATTTATTCTGGGACAAGTCCCTTTATAATAACATAATTGTACAATATTGTGGGCTTTAGAGGCTTAGAGTACAAAGGAAAAAAAACAAGCAGATAAGTCAATCTATAAAGCTGATTAAATAATAATAAATAAAAAAAATAACTTCTTATGATAATGAAATAGAACCTAAATAAAATAAAAATAATTACTAAAAAGAACTTTTCACATAAAAAAAAAAAATGAATAAACAATATAAATAATATTCTGTTGATAATTTTATGTATGCCCTTCGGGGAACTGGAGGGATAGGAAGTAATCAAATAAGCGGGATTTTAAGGTAGCAAGGGTCTTGGAACAGCGAATGGAAAAAGGGATAGAATTCCACAGGGAACAGGACCTAATCAGGAACGATCTGTCAAAAGCAGCGGTTCGATGGGCCTCTATATACAAATCGGAAGGGTGTGAACGAGTATCACGGGAATGGATGGAGGATTTAAATTTGAGGAGCTCATAGATGTATAATGGACGGCGGGATTGGATAACTTGATAGAGGAAGGATGCAAGGAAATACTTACGGCGATAGGAAGGATACAACTACCTCAACTCTTCATAAAATCGGGAGACAGGGGCGTCCCTGGAAATCCCGAAGACAAAGCGTACAAAGCAATATATATCGTATATTGCTTATAGTGCAAGAAGAGTAGGGCGACCCAAGCTGCGATGACTAGATGGAGTCAGTGAGCACTCCAGAAGCCTATTAAATGTTAGGAACTGGAAGGCCTCTGCACTGGAAAGGGAGGGCTGGAGAAAATGTATCGAGGAGGCCAAGGCTCATCCATGGGTTGTACAGCCACGAATGAAGAAAAAATTATTCCTGCAGTATTATCCGGTACTGTATTATAAAGCCTTGTGTATTGTACTCAGATAAGGTTATAAGTGTTGACCAAATTATTGGTCGAGAAATAACCAATAAGCGTATCATAAAATTAAAAAGTGCCTTAGTCAGCATAAACGTGCAATATCAAAAACTTGAGTAAAAAAAATGTTCAGTTTGAACCTGTGCACAAAAATATGAAAAACTTGTTTAGTAAAAACAAAACGTTGACATAAGAAACCTCGCCTGGATCGCGTTTTGAGAAAGAAAGAAAAATATACAATATAACAAAGATTCTACTTCACAAGCCCATCTCTTCACCATCTTCGCGAGTGCTAGAAGGATTATATCAACCACAATCTTCTATTATATTAACCTCGTGCATGCTATAAGATTCCGCGTTGTGAATCCCCCTATATTATCCGTTTGACTCATATTATTTTTGGACCGAATATTCTAGTTAATACTTTAATTTCGAATACCTTCATGCGTTGTTCTTCTCTTTAAGATAGCGGCCACATTTAACACCCATTTTTTCTTCCCCATGTTTATTTTTTTGTCTTCAAAACCTTACGGAAAATCTGTTAACAAGAGGTTCGATTGGAATTCCTCGAACCTTGGTTCGGAGAACTGACTGAGGTAGAACCACGGTAAAATAGCCAATGACCTGCACGAAAAGTAGCTCATTTAGCTCACAATTGGTCGAGCTCCTCACAAAAGGGTTCGCATTAGTGACGGTTGCTTCTGCAAACACCGTGATGACCAAACATGGAACGATACAATACGCTATAAACATATTTTTTGTTTGTTTATTTCTTCTTTCTTATTTCTTTTTTTACAAAGAATAAGATATGACAGGATGCCTCGACAAGAACTAGCGGAGACGCTCCTTTTCGGTAGTATTACGTGGGTTTTTTGCTTTGTATAGTCTTCAATAGGGCGAATTGTCCTCTATATGGAGCTGTTGGTATCGCACAAAGATGACACGTCGCATTGATTCTCGCCCACGAGACACACAAGACATTCATGAACGAACAATGAAAGCAAGTTGGTGTAGGCACGATTAGGTCAACTTCCGCCCAACAACCAATTCAACAAAACAGTGTCAACAAATTTAATTGTTAAACTATATACTCGGGCTAATATATGTACCCGCAATGTTACTTCCTTCCTTTCATACAAACAATTTAGGAGTTTTTAACAGCAACATTATTACCCATATGTATATACATCTGACTATGTAGCATATAAAAGATCGAATAATATGAACTAAATTGACCAACTGTACCGTTGGGATAATAATACATGTAACCTTAATGTTACCTCCTTCCATCCGTACATTGAATTTAGGTGCTGTGCATCTTTTGTTATTATGAGGGTGGAGCAACTACTGTTTTAATAAGCAACTACTGGTGAAATATATTGTTTATACATAAATCTATTATTTTGCATTAATTATAAGAATTTGCAATTGTGATTGTTTGTTTAAAAAACATGTACTAATAAACTAATAAACTTAGATAACAGACAGTACATTAATGCTACCAGTAACAACCCATTAAATAACCTGAATACAGTATTTATTCTAACCTCATAATAACAAACCGCACACAACATTTAAATTCAATTTATGGAAGGAAGAAGGTAACATGGAGGTTATATTTGCATCCTTTACTGCCACTATATCGATATTTTTTCAACAACCGTTGTCCCTTAGGCATCTTTATTTTCTTCTCTAATTGAAAGGATACCTCCACGATTTTTATCAATCGGATACAAGAGCAAAATATTGTTCACTACGCATGTCCAAGTGAAAGGTTAACTAAAATATCAACTCATTTCAATGATTGAGACCAAACAAACGACGAGCACAAGTAGTAACATTTGAATGTAGTAGGGAGAACCGTTACATTAACATCAAATCCTCATTACCAATGACTGTCTCGTTAGCGAACGAATCCCTACTATCAACAATAGGACAAATCGTCTCTGAAAAACGAATAATGCACGTTTCAAGAAATCATCTTCCCATCTCTATGTAAAAATTACATTTGTGAAAAAAAAATTGAGTAGCAGCTAAAATTATTTTGCCTTCCTTTTACCGACCTCCATATTTGGGCGCCATTAGATTTTGGCTCATCTAAATGTTGTTTGTTTTTTTTTATTCGAATCGAAATTCGACAGTGGTTTAAGGTAAATTTAGTCCTAGTCATTTTCGCTCTCCTAACCTCATATAAAAACTCATTAAATATTTTATTAACATAGAATCTGTAATAAAGTAATTAATACACCCAACTACGTGATAAATGAGGTAAAGAAATCGTGCAAAAAATAATTTTACATTTTTAATATATTTTACTGTTCCATGAAATAAGTTATAAGAGGTAATTAAATAATATAGTGCTAATTTATATATTTCTACATAAAATAATGCATATAAACGTACAGAGTAAGAGCATGTCATTTTTTGCGCCACCGATATCCTGTTTAATAGGCATCAGGAAGCTATATGATGCCCTAATTAAGATTTTTTTTATTGTTTATTTAAAAAACATCTAATACTACACAATTATTACAGAATAAACCTTATCTCAGAAATAAATAAATTGTATTCTGAACGTTGTAGACAGTATTCTGGATGTTGTATACAATCAATATTTGGGGTCTCGTTGCCTTGCGTCAGAGATTTAATCTTGTGTAGAGAAACCTGACTCAGTTTGCAGGCTTCAGGTTTAGCTTTGATATGGTTTCAACAATCCTATACCTCTGTCATCTTGTCTACCTTGGCCAGGTTCGGCATGGCTTCGGTTGGCAAATAATGAACGCTTCGCCAAAATAACTCTTGAAATATTGATAATCAAAGAACTAAAAGAATATGAAGAAAGAATTAGTTTAAACTATATCTTAATAAACTAAACCATATGTTCATTAGTTATAATACTCCGAGAACGAACTCACGTGGCAATAAGTTGAATCTAACGATTTGTTTCTGTTATATTCTTTATTTTATTACTTACTAGCGACCCACCCGAGCTTTGCTCGAGTAATAAGGCATATTACGCCTACATAATTTGTCTGTGTAATGTATTTTTTAATCACCTACCGACAACTAAGGACCACGTGAATATCATTGGTTAGGCTTCTTTCTTCCCATCTCAGCTAATGTACTTTATTATATAGAAATTATAAAAATAAAAACAAAAAGAAATATTTCTTTATATACAAATTTATTATCTTGCACGAGATTAGGCAAGCAGCGTCTTCGGTGAAACCCATCGATATTCCAACCCATTTACAATGACAAATTATATACTTAAACCTTCCTGGTGAATCACTCTATCTATTGATGAAAAACGCATGGAAATCCGTGCAGTAGTTATTGAGTTTTTCCGCTAACAAACGCGGCCGAGGACTTTGTTTTATAATATGTATAGATTAAACGTTACTAGAATATATTCCTGTTTTTGTTTTGTTTTTACTTCAGCAGCTAGCTTTAAATATTAAAACATGAATCATATAAATGGAAGGCACCTACCACACGCAAACACACGGTCTAATTAGTGATCAGCCACGGCCAAGCGGATATGTGACAGTTGCTATTACCTCAACGACCAAATTAATATAATATGTTTTAAATGGAACGTTTGGACAAGCATTGCTAAACTGATATGTGGTTAGAAAATAATAATTCCTTACAAATGAAGTGCCTATCTGGAAAGAAATGTGTGATATAGTAAATTCAAACGATGTTTCATGATTAGGTTATGAAAAGACTTAGGTTGCTGGATCACAGATCTTCAACTATCGAGTTCGAAACCGGATGTGGCCGAAAAATTATTCATTCTGTTAAAATCCTAGTATAGACCCTATGGGATTTAGATACCCTTCTGGGCTCACCTAGCCTAAAAATATGGATAAGCGTTAATTAATTTGGCATGATCTTGGACTAATCTGCATGCTCAAAAGTTGAGCTCGAAACAGCATAGACCCTGCTTAGTACGGATTCCTTTCATGAGTCATGGGTTGTAAGTACAAGTTTTCAATAAAGTTGTAAATGAAATGATTAAATGTCGACTTTAATTGAAGAGGATTTAGTAAAAAAATTAGCGGACAAGCTTTTACTTTAAAGCCGTATAGTCAAGGAAAATGAAATACTTACGGTGACTGACCAAGGCATTGACAGATCTCCAAGAACTGAAAAATTACTGTAACAGAATTTCGACATGGCTAGAACTGTGAAATATTTCTGTTTCAAAGTGCAAGAGGCTTTGGTAAATTGCGTCCTAAGACAAGGCTAATCGCTTGGAAAATCTTTGACAAAAGACTGTTGACTCGATAAGAAAAGGACACCAGCGACCTCTTGTGTAAGTCCATCTAATGTCAACAAAGGGTTGTTCTTCAAAGAAACTTTTTTTTTTCATTCTAATTTTTAAAATAGTTTCAAGCCACCGTAAAAAAATAAGCTATTATAATGGGCCGATAATAGATACTAGATAATAACAACGGCTTGCATAATATGGCTCCCTCTGTTGAATAATAATTATAAATGGTAAAGAGAGCATGATAACTTTGGTTGGGGCATTATCTAACTTGGCTGTGGGCGGTTGCCAAGGGTAACGTTTATATTATAAAAGAGAGAGACACTGTTACTTGTTATCAAAACAACAGGTTTCTGTAGTCACTGAATTACATAACTATATATTTGATACATTCATGTGGACAGTTTTTTTAACACATTAAAGGCGGGAGGTTAACACATTAAATCGTAGTACTACGACTCCCGTCTTTAATGTGTTAATAATAAATGAATAGAATATTTATAAGTCTAAAAAAAGAAACTACTGGTACAACCCATGAAAGGTCTTAAGTACATAGTAGAGACTACACCATTTCTAAAACAATTTTTGTTCAGGGAAGTAATTCGTCTATCTGTCTATTGTTCTGCAAAAAAACAAAAACAAATAAAATATGAGTTAACGTGACTGTAACTATCGTGTCGTGTTTCCGCAGTCCTATTACCGTAAAAATAATCATAATTTATTATTCCATAATAATCTGAGAACAGTGCTGTTCTAATTTTAATTTATTATACTGCATAGTATCTCAAAATCAAGTCAAAAACGGAATATAACTGAACTCATACGATTTTTTTTATCTTCATTTATAGATTAAATGAAATCTGAGGAAATCGTTCTGAAAAATTATTAAAATTTTATTTCTTAATATTCTAAGAAAATTTCCTCTGTCAGGAGTTTCTATAGAAACCTCCTCCCTCCTCGCTTACTTTATACAACAAACAAGAATTCTCTCCTCTTCCTCCGGAGCGTGCAAATTCGCCGTGCGCGTGTCTTTTCATGTCCCTCCTTTTCATCACCCTCCGGAATATGCTTCGCCTCTCATCGCCTGGAGAAAGGAACGTTTCGCAAAAGTGGTAAATGCTTAATAAAGGGACGGGATTGGATTGTGTAATTGCGGCTTGATGATTGAGTTCGAACGGTCGGAATCATCAGGAAGTGACTCTTGCTTAATTACTTCACTTTCACAAAGTACTAGTTAATGCACCTTCCTACCCTCCAAAAAAAGAGAGAAAAAAGAAAAGAAATAACGAACTTTCTCATTTGAAAATCCATTTCTGGTAAGTTACCATTAGCGAAGAATTTTCTAGAACTAATCTCCATTTTTTTTTTCTATCGTTACAACTATGCTTAAGAAAAATGGACCAGAAGATGTTAGTTATTGTTGAAAAACAGGATCTAAAGCGCCTCCAAGACTAACTGCTGTATTTAAAAGTGCTGGCAAGGTATGTTTTCCGGTAATTTACTTTGTGCTATGTAACGACGCTCCAGGTAGTTTTTGATGGAATTCAGGTAGGCTGTGGTAACTCCATTTTCTTGTATTACTATGACCACTACTCATAACTACAAAGATCTCTTGAAAGACTGGAACTGAACATTTGACATCTTATCTTATCCAAAGCGGTTACTCCATTTGTTCACAGGAATACGCAAACCTATTATTATGTCTGTATGTATATATACATTGGTTATCCTTTGTTTTTATAAGCAGTCTTATTTACTTTTTCTTCATCATCATGAAGTGTGAGGATCCTGCTTATAGAGCCCGGACCATGTATCTCTTTCCTGAACCAACTCCCTCCTGTTCCACTTAATTCCTCTCCTCCTGAAAGCTTCTTACGCTGTTCGCCCAGGAGATGCGAGACCTTCCTCTGGGCCTTTTCCTTTCGTTCCGATCTCGTAAGTCTTCCTGGCGCTTCTCTCTGGGTCCATCCAAGGGAGATATTTACTGTATAGTAATAACTATAATAAAAAATAAGTACAGTTGAATATTAAGCAGCCTTCATTGTGAAAAACGCAATCCGCAAAGCTTGAAAAGTTGCTCTTATCTATACCATAAAGTGGAGAGGCTTTTGAGTGCTCATTAAAAGAAGTTTATGATGCCATTGATGAGCTTAACGCTCCATTTAGATATATTAGTAGACTGATATAAACAATAATTTAAATAGTTTTTTTTACCAGTTATTTGATTAACCGATCTTTAAACACTAGACCCAATACAGACAAACGTTTAGAAAACATTAGAGAAGAGGCCATTAGAATAGAAATATTGAAATAGAAAATAATACAATATGCAGCAAAATATTTATATATAAAAAGATATATAAATAAAATAGACTGAGGGTTAAGGAGGACGATGAATCTGAACATGAGTACTAAAGCCATATAACGTCTTAACGTCTCAAGGGAAAAAAAGTACATTAAATTGAAACAGGATGTTTTCGGATTCCTGAAACTCATTTCATTATAAAGTAGATAAATAGGAAAAAATATTCAATTTATTCTTTATAATTCCTTACAATCCAAAACCCTTCGTAAAATCCTCAATGCTCCTTATTGTGTCACAAACAAACTCATCGATCATGATCTGATGATGATGATGATTTGGCCCAAACTAGATACCTATCCTTTCATGACAAGGATATGACAAGCTCCATACACACTTGAATCCGCTAGTCTCTCAACTTGCTTCCCATAATATTCCTGATAACCCTCCGAGGCGTCTGAAAAGAAGATGGCCTCGAGACCTTCTACTATAGAACTTTATTGGAGTGCTATAAATGGGTAGTTTCTCCACGAGTGTTTTTTTTTTTCATGTCCTTTGTTCATACAACAGATTTACTTGATGTAATATAATTACAGTTGTAAATATCAATAAATCATTCTAAAAAAACAAAACATTCTTTATAATTAATCATAACTAGCCAAAATTCGTGGCTGGACGGGGTCAGTGAGGACTCCAGGAGTCTATTATATTAAATGTCCGGAACTGGAAGGTCGCTGCACGGGACAAGGATGACTGGCGGGTGCGTATCGAGGGAGCCAAGGCTCATTGATGGGCTGTAGAGCTATGCAAGAAGCCAAGAGTCACAATGAAAACAAAAGGGTTCGTGTACCTTTTCTTGGAAATAATTACATGTTTTTTATCGTTATAATGTAATCCTCGGAGATAAAATAAAAAAGCAGATAAATAAAAGATAATTACTATAAATGGAATAATCATTTATTTTAATTGTGAATTTCCTCCATCAAGAA